>CM053787.1:445889325-446239325 GCA_028749045.1 Cupressus sempervirens
TCATGACATCAAACTGTCATAGGTAATCCTACAATAAAATCCATGGAGATGATATCCCACTTCCAAGAAGGAATGAGATTAGGCTGCAAAAGTCTAGCCGGGTGCTGATATTTTGCCTTAACTCTCTGACACTCAAGGCACCTAGCCACAAAATCAGAAATATCTCACTTCATCCTAGACCAAAAGAACAAATGTCTCAAATCAGCATGTATCTTCTTGACACTTGGATGTGCTGAGTAAGGTGTACGATGGGCTTCTGCCAGTATCAAGGTGCGAAGCTCATATGAAAATGGCACATAAATCCTCCCCAACTATCTCAAAAGACCATCTGACTCTCGAATGTAACCTGCAAACTTACCTTCCAAAGATCTTCCTAAATCAATCTCTCTGCACACTTCCTAATACCAAGAATCCATAGGAAGTGCCTGAAGAATTTGACTCCTCAAATCCACACTAAGATTCATCGATGATAACACATGTCTCCTGTGACTCAAAGCATCCACCACCACATTCTCCTTACCCTGAATGTACTTAACCTCAAAATCATACTCACATAGAAACTTCATCCATAGCCTCTGGCGAGCATTCAAATTAGGCTGAGTGAAAATGTACTAAAGACTACGATGATCGCTATGTATCTCAAACCTGTGCCCCAACAAGAAATGTCTCCACCTTGTCAAAGCATGAAATATTGCTGCTAACTCAAGATCATGTGTAGGATAATTTAACTCATGATCCTTGAGCTTGTGTGACTCATATGCAATCACCCGTCCATTCTGCATCAACACTACCCCAATCCCTTCAAGAGAAGCATCTGTACATACCATGAAATCACCTTCTGGATCCAATACAGCTAGAATCGGTGCACTGGTCAAAAGCTCCTTGAGCTTCTGGAAAGCTTCCTCATATTTCTCTGTCCATACAAACTTCTTTCCTTTCCTCTGAAGAGAAGTGATAGGATGTGCTATCCTAGACAAATTCTAGACAAATCTGCGATAATAACCAGCTAAACCCATGAAACTATGAATCTCTGACACATTAGTCAGTGTTAGCCAATCTATTATCGCCTGAATCTTTGCAGGATCCACTGAAATACCATCACCTGAAATAACATGCCCTAAATACTGAATCTTTGATTTGAAGAATTCTCACTTAGTTGCATTAGCATAAAGTTGATTGTCCCTTAAACACTGCAAAACCAACTGCAAGTGTTCCTCATGCTCCTTCTGAGTCTTAGAATATATCAATATGTCATCAAGAAAAATGAGTACAAACCTGTCCAGATAAGATTGGAACACACCATTCATCAAACTCATGAAAATTGATGGAGCATTAGTCAATCCAAAAGGTACCACTGTGAACTCATAATGCCCATAGCGATTTTGAAAAGCAATCTTGTGTATATCTGCTTCCTTAATGCGAAGTTGGTGGTATCCTGACTTAAGATCAATTTTGGAGAATATTGTAGCTCTCTTGATCTGATCAAATAAGTCATCAATCCTAGGTAAAGGATACCTGTTCTTAATAGTCACCTTATTCAACTGTCTATAGTCAATACAAAGGCATAAAGAACTATCTTTCTTCATCACAAAGAGCACTGGAGCTCCCCATGGTGATACACTAGGTCGAATGCTCCCTTTGGCCAGAAGTTCCTCTAGCTGAAGACATAGCTCACCCAGTTCCTAAGTAGTCATGCAATAAGGATCTTTAGAAATAGGCTCTACTCCAAGAATTAGATCAATACTAAAATCAATGTCCCTCTTTGGAGGCATGCCTAGAATCTCACTTGGAAAAACATCTGCATACTCTTGCAAAATTGGGTGATCCAAACTCCTCCTCATGAAATCTTCCTCATCAAGATCATTTACCATAATAGAAAATATTTGACATCCCTTATGAAAATTTCACTTCAATTGCATAGCAGAAATCATCCACAGAGATATAGGCCTTGGTATCACAATTACCTGCACATCATTCCCTTGGTCATCTTGGCACATAATAATCTTCTTCCTGCAATCTATACTAGCTTTATGAGATCCAAGCTAGTCCATGCTTAAAACCACATCATAGGAACCAAGGGGTATGACTCAAAGATCCACTGCTGTAACAAAGCTTCCTAAACTAAGCCCACACTTATGAACTATAGAATCTGTGGAGACCTTAATGCCTGAGGCTAGTTCCACATGCCAACCATGATCTTGCTTCACCACATCCAGCTTACACTTAGAAAATATAGATGGTGAAATAAATGAATCTATAGATCCTGAATCAAACAATACTAAAAGAGATATACCTCTAATAGCACCTGTGGTTTCAACCACTGTTCCTTGATGATCTACCTGACGCTGATCAACTGCTGCAAAAACTCTATGAGCTCTACCTGCATCACCCACTGTAGGCTCTGAAACTGTAGGTCTAGGTCCTAAAAACTAAGGTTCTCGCTAAGGACACTAAGCTGCATAATGTCCAATCTGACCACATGAAAAGCATTCCGTATTTCTGCCAAAACCTCTTCCCATAGGTGGTACATTTGATTGCTGGTGACTGTTCCTACTCACAAAAGACTGGTTACTCTGAGCTGGCTGATTGGTCTGATTCTATTTATTGCGTTGGGCATTGCAGTTGTTCTTGGTGTTAGAACCTTTGCCACCGTCTTGAGCTTGAGAATTTGAGCCCTTCTACTACTGTGTCTATTGAGACTGCTGCTGATACTGTTTCCCCTTAGAAAAAGAAAACTTCTTGTTACCACCTGAATTGTAGTTGCTTTTAGATCCTGATGCTACTGGCACTCCTACAAAACCACCTTGACCAAGGTTGACACTTTTCTCAGCAAGGATAGCTCGATGCACCACATACTTGAGGGTTTTTGGCTCAAATACCTTAACTCCCCCAATAATATGGTTACTCAAACCCCTAATAAAATGTTGTGTCAACTGAGCTAAATTTTCACTAAACCCTAAGAAAGGCATAAGCTCATAAAACTTATGCTCTTACTCGGTCACTGACAAAGTGTACTGTCTGAGATTATGAAATTCATCAGCACTTTGTTGTTTCCATTCCTCTGGTAGGAATCGTTCACGGAAACTCTCTAGGAATAACTCCCAAGTAACACTGCTCATATCGATTCCCAACTTCTTATCCTCTATCATCCACCAAGTGGCCCCAAAATTCTCTAGATTAGTGACTGCAAACCTTGCCTTAACATTGCTGTCGAACTCCTGCATGGCAAAAATCCTGTCGAGAGAGATAAGCCACTATTCAGCCACATAACCAGAACCTTGCCCATTGAAAGGCTTAACCTTGGATCTTGAAAGATCCTTCATCTGAGTGGACACAATGGACCTCTGACATTCCTTTTGAGGACTTCTAGATCTGGGTCTATGCTCTTGTTCTGTCTGATGCACTTTAGGCTATTCTTGAATAGGAGGTAGACGTTCTAGAATAGTCTGCATCATCTACCCCAAGCCAACCTCTTCAGACTTAGCTTGGTCCTCTCTACGGTTCTCTTCCTGCTACCTACTAGAGTGCTCTTCCCTGCTTTCTACATGAGTCGATCCCTCATAGGCAGACTCATTGACACTGATACTTCTGACATTACCACAGCCTCTTCCACGGCCTCTACCATGGCCTCTAACAAAAGACCTAGTCCCAGATACCATCCTACAATAGTACAAGGTACTAAGTTTAGTTCTATGTTCAAGTTTAAGTAAAAATTTCCAGTTTTGAAACTAAGTGTTGAAGTATGAAAAATATCCAAGTAACTGTTTGAGTCATGTGTTTCAATTCACCTAGATCAAATTTGGAAATTACATTTAATAGTTCATAGTCCTAGTTGTTCCAAAATTCCCAGAGCTCCCAATGTAGAAACTCAGGCTTTGATACCAAATGTAATGCCCTGCCAAGGGATCCAAAGAATTAACCTAGAATTTCACTAAGTTTAGTAGCATTTTTTTTTCCATAGAAGTAAACATCACATATAACTTATGCACATTAATGGAAGCAATAGAAATGTCCATCTGAAAGTAAACATAACATAAATAACAAATTACATTCTTTAAGATCCCTTAACATTAAATTACATACATGAATCCATCTAGCACAACATCCACATGAAATAATAATGATAAGTCCAATGTTTATACATTACATTTCAAATACTCAATCATCCACTGTACATGTCATAGGGTATGACAAGCTCAAAAATATACATACATAGAATAAGGTACATCATCCTATTCTAATCCATGATACATCAAAGTATAGATAAACACATGATACACATGATAGAGAACATATACATCCATCATAAAGATCAACATAATAAACTAAGTGCACGGTTCCTCCCAACCGTCAATAGCATCATTAGACCATCGTGGATCCTAGCCATCCCTCTGTGCGTAACATTCCAAATCACCGAAGAGATCATCAGTATTACATAGTAGGAATGTCACTCCTAATCAATACAACATCATATGTAGAAACTAATCTAACATGCAAATAAAAGCATAAGATAACATCATCTAACATATGCTAATCATCAATGAAAAAGGATACATATCCACCATCATGAAGGACGCAATAGCCATGATGTCTCAATGAATCTCAAAATGATAAGAGTGGAAAATACACTACCACCCGGCTGCGTGCTACCTAAGTGGTCCACTCCCACCGTGCTAAGGAGATAATCTCAAGTCCCAAACAAGCTATCAAAATCACATAGTACATATCTCTATAAGTCCAGGAATCCTAAAAGTATACTAACTCAAAGGTTCCAAACATAAAATCTGACATCTATTCCCAGAGGCACACAATGACATGTAGGAACCTACTATACAAGTTGGAAAGTGTCATCGCAATTATCACATACAAGTTACCCTGGCAATTAGCTAAACTCCATGAGTCCATACTTATTTCATACGGCCACTAGTATCCTCTCATACTGACAAGGCATACTATGGAATGCAAGGTCACAACCATGCATCTCACTACTCCCATCCTAGCCTGTACAAGCGCTCAAGGAATGGGCGAGAATAAAACACTTATCTTTTTAGGTTCATTCTATTAGTATTAGGTGTGAATGTTATCACTTATTAATCCAACTTACAATGAGTTACCCTGGCAGCCTCTTAGGGCCCCGACCCCCATTGCAAGCCACTTCTCGTCACTACATGCAGATATCCTACCCTAATGCTCATGGACTCATAAATCTCAAAATCACAAAAGATAATTCATAACAAAATCATCAAATATGCATAAAGCATCAAATCTCCATGAGCAACATCCATAGAAAATCATGAACACAACAGCTCTCTATTGGCAACTGAAGTATCACTGATAATCAAATATCCAATGGTTCTCAATAACCAAAATATATCTCAATCAAACTTATCGAAGACTCCAAAAATCATTGAGTCAAACATATCACATCATGACATCATCAAAAGGAATCCACATAACAATCCCATCATGGCGACTAGAAAAAAAAAACCAAGGATAACTGATCGATGACCAAAAACAATGGTTAAGTCAAGTGTCTCATACATAAGAATCTCAACTATAACAATCAGTAATCACAACCAATACATAGAGCATTCCATCACATAACCATGGTTGGGTTTATAAAGATCAAAATTAAAACATCTTCATGTCACTACAATCACATAACCCCCAAGCCTCTGGTAGACGTCCTATACTGGTCAACACTAGTCAACCCAAAGCAATAGCATAAAGAATACACAATGCAAACACATGTTTTGGTTTTACAACTTGAGTTTAAATGTAGAGATCTCAATTTATGTTTCCAAATCTGTAGAATGAATGGAGGAACACATATATTGTTTTGAATGAAAACCATTTTCCAATTAATAACATTTGTTTGATACATCCCCCACCCAACTATCAATTCCTTATTTAATAATTTAAAACATTTAAATTATTAAATAGTTGAAAATTATTAAAGAGTCACCTTATGAAAATAAACCATCAATATAAGCCATTGATCAAATAATAACTTAAATTATAAACAACACATTTACATATTACATATATATATATATATATATATATATATATATATATATATATATATATACATATGTATTACATTTTTATTAAATCAAATTGACAATTTTGATCTACACCATATTAGAATCGAATTGTATGTAAATGTTTTAACATAAACGTTATTGTTATCTTTTTTTTTTTGCATATTAACATCAATTAAAAACCCCCCAAACTCATGTTGCGGTACGCAGTACTTGCGGCCCCAGGCACTGCGTCGACAATGGGTACGTAGTACCCCTGTCGCCGCAGACCTACGACGGCAGGCCTCTACCTTCCACTGGCATGGGCTACGAAACGTGCCCACGACATATTATATATAAACTTTATTCCATACGATATAAATCGCGATGCGAATTGATAAATTTCCACTGCAATTTTATTAATCACTCAATTTGGTGCATTATATATACATAGGTATATATGTATATATATCAGTGTGTGTGTGTGTGTATATATATATATATGTATGTATATATATATATATATATATATATATATGTATGTATATATATATATATATATATATATATTCAAATTTTATAATAGATTCATAATAATACATATGCATATATAGATAAATATATATTTATATATATATGTATATGTATGCAGATCTAAATATATAACCATGTATGTTTTTCACAAAGATTATATCTACAATTAAGAATAAGATATTTGCAATATAGAATGCATATAAAGTTCTCCAATTAAATTAATCTACCCACATTGAGAATGCGTATAAATATGAAACTTCTCAGAAAACATATGGAAGACACGAAGAAGACAGGGAATGCATGATGCAAAAATAGCATAAGTAAAATTCACAAGAATCTACCCAGATTCTGATGCTAAATTGCTCTTCCTCAAAAAATCCGCAGAGCAAGCTTCTCACTTCTTCAAAATTCTCGAGTCCTCCAATGCTCCAATTGCACTCCAAACGCTATGTCTATGCTTCTATGAATGTCTGAATATAAAGAGCTTTCAGGAAACATCTAGAATGCTTCTAGAAATAGCTGGAAGGTGTCACCAACTAAGCATGGGTCTTTTCCAACTTTCAAGATAAGCCATAGGGTTGTAGACACCATGTGCTTAATTGATGCACTAACCCCCGTGTTGTTGACACTTGAGAAATAGAGAAGTGCGCTAACTCCCATGCAAGCTTATAACTCCAGTTCACTTTTTATATAATTTCTATTTAAATATTTATAACTTTCATTTTAACTTTTATAACTTTTATTATTATTATTTATTTATTACTTTATTATTATTTTATTTTTATTATTAATTTTAATTTCTAATTTTCTTTTATTTAATTCATTTTTCCTCAATAATTCACATTTAATTAATTACAATCAAAATATCAAATAACATGATATTTTATATTAATCTTCTCAAATAATTAATTTATTAATTAAATCTATTTATTAAGACTTAATTTATAGAAAATCCACCATAGACCTCCAAGATAAAATATGAAAACCCATCATAGAGCAAATCACTCAAAATCAATCTAAAGGGTCAAAAATCATGAATTATGTCATGCGACACATTCGATGGGTAAAATATCCAGATACTTGTCCTACCTCACTAGGAAAATTGTCTTAAAGGTTTGGGATTTGGACTTGAGAATTTATCTCCCTTCTCTTATCATTGAGATAGTATAATAGGGTACGCTCATCCTAGCAATTCAGGGAAGTCGATACCCGGTACTTGTAACCTACAAAAAAACCATGCATGTACATACTATATATATATATATATATATATATATATATATATATATATATATATATATATATATATATATATATATATATATATATATATATATATATATATATATATATATATATATATATATATATATATAATGCTAAGCTAAACAGACAATGGCAGGAAGTGGTGCATCGTGTAGATCTCGACTAAGTAGGTGACTACGACTCCCTTCCTTAACCACATCAGAAACGCCATACAATAAGAAAACACACACACCATACACATGCAAGTATGGGGTAAGTATCCATAATAAAACACATAAGATAATAACCATCCATCTAATCATCAATAATAACTAAAAATAGTATAATGATCATCATGTATGCATGAAATGTAAAATCTAAATGATCTTATCATATAACCACTGAATCCATAACATAATGTCTGATAGTGTCAAAACAATACCACTAATCCATCAACATAAAACTAGTCTATCACAGTCTGATAATAATAACAATGTCCAAAAAAGATGTGAACGAGGGTAGGCACTACACTAGCTAACAAGTCTGCACCAATGTTAAATCAAATGTGGTGGATATAAACAGTCCATATCCAAGTTATCCCACTATAATTAAATGGGTGACCTACCCACCTGACTACATTTTTTGTAGATCCAATCATTGCAACATAAAATCTCACTATCACATTAGTTACATGTGAAAATTATATCAAAGAGAATAATCATGTAGACAACATGACTCAAACACCAGATCAAGCATAAATCTAATTTTCCAATCATGTCCACATCAAGCACCATTGTCTAAGAATCCAACAAGACATCACCACTAAAATTTTAATTGACTAATCATGTACCAACATCTCCATGTAGAGAAATAAAAACACCTCCTCTCACCATGCACAAAGAATACATGAATGTAGAACTATAACTATCTCTTTCAGCAACACCCTAAAGGAACTAGAGTCTACAAAATAACTCTTCAGTAGATCCATAGAAAACTACAAGTTTTTATTTCAGCATGCAAAACCTACAAAAATATTGTGTTTAAGAACACCCATGCACATCCACACCCCACCTCTCATCTGAAAGACTCAAAAGTTTGAAAAAGAAAAAACCAAACAATTGAACCTAGAATAGTGGATTTTCACAGATGAGCATCATCATAGATTTTTAAGGAAAATCTATAAACTCCTTAGATTGAATGAACACGAATCCAATCTATTCATGTATAAGCATACAAGATGAAAACATAGTAGAGGAACTCGAGGCCTACTTGTAGACCAATTCCACAACCACTACTAGTACATGCATATGAGAGAGATAGGCTATCCAGAAGCTTCCAAATCATACAATGATCAACTCCATAGCATATATGAATTCTAGGTAATAAAAGAGACATCTTACAATACCAATCCATTAGGATTTATTTTTCTATCAACCAAGAGCTCCAAATCAATGTCATTTCAACATGACCAACTCTATTTTCGTTGTCTTTCTCAGCTTTCAAGAAATGTTTATTGTCTCCCAAAAAAAAATTAACCACAAGACTTCCACTTATCAAAGGATTAATTCTTAGCCAATTTATAAACTCTTCAAGCTCTACAAGCTAAGAAATCTTAACAAAAGAAATACCTATAACTAGAAACACTATGAATCTTCACGTGCAAGCAACATGCAATTCACAAAAATGAGCTCTAATACCAATTGAAGGGAAATGAGAGAACCCCAGAAAGTCATCTGAGATCAATATGCACATCTTATATCCAATAGTTCCTTTAAAAAATTATAATAAGAAAATAAAAGTGCATGCTACTATGCCATAAAAGTGGAAACAAATATATTTCATTTCCCACAATTAAAACTGTAAGGGAAAGTGATTACAATTTACCGATCTAAATAAATTTCAGCAGCATTATGACATATAGATTATTATTCTACAATCATGAAACTAGAAGAATGAGACAGAATAGAGAACACAGATATATGTGGAAAAAATCTTTCTACATAAAAAACCCCACCCTCCAAAACATCAAGCTAATATATTATTCAACAAGTTACAATACATTTTTAGCCTTCACATGGGGATTTACATCTTTCTCCATTCTAGAGAAAAATTCGGTAGCATAACCCTATAAAAATAACTTCTCATCCTTCTCTTAATTCTCTACAACAATGCATTGTACTTATAGATTTTTCATACAAGAGGGAACCACTTTTAAAGCATCTACATTCAATGCATCTACAAATTATTTTAAAAACTTCCTTATGCACAACGCTTGCATAAAAATAAAGTATAAGATAATAAATCACCAAAAAATAGAAGCTTTCTATTTTTCTACTCCAAGTCTTTTCTTGAGAAAGAATCTAGCCTCATTTATCAACTTTCCAAGAAAGCACAAACAAAGCAATAAATCATGGTAAGGTTGAGTGACCTTATCCCAACAAATTGAATGGCCTAGTAGACCTCAAAATTGGGAGATCTACATCCCTATTTAAAATGTCTCCCTTTTCACCCTGAACACCTATATGCCTACTCCTTTATTGTTTTTAGCACTTCTACATCATTATTTAGAGTGGACACCTCATCCATTAACCCAAAATCCTCATTAATCACTATCACTAACTTCTCTACATTCTTCAAGATGGTATTCAATAAATGCATAATTGCCTCTATTATTTCACTTCTTTCTCTTCAAAGATTCCATCTCTTGCATGTGCCCAAAAATGAGTCATCTTGTTTTGGGGTAAGACCTCATTTCTCAAGGGTAGTTGCTAGTAAAATCTCAAGTTGATTTGGGTCAATGAGATCTACTAACTCTTTTATGAATTCCTAAAAAATATCATTTTTCTTCCTCAAGATCTAGATTTCCTCTTCACCTTGGTCTAAATGATGAAAAACATACTTAAGACCCATTATAGTCAAAACTTTGGTCATATCCTTAGTGGATTCCTCAACATGTCCTCTTGCATTTGATATTCCTAAGGAGTGACAATTTTTGGATCTGCGTGATGAGGAGGGATGACTATATGTGCCACCAAATCTTGCTATTTATTCTTCTTGATGAAATCTAGTTGGTTCAGATCCTCTCTAACACTCACATTCAATTTTAGTGGCTCTATCACAATTGACATGCAATCCTTAATATTCTTTACATACCTCCTATATCATGCCTCTACTTCTCGTTTTAGCCATGCTAGATTAGTGCCCATTAGAGACATATATTGGTTAGATAATGAAGTTATCATAGATGCTAAACTTTCCCTTTGTCTATATTTTTTGGGGTCTCCTCCACTCTCAACTATTCCACCACTGATGTGGTTACTATGGTTCTAGGAGGGAAGGAAAGTGACTATGTTGTAGGAGGATCTTGTTCTACTATTGCAATGACTTGTCCTTAATTGCTTTTTATGAAACACTACATATACCTTATCTTTTTCTATTCTCAAATCAAAGAATTCAAGGACATGGCATTTTATTTTGGCAAAAAAAAAGGTAGCATTTATAGCTTTCCTAGAGGCAAAGGAGGTATCCCTACTAGAACATATGGGAGTGGAAGTAGTTTATTTCATTCATCACCCAAAAGCTCTCGATGTGACATGTCCCTTATTTATCCTTCCTCCAAATGTGTCCCCATAGGCATGATGTTGAAGTCAAAAAGATCAAACTAATCTAACTCCTCCCTTTATGTAGACTTTATCCATCCTTCCTGTACCCAATCTATAGATTCTTCAATCTAGATCAATTGTTCTTAAGTTTTTGTGTTTGTGTTTTCATTAATCTTCTCCTTTCCTCTTTAGAAGCCTAGGTTGAAATTTTTCTCCTATTCAAAGGTAGATTATCAATCTTAGCCTCTTGTTCTTCTTCCTTTGCAGCCTCTGGGATGGTCTCAAGGATCTATGATGAGGGAGTGCTTCTTATCTTAAACTTTCTTCTCTTTACTTTGACTATTATCTTCATACTACTCCTCCTTGGGACCAATGGAGAAGCTTTTGACTATATGGGAGGCTCCTCAGCGTATACTTCATCTTCTTCTATTGCCTTCCACTTCTTCTTTCCCTTAGAATTCTCTTCATTGAGGATATACACTACATCCCTTTTATGGTTATGCACCATCTTTAGCCTGACCAAGGACTTCTTATAAGTGGAGATTGTGACCTTATTCCCTTTCCATTTTTTTGGCCTTGTTGGCATCTTCAATGTAGGAATATTGGATACAACATCCAAATAGAAAGGCTTTCATACCCATTCCCTTGTCCGATTGAAAATATGTTAGGCTCAGTATTGGATGTCATCATTCTCCTCCTGATTCACCTCAACATTCATGATGATATGTTTGAAGATATAATCCTTATTCTAGGAGGAATCTAGGATATTAAGACTATCCTTATTCAACACCTTAAGTAGCATTTAGAGGTCGAGTACCTTCTCTATGAGTTTCAGGTCCATTCTATAATGGTCTCTTATTCAAACTTCATAGTCTTCCACACAATTTAACCAATGATCTCATAGAGAATAATCTAGGATGAAATATTTTCCTATAACATGTTAAAACATTCCTATGTAATCAAAATAAGGGCATGACACAAGGCAGTCCTCTAGTGGGTACTCCCAACTCTTCATATGCTTCTTCCCTTTTGTATAATGAAGCTAGTTGTTGGGCAATCTCCAATAGCACAAGCCTATTTGATGAATAATATGGAAACTTATTTAGGTGGAAGAAATTTGTAGACACTTGGATGTATCCGAATGTGTTATACTAGATTAAATACCCTCACTCATGTTATTGCTTTGACTGATAGCCTTATTTTTTACTAATTTTGGGTACATGATATGAGCCCATGCATTGGGGTCTTGTATGTTTCCCCTCCTTACTAGTCCTAGATAGTTTTTCACTCGGGCTGCTAGCAAGTAGACTGTTGGTGTTTTAAAATGTCTTGTTTCAAAAACTCATTTATGAGAATGGAATACATCTAGGAGAAGCTAATTCCATCTAAAACACACACATTCAGACACTGCAACTAGCTATAAGGCTATACTCCTTCTTCTTTAGGATTTGAAAGACCTAGTTGGGTGAACCTCAGATTCTTCAGTTGGTACCAGTATCAAAGCATATAACTGAATCTATAAGTAGATTAAAAGCCCATAAATCTTCTATTCTTATGCAAACGAGATAGACATGAAATAGCTCAAATCATGACATATGAACTAGATAAGCTAAGTGTGGGAAACTCTTTTTAGCTCTTCAACAAAAAGGGAAAAGAATTTTATTATGAATTAATTTCACCATTACCAAGGCACGAAAAACAAAAAAGATAGATCCTATAGCTAATCTAGGCTTTATCTATTAGGGAATTCCACAAATCATTAACACACATCCTTGGAAATCATTGATACATTTCATTTATCAAGACTTCAAAATCAATCCATTCACCTTGTGAATTAGACATCCGTATCACTTCTAAGTCTCATACTCAACCTATCCCTTCATGAAATTTGCAACCCTTTGATGATAAACTAAGCATTTACATGACTTCTTGAATCATAAGAAACATATATTAATACATACAACCCAAAATAGGATACAACTGAGTTTTATTCTCTTTGTTCACAAAACACAAAAGATTACAAACTACATGAATAGGAGACAAGATTTAGACTAAAGAAAAACTTGTTGTCCCACTTTTATTCATTTTCTTGAAATAAATAGATAAAGGATGTATGAAAAAAAATTCTAAAATTGTTGAATAAACTAGAGCTATTTGTAAAACTTCATTAACTGATGTTCATCATAGAGAAAACAACCAAACTAGAACCATCTTTGTGGTATCATAGTGGTGAAAAATGTCCAAGAACTAGAACCAATCCTAAGGAAAGAAAAGAGAAGAGAATATAAAGACAAGAATAATTCTTGGATCAAATAAGATGTTTTCATTTTTCCACTTGAAACTCTTCCACTTGTTGATGTAGAACTTCTCTTTACCCTCTTTCTATAACTAAAAATCGGATCTTTTCCTTGCTACTAAAGAATGGATGAAAAAATCTTTAGAATGATAAAAACATGTAACTAATTAAGATGTTAGATCTGATATTAAACAAGGGCCAAAAATACCCGTGAAATAACTCTTAGAGGTAAAATGAAACTTTTAAGAATATTTACCTCTAGATCTAGAGCCAACAAACTCCAATTTCTAAACTCTAACCGAATTTGATGCTTCACCATGAAAATTGATCACTCTGTCGAGAATGCCTAGAAATCACAAAACTTATTATAGCTCTTAACACTAAATACATGTGCATTTCCTAACTACATTTCTATAAATATTGTCTTCTCTTGATTCCAACATTATAATGCACTATACATTTTGGATAAAAATTGCTCCTCTAACATGCATTTGAAATTTTAGGCCCAACACATTTTTAGACCACATAAATGAAAAATTTAAAAAGTGATATAGAAAAACTATATAATATCTTTGAATTCAATTAAAATTTTCAACTGAGAGGTTTGCACATTTAGATATAAATGAAAATAATATATATATATATATATATATATATATATCACTTGAAATTTTGCCCCTTTTTTCAATTTGGGTTAACCTTTTATTATCCGCCACATAAGGGCAATGTGGTAGCATGTGATTCATTAAATTTACCACCTCATCACTTACGTATTAGTATTTCCTCACCATGGGTCACCTCCTCATGAGTTTGAGACTTAATTTTTAACCTTACCTTAACCTCAGCGATCAAGCAATTACCTCATTTTGTGTCATTGCACCTGAACTCCTTAACCCTAGGTTAAAACTCATGACCATGTGATTTAAGGAATTTCACATGGTCAAAGCATCTATTTGGTACTAAAATTTTATCTCACAACCTTGAGTTTGGCAGGTAACTAACTGCATCACTATGTCATCATAGTTAGGCCTAACCATGGCTTGACCCCTATGACTGTACAATATGGACCAGCCATGAAGTTTGTGCCATGTGGCACCTTCCTATTCATTGTTGACATCATCTTCTTTCTCTATCTGGTCACTCAAACTTTCATTTTAATTATGGCTAGCTATCCTAGCCATCTAGGTGGGCCCCATGTGTAAACTTGGGCTTCCAAACACCCTTGTGTCTTAAAAACACTTAAGAAGTGCATGTGGAAAGGTATTTAAAAATCTCAAAATTCCTTTTCCTAGCAAATGTGGGATAATGAAATTTCATTAAAAGTCTTCACAATGCTACCTTATAGCATGTTTGTGCACATTATTTGACCATGCCATTCACATGGCTCCCACATTTTTTCTTCATCTACAATATTATCCATCGATGCCAGGCTAGCCCAATTTCTACAATTTAGTTCTCATAATGGGTGATTGAAACAACAATATCCATCAAGGCCATCAATATGATTTTTTTTTTGCAATGCCTCACCCCAATATCTATAGTCACTTTTACCAAATATATGTGTGGTTAGGATCTTCAACAATAAGGGAAAATGCTCACATCTTTCTTGCATCTAAGAATCCTAAACTTTACACACCATTTATATTGTAAATGTCTCTAAAAACCTCCATTCATGCTACATTTTCCTTAGAGAGAAATCCTTTAGAGCTTCCAACATGTGATTTTAAAATAATGGTTATTTTAGCAGATTATTGAGATGTACATCAGCAAAACCAATGTGTCAAACATTTAAAGATCAATGTGTGATCAGACGTTGATGATAAATAAAAACTCTTAAACATGTTTTGAACTTTAAAAAGTATGTTGACCATGTGTACATTAGGAGAAAATTGGCTACAATTGCTCTTGAACATGGCCTCCATCTAGCAATTTAAAAGAAAGTCACCCCTACCCTAGGCTCTTGCTAGCTCCCACATAACCCCTTGCATATTTCTAACATAATTTTCACAAAAATGGAGCAGTAAAAACAAAATGGACAGTAATTGTAGAATCTAGTCAAGAGTGCAAATATTTCATGAGGGGTTAATATGGAAAAAAGGAGCATCTGTCACAAAAGAATTGTCCACATACACCTCAATAATGTCATTTCTTGTATTCACTATGTTAAGATTTGAGCATGATCTCCTTTTCCTTTTGTTGTGAATGATAGCTTCCTTCTTGTCCCAATGTGGGGAAAAGCTCATTTGTTGATGATATCCATGAAAACAAAGGACTTATGAATCACATGGTGTTGAGGATCAAAATCCTTCAACAATTTCACCAATCCACTCTCTATATCACAACCAATCGCTATGAAATCATCCTCATCCAAATTTCTCTCACCCCAACTGCTTGTGAGATTTCTTGGCATTAGACTTCCTACCATTATCCACTCAATCTAAGCCATTATGAGATTTTATTTAATTTGGATGTTGATGACTCTCCCTCCATTCAACTTTAATTATAATTTCTATGGATTCAAAGTGGAGAGATTCCATATTGGAATAATCCTCTTCCACTGGTGGTGTGTTGATTATCTAAATTATCCAACTCACCATATCTCCCATTAGCAATGGAGGCAGCTACAATTTGTATAAGAATGTCCCTTTAATAAGCAATGAGAAGACTAGGAGAATTGGGTCTTAGTTTCCCCATTAAAATTTAATCTTTGTACTAAAAGAGCTTGCCACCTCATTAAACTTCTCAACATATGCATTTTCTACAATGTTGTGGAGAGTAATTTTGGAATATCAAAATAATCCATTTTCTCTTATATGTTAATAGATCTAAAAGTTTCTTTGTAGTTTTCCATTTATATAACTTTAAATTTTCCATTGATCAGTAGTGACATGCATATATACTAAATCATTGCAATGATTAAAACAATTAAAATCTCCTATTTAGATGATCTTTTATTCCCTTGGTTTTCCCTATCAATTGGATGTAATTCGTTGGGCCCCAAGGTGGGTCTAGCTAAAAAAAATTTTTCAAATGACCAAAATTTAAATTGATCCATTACACCTATAATTGATCAAAATAAAATGTGACCACTGAATCATGATTTAAAACTCATTTTACCTCGTTATTTTGCCAATAGGAAGGCCTATATTCTGGCTTTAGAAACTAACCAAAACACCAAACTAAGCCCTAAAAATTGATATGCTGATACTCTATTCCAAATTCTTGTACCCTATCAATTTTTTTCTCATGATGAAGTTTGGTTCAAAAGATATTGACCATCAAAGTTGCTCAGTCAAAACTACCTGCAAACAGACATGTCAGAAAACCATAAAATGCATGCAGTTTTGGCTTCAGAAATAGGTCAAACTGACACTTGAGGGCACAAAAACTGGGGCATTAGTTCATTATCACTAGGAGAGTATAAATTAGTGTTTTTTTGGCTCATGAAGACTAATTGGATGCATTTGGAAAGTGGTCAAAGTGGGGTACTCAAATTTGTAGAACTAGGAACGCTGGCAGGATATTGATTTTTGTAAATGGAGTGGACCTAGGAAAGTGTGCAGACAGATTGATTATGACTTGAAAATGACACACTTAAATTTATTTCAAATTAGAACATAGTGTTACAATCCATTTTATCCTTTCATCATGGATTAAGAGTTATGATATCTCAAATAGGGGTACTAATCAATCTACACTTTAAGATTCCAGTAAAACATCATAAATTGCATTTGGAAGCACATTTGAAAACTAGTCAAATGGATTTTTCATAGGCTCAAAACTTTAAAATAGAAATTATTTGACCTCTAGAATACAATACAAAAATAATTTTCTCATTTGGGTCAACTAGGTCAAATTTATAACTAGTGAAACATGGCCTCCCAGAATTCTAAACAATTTACAGTAGTATGACAATAGTAAAGAACCAACTTTAAGGGATTCAAAACCTATCCAAAACATATCAAAATGAATTGAAAACTAAAAATAGGTTCTTTGATATACATACTAAACACTCCAAAAGCAATGAGTCATGAAAAATAACTAGGTACAAGATATTCAAATGCAAACTAGGCTTCATGTCACTGTTTGATACAGGCAAAAATGCAAATCTGAATATTGCTCAAAATGAAACCACATGGAATGACTCTAGATGTAAATTTGAAATTATGGGATACATTGATATACTAATTTCAAGGTGTGAGGAACATGAAAAACCTCATAGGCCTCAAAAGGATAGCATGTACACATGCATTAAATGCACTTATAAGGGCTCAAATTGGCTCAAAAGTTTAGAATGGTACTCAAAATGGGAATAAAATTTTGAGTCCCACTAGTGGCTCTATCTAGGATGCATGTCCCATGTGGGCATGGCAAGGACTTAGATCTCTAGAGGAAGAAGACCACTCCAAAAAATCTCTTGAATAGCTTATTGAAAGCAAGGAAAACTACTCGCAAATTGTACAAACGATGGCTCGAGGCCACCAAAACTCAACAAAACTTCTTACCTCTATCATATATCTAATTTTCATCTCAATTTTAATAAATAAGAAGAAAATTTATTTCTCATCATTTTCACCAACATAATCAACATTCTTCATTACTTTACTTAGCAAAGCAAGATAGCTCTTATCACTCTCATAGTGCACATACCAATCAACATTTACTTCTACATCATGCTCACTATGAGAAGGTGAATCAGCATGCTCATATAAACTAGAACCAAACTAAAATTCTTCATCTACATACAATTAATGCATGCTATCAACCAGAAACATGAAGGCTTAATACTCTACTTTATTCAAAAAGTTGCACATGTCAAAAGATTTTTACTCACCTTGTGTAACTAAGTGTGAAGAACATATAAAATATAATTTCTCTACTCTTGTAGTCCTATTACTCATCTGATTAGATTTATCATATGCTAAAACTCCTTCACACTTAAACAATTTATTATTCAAGTTTGAAAACTTATCATGAAAGTGTTGACATAAAATATGTTGATCATAATGTTCATCAAACAACTCATTGGAGTGAACTTTGAACTTATCATCAAAAGATATATTAGTACATACAGAAAACTTAGAATTAGATTTACAACTTCTGGCCTTTTCCTCTTTTTCATATGAACAATCAAAAACAACTTCGGTATCATCAACATGATAAGAATTTGAATCGGTATGAAACTTATCCCTAATGGTAATCTCCTCATAAGAAAAATTTTCATGTGTACTAACATTTAAACCATCATCACATACACCTCCAAAACTTGAAAAAGAATGTTATGATTCTATATCATTTTTAGCATCAAAATTTAGGGAAACGACTTTATCTTGAGAAGAAATATAACAAGGGACAACATGAGAATTAGGAGAAAAAATTGCATACCTTTCAAGATCATAAGCCATCAGCTCTGAAATTTCAACAACACTCAACAAGTCTTCATCACAAGTCTATTCTTCCTAGATAAGATCATAATCCAATTGATTCAAAAAACTTATAGCAGTAGTACCATTAGTATAACAATCTAAAAAATCAAAATCATTATTACATCATATTATCTCTTTTCTACATAATACCTCTTCGCTAGGTGTTTCATTTTCATTTTCATCACAAGAAGAATTATCCATACTATTATTAAAACTTTCTTCATTCTCATACATATTGTCACATGATTCATTTTAAGTTCTATATCCATCTTTCTCATTCTAACTAAAATCACCCAATTTAGTAGATCTAGAATCCATCTCTTCAAACTCAAAAGGAAAATTATCATTATCTATGGATTCACTACAATCACTATTATCTTCAACACATTCACTTTTTTCTACTAGAAGATTAAGTACAAAATTCATTGCTAAATCACTCTCAAATTTCTTAAAAAGAATTTCAACATGTAAAATCATTTGTACTCTCAAATGTGTTGGCCAATTAACTGAATTAGGCATAAAGACATCTAGGAAAACAATAGGCCATGAAGATTCCTTAGTTCAAATGCAACTCCATGAGTGCTGATTTGAAATTTATATAAATCTGATCATCTCCTAAACCTTGAATACTTCCTATTGTATTCCTTATGAAACTGACAATCTTATTGTGGATTTCCTTTTTCAACATAGCAATATTTTCAACCACACTTTCATTACTTGGTAAACTAACTTCAGATCTGAGATCTGATTCCATTTTGATATAAAAAAATTATACCTATTTCTCCTAGTGTTGAAAGTCACTAAATAGAGGCATTTATTTCTACCACTTGACTTCCACAAAAAGAAAACACATGAAAATCAAAATACCTTAAGTGTTGATTTTGAACTTTGATATGCTGATCTTGGCATGGGTGCAAACATGAAACTTCTTTACACCACTGATCAAATCCATGTAGAGCCACTACCTCCTTAAGAGGAAAAATGAAATCACTACTGTGATTCACTTTTTTAAATTCAAATTTCTTACTATAGTAGATTGCATACAACACTAAAAACTATAAATCAAGAATTGATAACTTTTTTTCCAAGAACTGCTCAAGAGCTTCATATCTACCCACACAAACTGAAAGTCCTTAAAAATGTTCAACTTGAAATCAACTAAGAATTTGTATAGAGATCTAGAGTAACCACTCACACTTGTGGGAAATAAAACATAATTTATCACTTGACAAAACTAGATCAAACTTTCAATTTATGGAAAATATGCAAATCATCAAACCAGTCTTAGAGATTTACAAACTTAGAAAAAGAGAACAAACCCTTGTGTTCATTCTTGACTCTAAAATTTTACAATAACACTTTGAAACAACACCTAACTAAATTTATTGAAGATGAACTCTCTTATTATCAACACAATTTAGACTCAACCCTCAAAGCTACTGTTGTAAATGAATAAAGCATCACTAGGAAACACAAAATTTAGCAAGTCTATGAAATGATAACCATAATTCATCAATTTTGTATTATTTTCCTTGTGTTTCTTCCCGACAAAGTCATCATTTTTTTGGTGACTCATATGGGAAAAACCATGCCAATATAGAGGACTGAAATATATAAGTTATACCAAAGATTCTTGTCCTTTTAACAATGAATTACTTCACATAGTCCCCAACAAAGTCACCATTATGTTGGTGTTTTAAAATTTCATGTTTCAAAACCCTAATGATGAGAACATAATACATCTAGGAGTAGCTAATTCCCATATACAACATACCCATTCAAACATCAGGGCTAACTATAAGGCTATACTCCTTCTTCAGGCTCTACAAGACCTAGGCGAGTGAACCTCAAATTCTTCATATGGTCCCAGTATCAAAGCATATAATTGAATCTATTTTGTAGATAAAAAGGCCTAAAATATTCTATAATTATTCAAACAACATAGATATGAAATAGCTATAATTATGACATAGGAATTAGATAAGCTAAGTGAGGGAAACTCTTTTCAACTCTTCAACAAAAAGGGAAAATGATTTGATTATAAATTGATTTCAGCATTACCAAGACATGAACAATATAACAAATAGATCCTATAGTTTATCAAGACCTTATCTATTTGGGAATTCTACAAATCATCAACACACATTCTTAGAAGTCATTGATACTTCTCATGTATCAGGACTTCTAGATCTATCCATTCACCATGTGAATTAGATATTCACATCATTTCTAAGTCTCATACTTGGTCTATCCCTTAATGAAATATGAAACTCTGTGATGATAAACTAAGCATTTATATAACTCCTTGAATCACAAGAAAAATATATCAACACATACAACCCAAAACAAAATACAACTGATTTTTATGTTGTTTGTTCACAAAACACCAAAGATTATGAACTACATGAATAGGAGAGAAGAATTAGACTAAACTTGTTGTCCCATTTTTATTCATTTCCTTGAAACAAATACATAAAGGATGCATGAAAACAACTTTTGAAACTTCTAAATAAACTAGAACTATCTGTAAAACTTCATTAATTGATGTTCATTATATAGAAATGCTGAAGATATGGTGGACTCATAGCCATGAAAGAAATTTCAACCAAACTAGAACCATCCGTGTGGTATCATAGCAATAAAAAATGTACAAGAACTAGAACCAACCCTAAAGAAAGAGAAGAGAAGAGAATATAAAGATAAGAAGAATTCTCATATCAGATTAGATGCTATTATTTGTCCACTTGAAACTCTTCCACTTATTATGTAGAACTTCTCTTTACCCTCTTTCTATAACTAAAAATTAGATATTTTACTTGTTGTTGAAGAATACATTAAAATTTTGTCAAAATGATAGAAACATGTAACTAATTAAGATGCCAAATTTGATACTAAACAATGGCCAAAAATACCCCTCAAACGACTCTTAGAGGAAAAATGAAACTTTCAGGAACATTTTCGTCCAAATCTAGATCCAACAAACTCCAATGTATGCTCTCTCAACAAATTTGATGCTTCATTGTGAAAATTGCTCATTCCTCTTGAGAACACCCTAGAAATCACAAAACTACTTATATCTCTTCACACTAAATACCTGTGCATTTTCTAAATACATATCTAGAAATCTAATCTTCTCTCAATTCGAACGATATACTACACTATGAATTTTGGATAAAAATTGCCCCTCTAGCATGCATTTGAGATTTTAGGTCCAACTCATGTTGAGAACATTTAAATGAAAACTTTAAAAAGTGATATTATCAAAACTATATAATAGTTTTGAGTTCAATTAAATTTTTCAACTTAAAGGTTTTCACTTTACAATACGAATGAAATTCATTAAAAAAATACATTTTTTATCACTTCATATTTTGCCCCTTTTTTGAATCTTGTTCAACCTCCTGTTGACCACCACACAAGTGCAACATTGCAGCTTATGATTCACCAGATATGCCACCTCATCACTTCCCTATCAACATGTCATTTCCATGTGTCACCTCCTCACAAGTTTGTAGAATTAACCTTTAACCTTACCTTAACCTTGGTGACTAGGGGATTACCTCATTTTGGATTGTCGCAACTGAATTGCTTAACCTTGGGTTAAAACTTGTGACCATGTGATTTAAGAAATTTTGCATGACGAGAGCATCTTTTTGGTCCTAACATTTTATGTCATGATCCTACATCTAGTAGTAAGAAACCATGTCACTCCATTGCCATGGTTAGGCCTAACCACGGCTTGACCACTACAACCATGTGATCTAGGCCTACTTAAAGTTCATGCCACATGGCACCTTCCTATTCATTGTTGATGTCATCCACTTTCTTTTTCTAGTCTTTCAAGATTTTTTTTTAGCTGCTACCATCTATCCTAGTCATCTGGGTGGGCCCCATGCACAAGCTTGGGCTTCCAAAAGCCCTTGTGTCTTAAAGACACTTAAAAAGTGTGTGGAAAGGTATTTAAAATTCTAAAACTTCCTTTTTCCCAGTGAATGTGGGATAATGCAATTTCATTGAAAGTCTTCACAATGCTACCTTACAATTTGTTCATCCACATTATCTAACCATGCCATTCATATGGCTCCCACATTTCATCTTCATTTGCAACATTCTCCATCAGTGCCAACGTAACCCCCTTTCTATAGCTTTAGTTCTTATAATGTGTGATTGAAATGGAAATATCCACCAGGGCCAACAATATGAATTTTTTGCAGTGCCTCATCCCAATATCTATGGTCACTTTTACAAAATAGATGTGTTCCTAGGCTCTTCAACAATGAGGTAAAATTTCACATACATCTAAGAATCCTAAACACCATTTATGCCATAAATGTCTCTTTAAAACCCCCATTTGTGCTACATTTTCCTTATAGAGAAATCTTTTCGAGCTTCGAACATGTGATTTTAAAAAAAAAGGTTATTTTAGCAGACTAATGAGATGTACATTAGTGAAACAAATGTGTAAGACATTAAAAGATCAACATGTGATTAGACATTGATGATAAATAAAAATTCTCAAACACATTTTGAACTTTAAAAGTTTGTTGGCCATGTGTACATTAGAAGAAAATAGGCTACATCCACTCTCAAACATGGCCTCCATCCAGTAATTTAAAATAAATTACCACCTATCATGGGCTCCTACTAGCTCCCACATGGCCCATTGCATATTTTGAAAACAAATTTCACATAAATGGACTAGTAAAGACAAAATGGATGGTATTTTTAGCATCTACTCAAGAGTGAAAATATTTCATGAGGGGATAGTATGGTGAGAAGGAGCATCTTCCACACAAGTATTGTGCACATACGCCTCAACAATGTCATTGCTTATATTCAATATGTTTATATTTGAACATTGTCTCATTTTCCTTTTGCTGTGAACAACAACTTCCTTCTTGTTCTAGTGTGGGGAAAGGTTCATTTGGTAATTATATCCATGAGTGCAAAGGACTTATGAATAGCATAGCATTGGGAATCAAACTCCTTCAAAAATTTCACCAATCCATTCTCTATATCACAACCAACCACTATGAAATCATCCTCATCCAAATTTTTCTTACCCCAAGCACTCATGAGATTTCCTGGCATTAGACTTCCTACCATAATCCCCTTGACCCTAGCCATTATGAGACTATATTTAGTTCAAAAGTTGACAACTCTCCCTCCATTTAGCTTTAATTATAATGTCCATGGATTCAAAGTGGAGAGATTCTAGATTGGAACAATCCTCTTCTACTAGATGTGTGGTGGTTGTCTAAATTGTCCAACTCACCATATATACCATTGATAATTGAGGGAGCTACAATTTGTATAAGAATCTCCCTTTAATAAGTAATGAGAAGACTAGGAGAATTGGGTCTTATTTGTTGGAAATCTGATTGAAAAGATCATTGTAAGAAGAAGATTAATTGCAAAGACAGAGATTGTTGATAAAGAATATTTTCAATCAAAATTTTGTCATTTGATGTCAAACCTACTATTTTTTGGAATGAAAATTTCTTATAAGAACCAATTACTATCACTAAGTTGATTGATGAAGAGGATTTAATCAACAAGATCTAACAAAAGTACTTAAGGGAAAGGTTGAGTTATGGTTTTGTAATGAAGTGCAAGGATAAGTTAAGACAATGGTAAAATGATGTATTGATAGTATACTTGAAGATATAGATGTTGGATACACTTAGAAATAGTGGAAGAATAAGTTGTAACAAGGTTGTCTGCAAAGCTTAACCAAGTTCATTAGTGAGTGCCAAGCAAGCTAATTTGAGGCAAGTAGATTTTTAGTTAGTGCTGAGCAAATGAAAAATGTACTGTGTGTCAAGTGATACAAAAGGAGCCAAGTGTGTTCAAGTATTGAGAAAAGTAATAGGTTTCAAGCATCAGAAAAACTTAGTGAATGCTAAATGAATCCATAGTAAGTGCCAAGCATCAGTAAAATGTAGTTGGTGCCAAGTAACACAATATGTGCCAAGCACTAGAATTTCAATAGTGTCAAGCTGCTACATTATTTGAAAGGTCAAAGATTTCCCAAATCTGATCTAACAAGGTTGTTACCTTGAATTTTGTGAACCAGATGGATGATAAGGATGATGAGCTAGAGGCATAGAATTTTAGATAAACTATTTTAAGGAAAATTTTGGATGATTCTTCATGATCTTTCTAGAAGGAACAAGATATGGGTTAGATTCAATGAATCCTACCTAATCCATTCAAATAGAAATTAAAGGAGGCAATAATTGAGTGGGAAAATCAATTCTAGATTTCTATTTAAGGAGTCATAGGCTAGGAAGCAAGAGTTGTTGGTGTGCCAAATTGTGAAGTGGCTAAAGGGTGTCAAGGAGAAGACATCAAGGAGAAGAAATAATAGAGCATTGAGACTCTACTTTGACAAGTGGATAGAGAGAGATGGTTGCATTGGTACATTGAGCATGAAGACTCAAGGAGATAAAACTTGAAAGGAGGACAAGCTATCAGAGCTACAAAGACTAAAAGCCAAGAAAATTGTAAAGAGCTAAATAGACATCTAAAATTTGTAAGATAAGTTATGAATTATAATCAGGTCAAACCCCCTTATCATTACTCTCTAGCAATTTTATCAGTTAGGGTAAAATCCTATGGACTTAGGTTGGTTTAATAGCCATTTTTAAATCCTTTAATAGGGTGGCATTCCAAGTGAATTTCTAAAGTCTTCTAACCATGCCCACTTCTAACAGGGTGGTTAAATCCTTTAACAGGGTAGGCCTTTCACAGGGCATCACTTCAGAAGAGTGAGAATTGAGAAGCATGTTACTGGTGGTTTTTCCCAAATTGGTTTTCCACATAAATCACTATGTTATGTGTTGATTCTTTACATGTTATGTTTGCATGTTGATTTATAGTAACTTGCTAAGTAGGAAAGTTTAAGCTTGGATGAATGAACAGTTTAATGGGCTCACTATACTTGATGAAAATGTTTTATTAGGACATTTGGACCTTGAATAATTGATTCACTCCCCCTCTTAGTTATTCTAAAGTATTTCTAATAATTGGTATTAGAGACATCCACTAATTTAGTTTAAAAGTACTAGAAGTAGGAATATTGAGATGTCCAAGAGAGATGTTCCCAATCTTAATAGAGATAACTTTGTTGCATGGAAAAGTCTAATGAAACTACACCTTGGATCAATAGGTGACTATGAAAAAACCTCAATTATAGTGGAACATGTAGATCCAGCTAGACCCCTTATTGCAAATGATCTGAACAAAAGGAAGGAGCATAATTAGGTAATGCTGGAAATTGGCTCTGCACTCAACTATGCTAAATTTGATGACATCAAGGGATGTGACTTTGAATTCAAGATGTCAAAATCACTATCAGATATCCATGGAGGAAATCAAAATGTTCAAATAGAAAAAAGAGAAAGCCTTAGAGGGAAGTTTGATGACATGAAAATGGAGGAAGGTAAGAATGTTGCCTAATATGCCTCTAGAATGAAAGAAGTGGTAAGTGCAATAAGAAGTTTGGGTGATCATTTGGAAGATGATACTATTAATAGAAAATACTTAAGAACCCTACTTCCTATCTATGCTATTAGAGTTTCAGCCATCTAGGAATTAAGATGCATACCAAGAAATGCACTAACTTTTGAAGGGATAGTAGGAAGACCTACTACATTTGAGTTGTCCAACTTTGATAACTACAAACCTAAGAATCTTGAATCTTCTTTCAAGGCCAAGTTGAAATTGAAAGACACTGAGGAGGTGAGATCAAAGAAGAAGAGTAGAAAAGGAAAACATGCATCCAATGATAGCAGTATAGATGAAGAAGATGTGGAACAATTGGAAGCATTATTGGCCAAAAGATTCTATAGAGGCAAAGGTAAATTCAAAGGTAAGTTACCTATCATTTATCTTAATTGTAGTGAAGTAGGTCATATTGCTGCAAGCTATATATAGAAAAAGAATTACAAAGAAGGAAACAACTACAAGAACAAAAGAGAAGA
The DNA here is from genome assembly GCA_028749045.1 of Cupressus sempervirens. Classification (NCBI taxonomy): domain Eukaryota; kingdom Viridiplantae; phylum Streptophyta; class Pinopsida; order Cupressales; family Cupressaceae; genus Cupressus; species Cupressus sempervirens. The sequence goes on from CM053787.1 coordinate 445,916,437, forward strand.
TGATGGCAGAGATTACAAGGACAAAGGAAAAAGATGTTATGCTGTTGAAGAAAAATCTAATGAGAATGATGATGAAGTAGTCTATGTAGCCATGAAAGATGAATCAAATGAAGATGAGGCAACAAAACTAGTAACCTATGTGAACAATAATGACAAATGGATCATGGACAATGGATGTTCACATCACATGATAGGAGATAAAAGTAAGTTTATTACCTTTACTCAATATGATGGAAATAGTGTTAGATTTGGTAATGATGATCCATGTCAAATCAAAGGAAAAGGTTTTATTAAACTTACAAAGAAAATCTCATGTGACAATGCATACTATGTTGGAGGATTGAACTACAATTTCCTGAGTGTACCATAGTTAGGCAATGTAGGTTGCAAAGTAGAATTTAGAAACAAAACTACCAAAATCTGTGACATTGATGAAAGTCTGATAGGAAAAGGTGAACAAACTAGGAGCAATCTATTTTAACTAGATATGGAAGATGTAACCTATCTCATTGTAAAACTTGATGATGTGTGGCTATGGCATAAAATGTTGTGTCATGTTAACTTTGATAATCTGATTAGTGTTAGAAAAAAGAAGAAATTCAGGGGGTTGCTAAAACTAAAGAAGCCTAAGAATACAATGTGCAAAAAATGTCAACTAGGGAAGATGACTAAGTTAAATTTCAAAAGAAAAACTTACACTTCCAAAGAAGTATTAGAGTTAGTCCATATAGACTTATGTGGTCCAATAGAAGTTCAAAGCTATGAAAGAGACATATATATAATGTTTTTTGTGGATGACTACTGTGGGATGATGACTAATAAGTTCTTGAAACAAAAATTTGATGCATCTCAAATGTTCAAGTGGTATTTTGCCAGAGTTCAGAAAGAAATAGGAAAGAGTTTGAAGTGCCTAAGATTAGATAGAGGAGGAGAATTTACATCAAAAGAATTTGAGACATTTTGCAATGATAAAGGAATCAAGAGGTAAACATCAGCACCAAGAACTCCACCATAGAATGGCATTGTAGAGAGAAGGAATAGGTCAATGATATACTATGCTAGAACATTGTTCATGGAGAAAAATGTTGCTTTGAAGTACTGGAGAGAAGTTGTAAGTATTGTTGTTTACATCCTAATCGAGTTCAAGTCAAGAAAGGTACAAATGTAACACCTTTTGAAGTATGGTATGGTCACCCACCTAATGTAAAATATTTCAAAGTATTTGGTTGTAAATGCTATATTCTTAAAGATACTAGAAATGGCAAGTTTGATGTAAAAAGTGATGAAGGCATATTCCTTGGATACTCCATTGGAAGTAAGGCATATAAGTGTTTAAATACTAACACTAACAAGATTGTGGAGAGTGAAAATGTAGATTTTGATGAGCATGAAAACATCCAAGTTGATGAATCTAAAAAACTAGAAGAGTACAGATCCTTTGTATATTTCTATGAAGGAATGCCTAGTGAAGAAGAAGCTACCAACCATGTTGGAAATTTGCAACAAGTCTTAGTATCAGCTGAGTCACAACTAGTGAATTCCAAGCTACATTTAGAAGTTGAATTGTAGAATGAAGATAATGCACATTCTAATTCTAAAAATAGTACACATGGAAGAGATGTGAAATACTTGAAAGTGATGTGCATAGTGACTCTAAGGCTGAAAGATCAAAAATGGAAAGAAGGACAAAACCAAGACTATCTAGATATGTGAGAAGGCATCACCCTGCAAAATAAATCATTGGTGACAAGGATGCCAGACCAATGACAAGGAATATAATAAGAAATAAATCATGTCAAATGAGAAAGATTGAACCTAAAATAGTGAATGATGTACTACAAGATGATGACTGGTATAAAGCTATGAAAGAAGAGAAAGATCAGATTGAGAAGAACAAAACCTAGACCTTAGTTCCAAGACCAGCTAATAAGAATGTGATTGGTACAAAGTGGGTATTTAGAAACAAGCTTGATGAGAATGGTGAGATCACAAGAAAAATGGTTAGATTAATCTACAAAGGTTATGCACAAGAAGAAGGACTAGATTATGGGGAAACATTTTCCCCTATTGCAATAATGGAAGGAGTAAGAACACTACTTGCATATGCTACTTATAAAGGTTTCAAATTATACCAAATGGATGTAAAGTCTTCTTTTCGAAATGGTATACTAGAAGAAGAAGTCTGCATAGAACAACTAGAGGGATTTGTTGATAACAACAAGGACATGGTTTGCAAACTGAACAAAACACTCTATGGTTTGAAGCAAGCACCTAGAGCATGGTATGAGAGACTGCATAAATATCTTGTGAAGATAGGATTTGAGATAACAGATGAAAACAACAACCTGTATATCAAGGTAGAAAAAGGAAAAGAAATTTTGATATGTAAAATCTTTGTTGATATATAATATTTGGAGGTAAAGATGCCCTATGTAAAGATTTTGTTAATCAAATGAAACATGAGTTTGAGATGTCAATGTTTGGAGAAATCAAATTCTTTGTTGGATTGCAAGTACATCAATTGAAGCATGGCATATTTGTGACCCAATAAAAATATATCAAGAAGATACTCAAGACATTTGGATTAGAAGATTCAAAACCAATTAATACACCAATGGTAATAGGACATAAGCTGTCCAAGAATGATAAATCTGGTGAAGTGAATCAGACATTGTATAGATCAATGATTGGAAAGTTATAGTATGTTGTTCATAGTAGACCAAACATTCATTAGTAGTTGGAATAGTGGCCAGATTCTCTGCTAACCCAAGAGAAAATCATCTTATGACAGTAAAAAGAATACTAAGGTACCTAAAAGGAACTGATGACTTTGGCTTATATTACAAGAGGAGTGAAAAGTTTGAGTTGAGAGCCTACACTGATATATATTGGGGAGGTAATATTGATGATAGAAAAATCATCAGTAGAGGAGCACTTTTCTTAGGCAAAATATTGATTACTTGGACTAGAAAAAAGCAAAGTTGTACCTCATAGTCAATAGTAGAAGTTGAGTATGTTGCTACAACTATCAATTGCACCAATATTGTATGGATCAAACATCTATTGCAAGGTATGAAAGAAGAGGTAACTAAACCTATGATACTTTATTGTGATAACACAAGTGCCATCAACATATCAAAGAATCCTGTGATGCATACTAAAAAAAAGCATATTGCAAGTAAGTATCACTATGTAAGAGAATTGGTGGAAGACAAGCAAGTGAGAATGGAATATGTTAGCTCAAAGGAATAGATTGTTGACATCTTCATAAAAGCATTACCTAAGGTTGATTTTAATATCTTAGAGGAAAGTTAGAGGTGATACCCCTAGCTAAGGCTACCTAAGAAAAAGCAAGACAACCCTGCATCAAATGAGTTGATTGTTGAAATATTGTGAATTGATGTAGAGGATACTTACTTTAGGATTGTGCCTAAAGTAATCAAAGTGATGAAGTTCCAAATCAGTCACAAGCAAGGTGATAGAGTGAGAAATTGGAGTACTTGCAAATGCTACACTTGCATGTTAAGATGCTAAAATATTATGTCTTTGGCATTGTTGTCAAAGAGGGAGGAAGAGCAAAGTGTAGAAATTGATTAAACTGATCAAAAACATTTGAGGAGAAAGAGAAAAGAGTAGAAACTAATCAATAGCATTCAATTGGAAAAAGGGATAAGTAGAAAGAAATTGATTAAATCTATAGGATCAAATGGATAGAGGGAGAATTAATGTGAGAGGAAGATAGGAGCAGTACAAGATGGATAAAATGGACAAAGGGAGAATTAATGTGAGAGGAAGACAAGAGCAGTACAAGATCAAAGTAAACAATAGTAAGCCATAGAAAAGAGGGAGATAAAAGGATGATCAAGAAGATATAGTAGAAAGGTAAGAAAGAGGAAACAATAGCTAAGAGGGAGAAGAAAAAGTAAAGTAATCAGGATACAAATCAGAGAGGGAGATGTGAAAACTAATGGTAACACATTTTTCTTTCTGGCATTTCACTTACTGTTCTAACCTAGTTAGCATTTTGATAACTTGGTTAAATAGTTTGGTCTAATGGTTGATCAGTTTGATTTGCCATCAATGCCAAAGAGGGAGATTGTTTGAAATCTGATTGAAAAGATCATTGTAAGAAGGATTGATTCCAAAGAGGGAGATTGTTGATGAAGAATGTTTTCAATCATTGTTTTATCATTTGATGTCAAACTTGCTATTTGCTAGAATGAAAATTGCTTATAAGATCCAAGTACTATCACTTAGTTGATTGATGAAGAGGATTTAATCAACAAGATGTAACAAAAGTACTTAAGGGAAAGGTCGAGTTATGGTTTTGTAATGAAGTGCAAGGATCAATTAAGACAATGGTAAAATGATGTATTGATAGTATATTTGAAGATACAGATGTTGGGCACACTTAGAAATAGTGGAAGAATAATTTGTAACAAGGTTGTTTGCAAAGCTTAACCAAGTTCATTAGTGAGTGCCAAGCAAGCTAATTTGAGCCAAGTAGATTTCCAGTTAGTGCTGAGAAAATGCAAAATCTAGTGCATGTCAAGTGACACTGAAGGAACTGAGCATGTTTAGGTGTCGAGAAAAGTAATAGGTGTCGAGCATCAAAAAACTTAGTGGATTTCAAGTGAATCCATAGTAGGTGTCAAGCATCAATAAAATGTAGTTGGTGCCAAGTAACACAGTATGTGCTAAGCACCAAAATTTCAATAGTGTTGAGTTGTTGCATTATTTGAAAAGTCAAAGATTTACCAAATCTGAGCTGACAAGGTTATTACCTTCAAATTTGTGAACTAGATAGAAGATAAGGATGATGAGCTAGAGGCACAAAATTTTAGATAAATCATTTTTAGGCAAATTCTAGAGGATTCTTCATGATGTTTCTAGAAGGAACATGATATGGGTTAGATTTAATGAATCTTACCTAATCCATTCAAACAAAAATTAAAGGAGGGAAGAATCAAGTGAGAAAAGCAATTCCAAATTTCTATTTAAGGAGTCACAGGCCAAAAGAAAGAGTTGTTGGTGTGCCAAATTGTGAAGCGGTTGAAGGGTGTCAAGGAGAAGAAAGAATAGAGCACTAAGACTCTGCTTCAACAAGTGGTTAGAGAGAGATGATTGCACTAGTACATTGAGCATAACAACTCAAGGAGACAAAGCTTGAGAGGAGGACAAGCTGTCAGAGCTGCAGAGACTAAAAGCTAGGAAAATTGTGAAGAACTAAATAGAGATATGAAATATGAAAGATAAGTTGTGAATTGTAATTAGGTCAAAACCCCTTATTGTTACTCTCTAGCAATTGTATCAATTAGGGTAAAATCCTATGGACTTAGGTTGGTTTAATAGCCATTTGTAAGTCCTTTAACAAGGTGGCATTCCAAGTGAATGTTCTAAAGTCCTCTAACTAGGCCCACTTCTAACAGAGTGGTTAAATCCTTTAACCAAGTCACATTTAACAGTGTGTTGTAGCCTTTAACAAGGTAGGCCTTTCATAGGACATCACTTTAGAAGAGTGAGAATTGAGTAGCATGTTACTAGTGATTTTTCCCAAATTGGGTTTCCATGTAAATCACTGTGTTATGTGTTGATTCTTCATGTGTTATGTTTGTATGTTGATTTACAGTAACTTTCTAAGTAGGAAAGTTTAAGCTTGGATGAATGAACAGTTTAATGGGCTCACTATACTTGGTGAAAAAGTTTTATTAGGACATTTGGACCTTGAATAGCTAATTCACACACCCCCCCCCCCCCTCTCAGTTATTCTAAAGAATTTCTAACATTATTTTCCCCATTAAAAAATTGATCTTTGGATTGAAAGATCTCACCACCTCATTAAGCTTCTCAACACATGCATTTTCAACAATGTTGTAGAGAGTAATTTGGGAATATCAAAACAATCCATTCACTTTGATAGGTTAACAAATCCAAAATTTCCTTTTTAGTTTTCCATTTGTATAACTTCAAATTTTCCATTGATCAATAGTGATATGCATACATACTGAAGTGTTATAATGACTAAAACAATTAAAATCTCCTCTTTAGAACATCTTTTATTCCCTCTATTTGCCCTATCAGTCAGATGGAATCAGTCAAGCCCCAAAGTGGGTTCGGGTAAAACAAAATTTATTTTTAAACAACTAACATTTCAAAATAATCCATTAATCACATGACATTGATCAAAATAAAATGCAACCACTAAATGATCATTTAAAACTCATTTTACCTCATTATTTTCAAACTATGATTTACTAATAAGAAGGCCTATAGCCTAGCTTAAAAAAATAACCAAAACACTAGACTGGGCCCTAAAAAATAACATGATGATACTTTGTTCCACATTATTCTACCCTATCATATTTTTCCTCATGATGACATCTGGGTCAAAAGATATTGACCATCAAAGTTGCTCAATCGAAATTGCCTACAAACAAACATGACATAAAACCATAAATTGCATTTAGTCTTGGCTTCATAAACAAGTCAAACTAACACTTGAGGGCACAAAAACTGGGACATTAGCCCACTATCACAAGGAGGGTATAAATCAAATATTTAGGGAAAAGACAAATAACTAAGTGCATTTGGCAAGCGGTCAACATGGGGTACTCATATTTGCAAAATTGGGAACATTAACTTAGGAAATTGATTTTTGCAAATGTAATGGACTTGGGAAAGTGTACAGACGGATTGATCAAGACTCAAAAACTAGTACACTTAAATTTTTTTCATAGTAGAACATAATGGTATAATCCATTTTGTCTTGTCTATCATGAATTTAGAGTTATGACATCTCGAACAGGGGTACTGATCAATATGCACTTTAAGACACCAATAAAACATCATAACTTGCATTTGGAATTGCATTTGAAAACTAGTCAAATAGATTTTTCATAGGCTCAAAATTGAAACATAGAAATTATCTGACCTCTAGATATAAATGCAAAAGGAATTTTCTCATTTTTTCGATTGGGTCAAAATCATAACTAGTCAAACAAGACCTCCTAGAATTCTGGACAATTTACATCAACATGACAATAGTAAACAACCAACTTTGAGGGATTCAAAGCCTATTCAAAACATATCAAAATGACTTGAAAAATGAAACATTGGTTCTTTAATATTCATATTAAACACTACCAAAGTAGTGTGTCATGAAACATAACCGGGTGTAAGATATTCAAATGCAAACTAGGCTTCCTATCGCTATTTAACCACAGTAAAACATCATAACTTGCATTTGGAATTGCATTTGAAAACTAGTCAAATAGATTTGTCATAGGCTCAAAACTGAAACATAGAAATTATCTAACCTCTAGAAAGAAATGCAAAAGTATTTTTCTCATTTGTTCGATTGGGTCAAAATTATAACTATTCAAACAAGACCTCCCAGAATTTTGAACAATTTACATCAACATGACAATAGTAAACAACCAACTTTGAGGGATTCAAAGCCTATTCAAAACATATCAAAATGACTTGAAAACTGAAACATAGGTTCTTTAATATGCATAGTAAACACTACCAAAGTAGTGTGTCATGAAACATAATTGGGTGCAAGATATTCAAATGAAAACTAGGCTTCCTATCGCTATTTAAAACTTAGGCAAAAATGCAGATTTGAACATTGCTCAAAATGAAACTTCATAATGACTCAAAATGGAAATTTAACATTATGGGATGCATGGATATACTAACTACAAGGTTTTAGAAACATAAAACACCTCATAGACTTTGAAAGGATATTCAGGTACACGTGCATTGAATGCACTTATAAGAGCTCAAATTGTCTCAAAAGTTTAGAATGGTACTCAAAATAGGAATGCAATTTAGAGCCCCATACTAGACTATATAAGAAGTCATAGAAAATCATTGGTCATTATGACCATTGTGAGTTTCTCATCTAATGAGTTTCTTATGATGGTACCCCAATCAATCTTGTGGTACCTAATTCTAATTATTTCTATAAAATGAACCATTCAAATCTCTAGGTGACCTTCCGCAAGAAGTCCCATCACTCTAATTAGGATAACTATATAGTGTATCCAATATCTAAAATAATGTATCCCTATATCATATAAACTTTTCCTAGCCTATTATGCAAGGTCCTTGTAATTAGGTACTTCTCTGGCACTATGCCCTTAGCCTTTTTTGCATTCTCTCTATACCAGTATTATGTACTATCATAGATGATTTCTTGGTATTAATCCTCTTTGGGAAGGTGGAATACTTTCTCTATATTGGCTAGCTAGATATCCAAGATATCTCTAGTTATTCTCTTTACCACCTTCTCATTAATTGTGTAGTGCTTTTCTAGAGTCATGATTAACTCTAACGATTGTGCTAACACAACACATGATATTGCATTCACTAACCCACTTTGACTGAGGTTAGAGACCATCTCCAATCTCTCATGGGGTTTGATGCACATAACAAGGAACTTATTCTAGTCTATATATCTAAGTTGTGTGTCTCTAAATTCAAAGCATAGATATATGAATCTACACTTCTTTGGTTCTCCTTGGATCTTGAAAGTTACCATTTTGGGCTTGACATTTGTCATTGTCAAAGATGATGAAGCCATGATAACTTGCATAAAAGGATAGACAAAAGTATATTCATCATTTGGAATCCAAAAGACACTTAACAAATATAAGAAACTAGCAAAACATTGACTACCTTGGACAAAGAACTAAGAAAAACTACAGTGTGGGCACTTGGGCACCTTGCACACCTATGCAAGTGTATTGACTAGATAAGTAGGGAGTTAGGTTTACCTTATTTGTGCACCTATATAGGTGCAAAAATACTCACTTAATATTTTTTCTCTTTGCATTTGTTAACATGCTTTCTAAGAAGAAGGGCCCTTAGAGATTGTGCACTTCCACACCTCCAAAAGTGTGTAGGCTACGCTCATGCACACCATGGAGTTTATAATTTTTCTATGATCCTTGTGAATACTAAAGGTCTATAGACCTTGTTAGGTTGTGAATTCATGTAGTCTTGAGGCTTAATGGAAAAAATGAATCAGATCCAAGGTGGTCAGCCCCTATTTATAAGCCACAATCTATAAAGGTTGGAGGAGTGTGCACCTTATCAAGGAGCATAGGTGTGTAAGGTGCATAAGTGCACACCTTGGAATTACCAAAAATGTGGACATGGTGGAGTTATGCACCCAACGAAAATGTGCAAGTGTGCAATTTTCCCTTAACGCTAAAAAATTTCCCCCCTAATTGAAAGATTCTAATAACACATGTTTTTCCTAACTCTTAAGCCTAGGCTATAGTAGTCCCACTCCCTAAGGTGCCTTGAAAGATGGCATGTTCTAAGGAGAAAGATCCTTGGACTCAGAAGAAGAAAAAAAGGAGGGTCCCCATTTTTTAAGTCCATAATGGAGTGTGTGTTGTGAAGCCACAATAATTCTACCTCCAAAATAGGAACAAAAAGAAAAGTGTCAATATGGTAAATGATCCATCTCACTAAAATGCATAGGCACCTAGCCAATGCATCCACCTAGTACATAGGAACTAATAATATATACATAGATCACTCCATTAATTGAAGGAAGTATAAGAACCAACATAAGAATCACCCGTAATAAAGAAAAGGGTGAGGTGACCGAAAACTGAAAAAGATGACCAAGAAGAACTACATGTCAAGGAACCAAGATCAAGATACACAAAAAATACATAATAATTGTAATGTCTTAAATTGGAAGAACTCTAATTTAATGAAGGTTAAACACCTATTTAATGCGAGATCATCAATATGCTTTCACTTTTCCTTCTTTCTTCCATTTTCCATCCTTTCTCCTAGGTGGAATTGGGATAAAGCCTAATAGATCGTCTTTAAGGCTCATATTTTCATGGCATTAAGTTTGAGGTACAATATATCCTCCTAGGTCCTCCCTTCCCTTCATCTATCTACTTGAAATCTATACTCCATGCCAAAATGTCTATATATCTAACTCTATGCCTAATTTTTGGGATTTAGAACCTATAATGGCTATATATCTAACTGTATAACTAATTTTTGGGATCCCAAAGGGATTATGGAGGTTATAGTCCATAGTTATCAGGGGCATAGTGTACCCTAATGGTCCAATTAGGAAAGAAGGATTCTCTTAATTGGGCCCTATTTTGGGTCCTCTATTTGAGTTTCATAATTGAATACCTTTGGGGTTTTAATTCCTATGAAAGTTATCCTATAGGAGTTAGTCAATTCATAGCCCTATTTAAGCCCTTCCATTTACTCAATTTCTTATCCAAGTATTCTTTCATCAATCTACATGATCAATCACTCAAGCATTCAAGAGTTCAAGTATTCAAGCATTCATCCATTGAATATTAAGGATTCAAGGAATTGAAAGAGTTTATCTTCAAGATCTCCTTATCCATTCATCTTCATCTTCTTGATCCAAATAAATTAGTGAAGTAAGAATATTGCATTTGATTCAAGAGATCCTACTATTATAAGTTTAATTTATCCATTTAATTTACATTCATGCTATTTGAATTATTTCAATTCAACTTTGATTCCTAAATTGGGGTTTGACTGAGGCGAACCCCCCATAAACAATAAAACCCTTTTTTTATTGTAGGTTGTGAATATCAAATTGACAAACAAGTTACAAATATGAGTACCTTTTTTGGCTATCTTTAGAATTTTAAAATTAGAATCAATATCACACACATTCTATCAAGGCCGACTAGGCCATCGATGATACATCTACAGTGACTGGGCCACTCTTGATCACCTAGTTCACCATGAAAGATTGTCAAAAAAAAATTGGGCTTTGTCCCTAGACTTGATGACTTCCATTATGATCAGTACAATAAAAAATTGTAAAGGTGTGTTCTTTACCATATTTTTCCTTTCAACATATTTATTTACATCTAACTCTAGCTTATCATATCATCAAGGGTTTTCAAATATTTAGTTAAATTCCACTTAATTCTTCTAAGGCCTATTTTAAATTAGTGTTCCTTCCTTTTTTGGTTAGCACTAATATTTCCATACCTAGTTCTTTAGAATTGGAATTGAAAGGACTTATCTCCTTGACTTTCATCTCTTTGTTGTGTAATGTGAGTGGTTACGTGATGAAATAAGGATTTATATTCTTGATCCATATTTCCACCCCTACATTTATTGGTGAGCCCATCTTCATCAACTCTTTCTTTTGGGTTTTATATTCCCCTTCTCATTTTCTTGTGCAATCACCTCTTTATTGGTGAACCCAACCTTCAACATTTTCTCTTTTGATTTTGGAGATAGATTATTGCATTCTATTGTGTGTTCATCTTTTATTGGTGAATCCATCTATGTCAACTCTTTCTTTTGTGGTGTTTGATTCTAGTTCACATTCTCTTGTGTTTTCACCTCTACTATTGACATTTCCACTTTTGATTTAGTGTTAGATCCTTTGTTAAAAGTTAGATATTTGCATTAGCTTCTATCTTCAAATTCTTTATATCTTATTTAGATTATATTTTATGCTTTATGTTTTAGTTCATATCATAAGGTTAGGTTCCTTTTACATCTTCTTATCTTGTTTGGTGTATGAGCTTTACTACCTTTAGTCCTACTTATAGTATTCTTGTTAGGATAAGTAATAGACTCATGGCTCTCTTTGATATGAATTCCTCATTTTCTCACCTTAGGAACCTTAGTGACCATATGGTTTCTCATGATCCTAATCCTTCTATGGAGCATGAGTCTTCCCATTCATCTCATGATGAGGTGATGCAGGAGCATTCTAGGTTGCTTTGTTATCCTACTCATTTTTGTTCATTTTCAGTTGGTGCCAAGTTACTATAGCACTCAATTGGTTATGAGTTACTATAGCACTTAGTTGGTGCCAAGTTACTATAGCACTCATCTGGTGCCAAGTTACTATAGCATTTAGTTGGTGCCAAGTTACTTTAGCACTCAATTGGTGTCGAGTTACTATAGCACTCAATTGGTGCCGAGTTATTGTAGCACTTAGTTAGTGATGAGTTACTCTAGCACTCCTTTATGTTCCAAGTTACTATAACACTTAGTTGGTGCTGAGTTACTATAGCACTCCTTCATGTGCCAAGTTACTGTAGTACTTAGTGTAATCACCTAAAAATGGTCATCTAGACTATTAGCCCCCTTCTCAGCATTTTGGCTAAATTAATTTAATCATTTACCTAGACCAAATTGCTAATAATCAATTTATTTGACTATAACCTATAGTTTGACTATGCTATCCTAAGTTCATTATTTGATTAAAAGAACATGTCCCCTTTTAATTAAATAAAAGACCCCATTCTTCTAACCCACTTAAAGTGCACACATAAAGTCTTTTTTCTATTTTGCAATTAAAAGAAAAGGCTTTGTGACTTTTGTCTTATATGACAAGTCAACTTATATTCTATTGGTTGATTTTTGTGTGCACATGGATCACTCCTCTTTTCGAATTCCACCGTTGATCATCCACCATCTTCATCTTGATCTCTACCATCCATACATCTTTAAAAGGGAGAGAGCTTTCCCCCTCAATCAATCCATCTTTTGAATATTGTTATGCTGCAGGTTTTCTAACAGGTTTCTTTGGAGCTTTGTGGAGAACTTCTATTTCTTGTCTACATTCTCTCATACCATAGCATTTTAGTTTAGATTCATGTTGCATATTAGTTTAGCTTCTATTTTTGCAATAATCTATCTCACATAGCTTAATATTTGGATTGTAACACTCTCATCCATGCTTAGAATAGCTGCACTTTTCATATTCATTGTAGTTTAATCTTTAGTTGCATTGCATTCTTGAGGAACTCCTTGAGACATTTGCATTCTTGCATCTTGTCTTTGGAACCTCCCATTGCATGGTTTACTAGCAAGAAGAGTATCTCTAAGGCTCATCTGAGAGCTCTTGAACTTGAAATACACTCTCTTGCACTCCGTGGATAGGGATCTCTAAGCCGGCATCCGAACATTCCCATCTCATGGAATCGTTTGGATAGAAGGGTTTAGAGTGGGACACTTTCGAGTGTACATTTTTGGCGCCCACCGTGGGGCTTGAATCAATTTTTAGCTCCATTTGCTTTCATTTCTTATCTCTGGTTTTTTATAGTAGCATACTGGATCTAATCAAATGCTTTTGTAGAATTATCACTTTGGTTTTAAGGCCAACCCATAAGTAAATTGGTTTGAAGGCCAAAAACTTAGTTGGTTTAAAGATTTGATCATATCTTTTAAACCGCTTAGAGTTTGGTTCTGAAATGTTGTTTGCAGGTTGAGTATATACTCAAAATGTCTCAGTCCAATGTTTAGAGCATTTTGACATGATTTTCGGAAGTTATGATTTTTTCTTTATTTTTCATAAAAAGCCGTTTTTGATCATAAATCAGTGCATTTTTTGGAAAAACTTACATTTTCAGAAAGCTTTTTGAATTCTAATGGGGGTTCTTTCTTTGTGTTTTGAATTTTGAGATCGTATTAAGGATAAAAAATTCGATTTGATAAATTTGGCCTGTTTTCACAAAATCAATCTCTAGGGAGCAAATGAAGAGATTTTTTAAAATTTCTTGCATTTTTGGAAAGCTCTCTAATTTTTAATAGGGGTCTCTTTTTTTCATTTTCATTTTTGGATACGAAATCATAGCAAAAAAGTCCAATCTTGTTGACTCGGTCAAAACCAAAGAGTAAAAATGAAAGCATTTGTGATTAACTTGCACTTTCTTTGCATGTACTTGGTTGGAGGATAAATTAGATTTTTGAAGCAACTCACCACTTTTTATTGCAGATTTTTTATGTTATTTCACACTAACTTTTGTTGCTAACAAGTTGTGATTTCAGGTTGCCATCCTTGTGAAAAAAAATTGAAACATTGCATAAAAAGAACGCATGTCAAAGCTTCAAATGCGCAAGGGCTACTAACATTGTTTGTAGGGCTTCCCAAAGCATAAAAATCCAAAATTTCTTGCTTTTTAGTTTTCATGTGTGGCATATACTAGTTGTTTATTTTTAGGCACATTAAAACTTACAATTGGAATCTTTTGGTAATAGGAGAGTATGCTCTTCACCCTTGTGGTGAATCATAAATCTTGACTTGCCATTTGGTTTCAAAAGCAAGGGGTAACTGAATCTTCTTGCCATTTTTGGGAGAAAATGATTGGAATAGGAGAGTATGCTCTTCACCCTTGTGGTGAACCAGAAATCTTGACTTCCAAAATTTGATCCACTTTGTGTAGTTAGAATCCTTTAGAGGGCCTGCTCTCGGACAACCTGAGAGGAACGACCCAAGTGGGGACAAGCAGATTACCCGGCTCTTCCAACCCACTATAAACTCAAGGCTATCAAGGACACAAAACCTTGGTAGACGTAGTGTTTATCTTCGCCTAGTGTGATCGCTTATGGGATTTCGACCATAGGGAGATCACTAGGCAAGAATGCTTAAGGTACTCTTGTGATCGCGAGATCGGTTACTCATCGCAAGGTGAGGTGTCCCGTAATTGGGAGCAAGAGGAACACTGTGAATGGAAGCCCTATCTAAACACCCTAAGTTAGTAACTACCCTTTTTTAGCCACTCAACTTCTTGGTGCAAGGATCGATCCTAGTGGACTACCCGGATCACCCCAAGATTTTACACTCACCATATGTGTTCCCTTGGTTATGCTTATGGCATTTCCATGACAAAGCCAATATCTCTTGTGGGCAACCACTTGGTGTGAGGCAAAGGAGCATCAAGTGTGGGCCAAGTTATTGAGTAATGAACCATGTCCTTTAGGTAGATATTGCTTGATGTGTTCTCGAATGTGGTATACCTGTGAAAATCTTTTGAACATACACATGATGATAGTTCTAGGGAATTCTTTTGAGACATCACATATGCTTGTATCATGTAAGGTTGCTTTGTCCCTTGCTTGATTGTTTGAAGAATACTCCATGTGTCACTATCTTGCTTGGAAAGAAATTGCTTTTAAACATCAAACTTGCTATGCTATCAACTATTGTCAAAAATTTTCAACCAAGTCAAAACATCAAGTCTTAACATTTTCTTGTGTTGCTTGCTAAGAGGAGTCTCATCATTTGACTTTTCTTCTATATGTCTCTAGTGCTTGAACATGCTTAAAGTGACTCTTTGGTCTTGGTGCTCTTGGTCTTTCTATCTTCATGGTCTATGCATGCTTGCTAGTTATCCTTTTGCTATAATGGTTACCTTGATTTCTTGACTACACTCTTGGGTTGGAGAGTTGTTCACTTGTCACCCTGCTTGCTCTATCTATTTGGCTATTTGGGCATCTTGCCTAGCTATTGACTTGAGTCATTCATGTCGTAAGTTTCTTGGACATATTTTTTGACAAGTCACTTTAATCTCTCTCTACTATCTTAGCAAGTGAACACTCTACCTCCTATAGTTTCAACATCAAGTTATCTTCTAGACTATTTTATGCTTGGCTTTGCATCTAAAACTATGGGATCTAAACCTTGTGCTACCAAACTTCAACCAAATCTAGATGATCATGATATCCTCCATGTCACTAAAGAGTTTCAAGATCTATATGCACAATACAAAGAACTAGAAGAGACAAATGATCTTTCTTACCTTCATCTCTCTAAGCGCATGATAGAAATGAAGTCTAAACTTGAGAAAAGGTTAGAGGAGAAGATTGCATCATTACATGAATCTTCCTTAAGGTCTTTACATGCATGTGAGTCACCTTTTTTGAGGTCATCCTCTTCTTCTAGGTCTACATGCTCTACTTCAAGACATCAAATGTCTTCATCTTCTAGATCTAAAGACCTCTTTAGAGAACAAGCAAGTGATACCTCCTTTGAGCCTATGCTAAAATTTCATGATGGACCTATCTTTGACCAAGATAATGATGAAGACATGGATGCATACCATTCACATGAGAAACAACAAAAGGACTCTAGACATAATTTTGATAGAACATTTGCTCCCTTGGAAGATTCTTATGATGACACTTTGCAAAACCTTCTTGGCAATAAAATCATCATGTTACCTAAGTCTAGCTCATATGGAAACCCATTCTTGGATATCTATTGTGCTTATCATCAACATAATGAGCATAGTACTTCAAATTGCATTGAGCTAAAACATAAAATCCAAGATCTTATTGATAATGGAATTATTGGAACCTCTAATGATTCATGCGATGAGGATACTTTTCTTGAGCAAGATTACATTAATGAACCTATGTCTAGTAGTGGCTCCATTACATCTTCCACTTCTTCCAACACTCGTGCATCTCCCAACACTTCAAAGATTTCCAACATGCCTCCATCAAATAAAGAATCTAATGCTTTCCACATTGACTATGTGTATCCTCAAGGGCTATCTCTAAAAGAAACTCAAGCTAACCTTCACTTGGCTGCAAACCTTTTCCATGCTACTAATCATAAACATCCTCAACCTTCATACACTACTATGCCTAATCCAAGCACTGCTCCATTCACTCTTCATTCTCCCTTGTCCTTAGAAGTTGCTCCATGTCAAGAGGACTCTCAAAAAGAAAAAGCTATAAATCTCAAGAAAGATCAAGATCAAGCACCCTTTCATCTCTTTCAAGATTTTTCCCCTCCATATCCTATAACTTGTCCACTTCCTAAATATTATGAAGATAACACTTCCACTATCTCCCTTGAGCTTACTGAAAATTATGAGAAAAGTTCTCTTCCTATGCTATCCAAAGCTACTTGTCAAGATCAAAGCATCCCCTCATGTTCTACTTCTCCACATCCACTTCAAAATTGTGCTCAAGCTTCAAGTGCTTCTATTAAAAATGTTGTTCCTATGAAAGGTACTCATGAGTCTATTGATGGCTTTGACCATGTTGCTCATTCTAAAGATGTTGATATCCCTTCTCACTATCCCTTTGCATCTTCTAAATCTATCCTTGGTCCTTATCCATCTAAGCTAAAGCATTCAAACCTTCCATCCATATTGGGGCCTTATGTTCCTCCATCTCCTACATTTACTCCTAGCTCATTCCATAGCTCTCCTATAATACCTCAAGATCAACAAAGACACTCATCCTTGATGACTTTTCACCCATCTATACATCTAAACCAGTCATATCATCCTTATTCATCCACAAATCCCAAGTCCTTTGGAAGTGAGAATAAACATAAGAATCCATTGAAAAAGAAAGATCACTATGTCCCATCTAATCGACATGTGAAAGCTAAGAAGGAGAATGCACAAAAGAGACCACAAAGGTCCACTTTTAAAAAAGCTAAATCAAAGAAAATATGGGTTCCTAAACCCATTATTGAAGAAATGTGTTTTGAAGTATCCAAAGGAAAATCTAAAGCTATATGGATTCCCAAGTCTCTTTTAAAAGACTTGAATACTAAAAATACTTCAAAGTTGACATTCAAGCTTCCAAAGGCTTCCATTCCATCTTCTTCCAAAAATCTTCCTAAAAATATTCCAAAGCCTTCCACTCCACTTTTTTCCAAATCTCTTCTACCACCTCATAGATCTAAATCTCAAGCTATTTCATCCATGATTCCTCCATTGTTTCAATACCCTTCAAGGTGTGTGTCAATGTTGATCTTGTCCAATATTTCAGCTACCCTCATGAAATTCTCTAAATCTTACACTTACTTTCTATACATGAACTCTTATCCTCAATATATTCTTCCTACTACCATTTCTCTTTCATCACCCTATCAACATCTTTGAGCATACCTTTCTATGGTCTTGGCTTATCATGACTTATCTTTCCTATAGGAGCACTATCTACATTCAAACAGCTTGAGCTCTTTCTAAAAATTCAAGAAAAAAATAAAAAGAAAAAATTAAAAAAATTAAAAAAATGAAAATGTGCCTTGGTGAAAACCACTTCTTGTGGCACCTTGGTAGCAAAATTAAAGAGAAATACATCCATCCTATGGTGAAAACTATTTCTTGTGGCACCATGGATAAGTACCATGATGAAAACCTGGCAAACAGGCATCATGCGTAATTCTTCCACCATCCATCTATCCCCTCTTCTCTCTTTGATCTTGACAATGTTGAACTATCTTTGCATATTGGCTATCTTATCCACGAGATTTTCTATTGTGCTCTCCCATTCACTCATAGCCTCTATCTTGAGCTTTATTCTTATTGCTCTATCCCATCACTATCCTGTCTAGTTGACCCCTTGGTCTTGATCATAATAAATGAAACATGGTTCTCATAGGTCTCTTGACATGGCTACTCTTTTGGACTACACGCTTTCATGCTATCTTACTCATTAGCTTTCATCGCTTATCTTATATGCTATTGCACTTGTTGGCTTCATCACTTATCCTACGTGCTATCTTTCTCATTACTTCCATTGCTTATCCAAAACATGCTTCGTATGACTATTTCACTTCTTTCCCTAGCTTGGGTACTCTTGAGGAGTCAGTCCTTGAGGATCACTTTCACTTGCTTCATACTCTTTTTTCATCCATCTTTGCTTATCCACCGGCTCGTTGCTCCATCATATCCTATACCTTGCTAGACATTGGGAGAAAATGATGCGATCTTGCTTAAGAACTAGTAATCTCTAAATTATTCTAAAAAAATCCAAAAAAAATCATATATGATCTTGAAAAAAATCCTAAAAAATCAAAAAATGTCTTGAAAAAATGATCATCTTAGTGAAAACCTCACTTTGATGTATCACCCAAATTTTTTTTTTTTTTGAAAAAAGTCCTAAAAAAATCTGTCAAGTGGTGAAAACTTGGAAACATGCGCTACTTGAAACCCTTGCACCTATGTCTATCAATCTCAATCATCCACTTTGCTACACATTTCCTAGCTTGGAATTGTTTCTTGTCCTCATCTTGGGGGCATAGCTACTTAGCCTATTGAGGTATTCTTGTGGATTAGGGTTTCTTTGACAACTCACAAAATAGTGTTTCTCAACACTTCCCCCACTTTGACATCAAGTGTTTTTCAACACTTTACAGATAGTTTACCTATGGTCTCTGATGTCGCGATATTTCTCACTATCAGAATCAAGTCTTGAAGAAATGGCCAAGTTACTTACACACACGCACTTTAACACTTAAAAGACTGAGCTATGATGATCTTTATCTACTTTGTGTGTTGTCTATGATGATTTCTTTGCCATGTGTTCCCTCCCTAATAGTCTTTCAAGGATGTCATTGACTAGAAGACTGGGGGCATGGGGCATGTCTTCTTGATTTCTGCTTGTGGGTATACTTTGTTTGTCTATAGTGTTGTAAGCATTTATGCTGGTCCTATTCAACACGTTGACTTACAAATGTATCATCCTTGATTGTTTTGCAAGACCGCACTCAGGGTTTATCCTGGCACTTATGCCTTGATACAGGTGTAATCTTGCTAAATTAAACTTAGGGAATCTAATCGTGTAGTTATCTTGACTTACATGTCTCTGATGCTTAGATTGGATTTCCACATACCTATCTAATATCGATCATATTCATATCCTCATAGTTATACTAGTGATGGTTGTATGATCTCATGATGTCCCTAATAAATGCTCAATGATGAAATTAAGAGTCTAAATGTTATGCACTTCTTGCTGGTAAACCACTTTGCATGTTAGCTTGCATTTTAGGTTCATTTTCTAGCTTAGTCTTGCATTCTTGCATATGGGGAGAGCTCTCTCTTCATCTTTTTGTGGACATATCAGCTAACTCCTTTCATATATTTCTTTACTTTCTTCTTGTTCATGTCTTTTCACCTTCTTAATCTTTCGCTTCATCTCTTTTCTATCTTATCATCACATTATATAAAGTTTTGACCTCTTAAATAATTTCAACATCCTGGATTCATTTTCGGGATCGAAATCCAAATTCGAGTTCATCTTGATGGTCAAAATTGTCTTTTAAAATTCTACTTTCTTCTGATCAGTTAGCTGACCTTTTGAGGTCTAATCTCTGAATCATCACTGGGGCATCTTCATTTCTTCATGTCTTCATCATTTCCATACTTCATATCTACTTAAATTCACTATTTCATGTCTAAAATAACCTTTCTACTCATTTTGACCTTATTTTTATGCTATATCCTTCAAGGTCAACTCTAGTCAAACTGGGGCATTTTATCAATTTTTTTATATAGTCATTCTTGGGTTCTAATCATCTATCTGTCATCTTGGAAATTGCTATATTCTAATTTTCTCATGTCTAGCCAATTTCTGCATCCCCTTGCCTCATTTCGATTTCGATCCCGAGGGGGCAGAAATACTCTATCACTTCTTAGGAGCATTTGTTTGATCTTCTCACTTGCTCTCACTCTATCCACTTTTCTAAGTGTTAGTATTCTTCTTGAATTCTGACATCATCTCTTCCTAGTGTTCAGTACTACTGCTATCAGGCTGTGCATTCAGGACTTGCTATCTATTTCTTCATTTCACTCTTCAGAATTAGACATCTATATCTATCATCGCCTACTTGGCTTCTATTTTCTTTGACATAATGTGTTCCCAGATCGATCACGCATTAGTCAAAGAGGGGCAAAAGAAATACTCTATCACTGCTTAGGAGCATTTGTTTGATCTTCTCACTTGCTCTCACTCTGTCTGCTTTTCTAAGTGTTAGTATTCTTCTTGAATTCTGACATCATCTCTTCCTAGTGCTCAGTACTACTGCTATCAGGCTGTGCATTCAGGACTTGCTATCTATTTCTTCATTTCACTCTTCAGAATTAGACATCTATATCTATCATCGCCTACTTGGCTTCGATTTTCTTTGACATAATGTGTTCCCAGATCGATCACGCATTAGTCAAAGAGGGGCAAATGTAATCACCTAAAAATGGTCATCTAAAGTATTAGCCCCCTTTTCAACATTTTGGCTAAATTAATTTAATCACTTACCTAAGCCAAATTGCTAATAATCAATTTATTTGATTATAACCTATAGTTTGACTATGCTATCCTAAGTTTATTATTTGATTAAAAGAACATGTCCCCTTTTAATTAAATAAAAGACCCCATTCTTCTAACCCACTTAAAGTGCACACATAAAGTCCTTTTTCTATTTTGCAATTAAAAGAAAAGGCTTTGTGACTTTTGTCTTATGTGACAAGTCAACTTAAATTCTATTGGTTGATTTGTGTGTGCACATGGATCACTCCTCTTTTCAAATTCCACCGTTGATCATCCACCATCTTCATCTTGATCTCTACCGTCCATACATCTTTAAAAGGGAGAGAGATTTCCCCCTCAATCCATCCATATTTTGAATATTGTTATGCTACAGGTTTTCTAACAAGTTTCTTTGGAGCTTTGTGGAGAACTTCTATTTCTTGTCTACATTCTCTCATACCATAGCATCTTAGCTTAGCTTTCATTTTTACATGTAGCTTAATCTCACATAGCTTAATAATGGTATTGTAACACTCTCATTCATATTCTAGCATAGCTGCATTTGACATTCTCATTCTAGCTTAATCTTCATTTGCATTGCATCCTTGAGGAACTCCTTGGGACATTTGCATTCTTGCATCTTGTCTTTGGAACCTCCCATTGCATGGTTTACTAGCAAGAAGAGTATCTCTAAGGCTCATCTGAGAGCTCTTGAACTTGAAATACACTCTCTTGCACTCCGTGGATAGGGAGCTCTAAGCCGGCATCTAAGCATTCCAACTCATGGAATCGTTTGGATAGAAGGGTTTAGAGTGGGACACTTTCGAGTGTACACTTAGTTGGTGTTGAGTTACCATATAAGCACTCTTTCATGTGCCAAGTCACTATAGGACTTAGTTGGTGCCAAGTTATTGTAGGACTCCTTCATGTGTTGAGTTACCTAGTGTATGTTGAGTGTCAGTATTTAGATGTGATTTTTGCTAGCCAACTTGTGGGATTTATTTTGATCACAAAATTTATGTTAAGATCTTTTCTTGGGATTTCTCCAGACCATTATTGAGTCAGCCTTGCTATTATGTAATGTTCTAGAATGATATATAAGCCATTTTGGAAAGTATATATAGATTTTTCAGGCTTAGAGTTAGGTAAGCTTTTTCTGAAGAAGATTAGAGAGTAGAACTAAAAGTGCAAATTTGCAGTTGGATCTTTGAATGTGAATGTATTTGTAATTGGTCGTAACCTAGAAGGCCTTATAGCTGGGCATGTATGAAGATATTTTGATGAATCAATAAAATTATTTCACTCTTCTTCCACCTTTGGTTGTTATTCTTTGTGTTTTCTTCTGTTGTGTTAACTCTTGTAGGGTGGTTTGGATAGCTAGGTGAGCCTTTGGCCCTAGTTCTTCATCTTTGCCTATGTCATGAGGATGAGTCTTTAAGGGTTCCTCTTGAACAAGTTGTAGACTTTCTACTAAAATTGATCATAAAATCATGATTGAATTCTTCAAGAAAATCACAATACTGAGACTATTTCTTCTTTTGATGCTCTTAAGAAAGTGATTTTTAATGATGAACATGATGTTAATCTTTGGTGTGGTCTTACTCACATTGTCCATATTAATGTTAAGCCTTTAACTCAAGTTGCATCTAAAAAAGGAATGACTCTACCTATTTCTACTCTTGAACCAAATTTTCCTATATCTTCACCTATCTCTATCATTTCTACTTATGTTGCTCCTTTTGCGAATACTTTTCTTTAACTTTCTAACCCTCTTGCTAGTCTTCCTATTTTGTCTTTTTCTTGTGAGTGTTCTACATGTTTCCTTTGTGACTTCACAACTTTCATATAATAGTATTCCTTTTACTCGTCCTACTTTGTCTACTATAGTTCCTAGTGTTCCACCTATAGTTCCTTCTATTCTATTTAATTCATACACTCTTCCTAGTGTATCAAATACATCGGCACCACCTATTGCAACAATAATTTTCTTCCTTGACTCAATCTAAGTTTGATGTTCCCACATGTGATATAGATAGTCCTTTTTCTTTTGACATTATCTATATTGTTGCTCCTTAATAAGATGATATGCCTCACTTTGGTACTTATAATGGTAAAGGTGATCCTATAACACAATTCAAGATTTTCCAAGATCTATGTAGTGACCATGCTCATATATTATATCAGGTATCCTACATAAGATTGGGTACTTGAAACCTGTGACCACAAATTTAAACCAAAAATCTTGAGTGCTCATTATTTTTCATTGTTTCTTGTTTTTTTTTGTTGTTTGTTGGCCCCCATTTTAGGTATATGATTTCAGATCAAGTAAAGGATTTGGATGACTTTAAGTAAGTTTTTTTTTTAGTTTTTTTTATTGTTTTCATTGAATTTATTTAAAATTAAGTTTTTTTATAGAAATCACCAATTTTTTAATTTTAATTAAAAACTATTAATACAAATAATATTTTTTGAATTCTTTGCAATTTAATAGGCATGGCTGATCCCAATGATGTTGATAATATTGAGCCATGCAATAGAGTTCCTTGAAACCCTTCACCAAAGGATCTAGTACCCCCTTAAACCTCCACCAAATAATCCACTACCCCCTCAAAGCCCTCTTTGAATTAATGATTTGATACAAATAAATCTTATTGAACTGAGGGATTTTCAAGCCACATATAATAATATACCTACATTGGCTCCCACGGTATACATGTTAAACACTGTAGTAGATATTAAGACACTTACTAATGAACAAAATGTTTCTCTTCACTAGCATGAGAGAAAATGCATGCCATATTTGATGATGGGTTGGAATATGATGAGGTTGTAGCCCTAAACATAACTAAAGATGATATAGTTAACTTTTTTATGAACCCAAAAAATAGTAAAAAAGTATAACTCAAAAATCCCAAACTATCAATTAAATGGTGCACAAATGAGGCTATGCATATGAACTTTTGGAATCATTGGTGGATGGTTTATGAAAAACTTCCATACAATAATTTAGAGGTCCCATTCTATTTCATTAAAAGATTGTATGTTTAATTTGTGTTGGGTCTCAAGGTGAACTACTAGAGCATGAGGCCCAATATAGATGTAGGAGGAGGATCTTCTCAGGATAGACCCTTTGCCAAGTAGAATAAATGTGGTACTTGTGTCCCCCCTATTGATGCCTTCCCCCCTCCTCCATTGTGTAATCCTAATATCATCATAGACGCTACCTCTTAGACTATTAGATCAATCCATAGATTGAGTAGCCTATTGATATCCCAAAAAGGTCACTTTTCCCTATCTATGTTGATGATGTTGGCATAAGTTCATCATCAAAAAGTGCATAATATTTTTTTGTTCTCCATACTCACATAACATGCAAGAATATCTATCTATGTCACACCTACATAGACTATACATCCTGACATGAGAAAGAAGGGGCATGCAGAGCCATCAGATCCTTTTATGTTGGTATGAGTATACATTTTTTGTTATGACATAGTTGATTTAAAGTTAATCTTTATAATAGAACAATATAAACCCATACCAACTTATACATGTATGTGATCTTCATTCATGTTTAGTTAATGACTTAGGAGGAGCTCAAATAGGTTGATGATATCACACTCTCAGCTATTTCATTTGGCCTTCAGACATCTATGGTATATTATGTTATGTTCTCATTGCTTTTCTATTTGATATTGGAACATATATGGTTTCTAATCTTTCTTTTCTCTTGTAGGTATCACATGTCCTTAGGGAGAAGAGTGTGGGGGGTAAGGCACAATCAATTGAAAAGGGAAAGATAATTAGCTATTTTTGAAGTGATTAAATACCAATACATTCTTGTAAAATCTTTATGCTAATGAAATTTGATTACATTATTTATTCTATAGGACATCGCTACTAGTGACGAGTCTAGGCAGTTTCAACATCATAGACCCTCTAGCATTTCCATTTGCAATGAGAGCCCTATTATATGTATAACTATCATTTATTTTTTATTTTCCTCATTTTCATAAAAAAAATTCAAAACTATTTTTCATGATATTAACAACTAGACTTTTGTATCTCATAGGAAACACCTATTGCACAGGAGGTTGGAAATCAAAGTTTTGTATCTTTTCTCAACACACAACCATTATTTCTAGAGGAGTTGATATAGGTAAGTTTTAGTTTGAATTATTGATTATACATTATAAATGTATTATAATATAAATTATAATGTTATACTTTAATTTATAGATCCATATAACAACCACACTTGAATATATACAGGCCACAATCAATGAGGTTCAAGCATTGCCGAGGACATATTTGACCATCATAGGAGGTCAACAAGAGAGGTATTTATGATGAAATTTTAAAACTATAAATCTTCATTAAAAAAGGATCATTATGCATTTGAGTAATTTGATTTTAGATACATACAATCATATAAATTCAATACTCTAACTTTGGGTTTTCATTTTTTTTTTATGTAGGAGGCATTTGATCCATCTAGTTTGGCAAATATGATGCATTTTGACGATCCACCAGCATCATAGGATAGTATAGTTGTCATAGGATGCATCATGAGACATTTTGAGATGGCATATGCCACATTATATAAAATAAACTTTGATATTATACACATTTTAATGGTATGATCAGCCACATTTTGTATATAGGTCTATGTATTTTGATATATATTTGTGTAATTTGTCTATGGATACATGCATTATGATATATATTTTTTTATTTATGTGCACAAGGATATACATTTTAATTTAGTATAGTATTGTTCAATTTATCATGGATCATGTGTATTGTTCATGTTTATGGAATATCATTCATTTTGATCATGTTTGTTATATTCAATTCAAATGTACTAATTTGTGAAGAACATTTTATCAACAATTATTATAAGATTTTAATACAATGTTCAATTTGAAATGATGTATGCAGTCCCTTAAGATGTCTACAATTAGCCAAATTCATGGCCAATTTGGTCTTAGTGGCCCATCTTTGGTCTTAGGAGATGCTTTAATATGTAGTGATCACAAATGTTATAGGGGATCTATTGTCAAAATACGGGTGTTTATAGGGTTCACTTGTCCATCTAGAGCTAACAACACTGAAAATTCAATGCCATGATCAATGGTTTGAAAGTAGGGTAATGATGCACCAATGAAATAATGTACAATGCAAGTTTTGGAATCAAGAGAGATCATTGTGCTAAATCCAAATGGAATGTGATCTCTCAAAAATGAGAGAGGTTATTATAGAGTTCAACATCATTCTCTTGTACCATTTAATGTTTCACCAATAACCCTCACAAGCTTTGAGTTATGATACTTATAAGATTGATCTCCAAATGTACTTAGAGCATCTTAGAGACTCTTTGGTATGGGGTGACCATGAACATTGTAGGCTCTTTGTGGTTAAAAACATTGTGTCACTAGAGTTTACCTACCCATCTAGAGCTAATGCAATATAAAATTTGATGCTACAATTAGTAGTTTCAAAGTTACATAGTGATGTACCAATAAACTAAGGTACACTTGGAGTTTTGGCATTGGGCAAGATCATGTGTCAAATCTAAATAGAATGTGATCTCTCCAAAATGAGAGAGGTTATTGTAGACCTCAACATCACCATCCTATATCATTTGACATTTCACCAATATCCCTCATCAGATCTGCATTACAACCCTTGGAAGACCAATCTCCAAATGCACTTAAATCATCATAGAAACTCTTCATTACAAGGTGGCCACAAACATTGTAGGCTCTCCATGGTGAAAAAAGGGTGTCACTAGGGTTCCACTTCCCATATAGAGCTAATGGCATTGATTATTTGATGCCACAATTAGTGGTTTCAAATGTACATAGTGATACACTAATGAATTGAGGCACACTACAAGTTTTGGCATCGAGTGAGATCGCTCTACCAAATCCAAATAGAATTTGATCTCTCAAAAATGAGAGAGATTATTTTAGATCTCAAAATCACCATCCTACAACATTTAACATTTCACCAATAGCCCTCATGAGCTCTAAGTTATGACCCTTGGAATACTAATCTCCAAATGCATGTAGAGCATCTTAGAGACTCTTCGATATGGGGTGGTTGTGAATTTTGCAAGCTCTCCATGATTGGAAGAAGGGTGTCACTAGGGTTTTCCCATCCATTTGAAGCTAATGGAACTTATTATATGATATCATGATCAGTGGTTTCAAAGTTATGCAGTGATGCACCAATGAATTTAGGCAAACTGCAAGTTTTGGCATCGCATGAGATCACTATGCTAAATCCAAATGGAATGTGATCCTTCCAAAATAAGAGAGGTTATTGTAGATCTCAATATCATCATCCTATAGCATTTTAAATTTCATTAATAGCCTATTAGAATATATAGTCCATCAATATAACTAAGAGGGGGGATGAATTAGTTATCCAACTTATATCACAATTATCAACCTTATTAAACTCTAACCATATGAGCAATATAATCAAAAACCACAACAAGATACTCATATACAATTAACACCAGATATGTTAACTAGAGAAACCCTTGATAAGAGGGAAACCATTGATGGGGATGGTACCCACAAGATGATGTACTAATATAAATATTCCTTGTTAGAGGATGGACCCTATTAGGAGTCTATGAATACATTTAGTACATATGAGTCCTTGTTAGGAGACCTTGAATCCCTATTAGGGGATTCCAACCTTGTTAAGAGTTGTGGAAGATAGCTGGACCCACTTCCCAAATAGCTTCAAGGTTAAGATCAATGAACCCACTATCTAAATCACCTCTCTATTATTCCTTGTAGAATAATAGAAATAAAATGTACTTCCTTCCTCTATCTCTATCCTATCAATCAGACTTCTTCTCCTTCAGGTCTTGTAACTAGATAACAAAACTTGCATCCAATAACCCCTTGGATTGGTTACTCACATTCAATAAGCACTCTAATCCTTTTTGCACTTTGTAATTACTTCACAAATATTACACACTTACAAATAAGGAAAACAACTTTCCTTTATACCATATCTTCATAATAATTCCTTGAGGCTTTCCCAAATAATTATAATAAGATATAATTAATTACAATTATAATAGCACTATCAACTCATAGTCTGTACAAAACTTCACACATATGATACTAGGGATTTTGCACTTGCTGATGTCACCATATGACTTTCCTCTATTACTATGTGATTGTGCATTTCTTCATTTCATCTCAAATGTAAGATAGAAAACAAACATCAGAATGTTGTTCTTTAATAATCTTATCTGTACTAGTCTGAGTAAATCAAGTACAACATATGTATGTCTTTGACTTAGACTCTACACACTTAACCATGTCATTAGGACATAGTTTGGAACATTTCCTTAGCTACGCATCACTAGAAAATCAAACCATTATTCATACTAGTAAGATCTCTGACTACTACTCTACTAGTTTTTATAGAAATAATACTATATTGACATCAATGAAAAACATAGTCATAAATTCAACATGTCAATACTCTCCAATGCTTAGGATACTCCCCCAATGTAGTATCATTAGCATTCATACTAATAATCTCCCCCTTTGGCATTGATGAAAACATAGATGAAAAATACCTAGGTTCCAAGAATACCAAACTAGTACTCTGTTGTGGTTCTTCTTCTTCTTCTCAAATCATTTTCATCAATCTAAAATCCTCTAGAACACTACTCTATTCATCATCTTCTAGATCAACATCATGATTTTTTGACTAACAAATTCTTCAAGATCGATAATAGTTGTTCACAATAAACAACTAACCATGCATATATCCCCAATGTATATGTGAAAATGTGGCCTATGGTAACACACACACACTTCAACATAGTCCTTATTTGTAGATTCATCCTAGGATGAACATTGGATTGTTCATTCGAAAATCAGCTGAAAAGGTGACCTGTTGCCTTCTATCTAAAGGGAATTTCTTGTTAGATATCCTCAAAATTTGAGGTGTTTAAGCAACTAGACCCTCTAAGAACAAAGGATTTAAGAAATGAAATTAATCTATATGATTGTGCAGATTAATCTAGAATGAGAAATGCATTCTAATTAGGAACAAGTCAAGGAAACTAGATTAATCATATGCATATTATGCTAAATGGAATTAAGCTAAGGATGAAAATGTATGTAAAATATGAGCAAATGTGAGAAAATGTGAGTATGAATTCTAGCAGCAATTTGATGCAAATTCCAAATTCATCCTCTCTCAAAATGAAGAGATGAGGGTCTCTTAAATAGACTTTCTTAGAATCCATCAACAGTTGAGATTGATTTCAATCAACGGTCAGGATTGAAGATGAAGTTCAGTCATAAAGGAAGATTCCAAAATTAAAGGGAGTTAACTGATTTAATTTGAGTAAAATAAGGACTTAATTGATTTAATTTGAGTAGAATAAGGAGTTAACTGATTTAATTCCTTTTTTATCAATAGTGAACTGAAAATTTCCTTTTGGAACTGAAAAAGGATTTTTCGAGATATATTTAACTTAGTAAAATGAGATATACTCTCATAAATATATCTCCTATTTAATTAAATAATTTCATTTAATTAATTAGAGACACTTACTTATTTAATTAAATAACTATATTTAATTAATTAGGAATTACTCCTATTTAATTAAATAACTTTGTTTAATTAATTAAAGAATAGCCTTCCATTTAATTAAATAATTTTCTTTAATTAATTAGAAATATCTTTCCCATTTAATTAAATAATTATATTTAATTAATCAAGATAGGCGTATTTATTAAATTAAATAAATTTAATCCCATAGTACATTAGCCTTAGGAGATAATTTAATTTAATAAAGTATATTTACTTTTAAATTAATTATAATTAAATCAAGTAGGTTTAATGCGACTAATATGAGTACATACTATAGGAATTAAATAATAAATGTGATGAATGTAGATTAGGGTCTTCTGCATTTGATAATTAAGTAAAGTAACGAGTTAGATCAAGAATGTGTCTAATGAAACAAGACTTTAGCAATGATCAAAATAGACCAGAATTGGTATCATGGCAATGAGCCAATTTTGGGGTATTACATTTTGCCCCTCTTTGAATGAATGTGCAAGTAGCACATTCAATTCAAAGAAAATTAGAAAGTATGATGCGTAGATCAAAAAAAAGAGATTGGTTCTGAAATTGATTCTACGAAGACCAATTGATGAGCTTTTAAGGACTATCTCTAGAATAGAGCTTAATTCCAAGGAATCCAAGCAGAATACCTAGATACCTGAATTGAAATAGATAAGCTTTTAAGGATCATCTCTAGTATGAAGCTTAATCCTAAGGAATCCAGGTAGAACACCTAGATACCTAAGTTGAAATAGATAAGCTTTTTAGGATCATCTCCAGCACAAAGCTTAATCCTAAGGGATCCAGGTAGAACACCTAGATATCTAAGTTAATAAGATCTAATTATGAGTCATAGAATCATCCCCAGAAAAAGGCTTGATCCTCAAGAGTCAGGGTTTAGACTGTCCCCATACCTATCCATCAGACTTATATTAGAAATGTTATAAGATTTGATCAAATGATGAAAAGATGAAGTAGATGACAAGGATGCCAGAAAGAGGAGGACAAGATGCCCTGAGTAATGAGATGCCCCAAATGAGAAGGACATAAAATGGGAACCAGATGCCCCAAGCAATGAGAATCAAAATGAGTTGAAATTTAGTTCAATGATGTAATCATCCTACCCCCTCAGGAGTGAAATCAAAAGATGACACACTAGAAGTATGATGTAAGGAGAGTGATGAAAGATATAGAAGAAATCCAAGGTTTAGTAGAATATAGAAGAGATTAGAATGATCAAAAGAAATATAAAGAGATTAGAAGAACGATCTTGAAGAAATATGAAGAGATCAGAACGATCTAAAGAAATTTGGAGAGATCAGAATGATCTGAAGAAATATGAAGAGATCAGAATGATCTAAAGAAATATAAAGAGATCATAATGATCTGAAGATATATAAAGAGATCAGAATGATCTAAAGAAATATGAACAGATTAGAATGATCAAAAGAAATGTGGAGGTTGATCCAAAGTGATTTCGAGATCCAAAAGACCAAGTTTGAGTTGAAAAGATTCCAAGAATTGCAATGTATCAGAAAGATTTGGATTGCACAAAAAAAAATTAAATGCATTTTGAGCCACTTAAGTATGTTAGATTTCAAATTTGATCTCGAAAAATGGGTTTAGAGCAACCAAAGTAGCCAAGAGGGTGATTAATCAATCATTTGTGCAGTTCATGAAAGAACATGACACTTTGAAGAGACCAACAATCCCTCATCAAAGAAGGTGAAAGTAGATTTGCAATTGAATCACATGCTTATGCAAGTGAAGTATGCAATGCAAGACTATGTTAAATGCAACCCTAGGTCTGGTTACTAAGCCTCGATATTTAATCATCATCGGATATAGAACAAAGCTCATAGGTCATACAATTCCCACTAACATTACAATCATGAAAATATGAATATAACATACATTATTGGTTTGTCAGGATTAAATGTAAGCATTCGAAGCACAAGAAGCCAAAATGACCAGAACATTTGTCCCTTTTAATGTAGCAAGTTACCATAAGCATCAAAGCATAGATGCTAGGATGACCTGAATGTTGGTTGCATAATAGATACACCAAACACACGGGAGATCCATCTTATGCTAAGTACTCATTATTTATACTATCCACAATGACCCTTGCATTCATAACCTGAGATAGAAGTGTGCTAGATATACTCGTAGTGACCTGTACATTCACTTAATAGGACGAGTATCAGTATGTACTATAGCATGAAGAGTTCACTCCAACAAACAAGGAGAAGAACCAATATCATTGATGTATCTATATAAAAGGAGTCAAGGTACACATGGCCATCCAATACGAGATGGAGGCTCTTATAGTGGACACCCCTTTTATAAGAATGTATCAACTTGTTGGAACTACACCACAGACAAAAAGCCAAGAAAAGATCATGCCCCTAGTCATTATTTCTCTAGTCAAAGATGACATCATCGAGTTTCTTGAGGAGATATGATAAAGCAAAAATAAAGCAAACAAAGAAAAAGCTCAGCATATCCAAACAAGTATATCATTTTTGAGTTCATTTTTTGGATTGATGTCAAGTGTCAATGTCCAGAATACATTTGAAAGAAATCTCTTTAGTAGGGTGACAATAGTAGGCAGACGCAGTTAGAATGACTAGTGACTAAGGTCAAAGAGGAATCTTCATGATGAAGAACCTAAGAAAGACTGAGCGATAGTAAGCAGACATAGCCAAGACAACTGGTGACTAATGTAAGAGAGATCTTCCATAAAGGAATCTGGAGACATAACCCAAGAAACGATAGGAAGATATAGCTAAAACAACTAGTGATCATTGTGAAAGAGATTCTATGAGGAGAATCTCAAAAAAGTGACACTTGCAATAGTAGGCAGATGCAGTGAGGACCACTGGTGATTGTCGCGAAGGAGATTGTATGAGGAGAATCCTGAAAAGAGAGTGACACTGGTGACAGTAGGAAAACGCTATGAGGACCACTGGTGACTATCGTGAAGGAGATTCTATGAGGAGAATCTCAAAAATAGTGACACTAGCGACAGTAGGCAGACATAGTGAGAACCACTGGTGATTGTCATGAAGGAGATTCTATGAGGAGAATCTCAAAAATAGTGACACAAAGGTGGAATGCCCCCAGGCTATGACAAGACTCAATCCATGGATACATGAGAAAGAAAAGAAAAAAAGCGAAAGCATGAAAGTGATTGTACAAAATAGCTAGAAGATGCACTGCAAGATGGAGCATTGGGAACAAGAGGAACCTGTTTACCAGGTTTTCACCTTCTTGGAAAGATTTTTCTTTTTTTGCTACCATGATGCCTATTTCCAAGTTTTCACCAATGGAACTTTTCTGTTTTTCAATTTTTTTGTATTTTTCTCTTCTTTTTTTGGGACTTTTTTTTATTTTTAGACTTTTTTCAGGACATATAGATATGTACAAAGAGCTTGCTGAGATTAAATCAACTGTAAAATGACTTCAGGTGGAGTGTTTACAAGCTCTTTAAGGACTTCTCCTTCATTTGTAGAAAGCTAATAAGCGCTAGATCCATATACTATAGTGATGATGTACGAAGCTAGCCATTTTGGTTCAAACTTTCCCTTTTGCATTCGTTGTTGTTGATTCTTAGGGTTCTCTCTCAGGACGATATCACCTAGTTGGAAGTCACGTGGCCTGATCCTCCAATTGTAGCTTCATGTCATTCTTTGTTGATATGCTCATAGATGATCACACGCCACTTTTTGTCATTAACACAAGCTCTTGAAGCCGAGCTATCCTATAGTCATCATCAGTGATAAGGCCTTTCATAGAGATTCTCAAGGTAAGAATCTCGACCTTTATTAGAAGAACAACATCCACCCCATACACCAACACAAAAGGAGTCATGCCCATTGGAGTTCTAATGCTTTTCCTGTATGCCCATAGGGCTGGGTTTATCTAGAGATGCCAATCTCTCCCTGACTTATTGACTATGCGATGAAGAATTTTGAGGATCGCCTTATTGGATGTCTCAGCTTGGCCATTACCCTGGGGGTAATAAATTGAAGACCAATGTTGTGTGATCTTGAATTTCTTGCACAGTTCCTTGAGTTCTTTATTCTTGAACTATCCTCCATTGTCAGTAATGATTGAGGATGGTACACCATATCTACAAATGATGTAGTTTGTGATGAAAAACTCTATAGTTTTTCCATCAGCAACTATGAGAGGGACTACCTCTACCCATTTTGTGAAATAATCTATAGCCGTGATGATGAACTTATGTCCATTGGAAGAGGTTGGGTGAATCTACCCCACCAAGTCAAAGGCCCATTCTTGAAATGGCCATGTTGTAGTAGAAGGAACCAGCTCTCTGGCTAGAGCATGAATGAGATTCCCATGTAGCTAACACTGCTTGCACGACCTAGCATACTTAACAGCTTCTTGCTCCATTTTATGCCAGTAGTAACCAGAACGAAGGAGTTTGCGAGCTAGTGTCAGACCATTGGAATGAGATAAGAAAATGCCTTCATGAACATCAATTAGTGTGCATTTGGACTCATCGGGTTCTAAACACCTAAGGAGTGTTTCGTTGAGACCTCTCCTATACAAATCATCAGCAATAATAACATAATGTGAAGCATTACAGACTAGGTAACGTTTCTCATTCTGAGTCAGACCTTTCGAAATGGTTTGATTATGAAGGTAGGAATAGATGTGATGGTAGCAGGATGATTCTTGTCCTATAATAAAATAGATCATCTTGGAATCAGGTGTGTCATAGGCTGGGTAGTGTAACGCTTCCACCAAGAACTCATGTCAAAGATCATTTTTTGGCATTTGTAGCAGGGAGGCCAGAGTGGACATGGCATCAATCACTTTATTACCTATGCATGGAACTTGTTGGAAGGTGATGTGTGCAAAATACTTCATCAAGTCATCAACCATGTATTTGCAAGGAATTAGTTTCTCATCCTTTGTTTGATACACATCATTTACTTGGTTGATAACAAGCTGATAGTCACCGAAGATGTCCAACTGATCTACTCTCCATTCAGCTGCAATTTTCATACCGTTGATCAAAGCTTCATATTCAAAAATGTTATTTTTTCAAGGAAACATAATCTTGTATGCTTTGGGCAATGAGTATCTCTGTGGTGTAATGAAGAGTAATCCAACACTTGATCCTTGTTGTGTGAAGGACCCATCGAAGAACATAACCCGTGTATGGTGTGTGAGTGTTAGAATTGACTCATTTGGGAAATCAATGTTCATTGGTAGAAGACTTTGTATGGGTTCCTCGGCCAGCTAGTCTGTAATTTCCTATCCCTTTATAGCTTTGCATTCAACATATTGGATGTCAAACTCACTTAGTATCATGATCCATTTAGCCAATCTTCCTTTGAGAGCTGCCTTACTGAGCAAGTACTTTAATGGATCTATTTAAGCCATAAGCCATGTAGTGTGGGCAAGCATGTAGTGTCTCAAATTCTAGGAAGCAAAGACAACTACTAAGAAAGCTTTCTCAATAATGTTGTAGTTTTTCTCATAAGAGACCAATGTTTGGCTCAAGTAATAAATAGATCTTTCTTTTTTGTCATTGTCTTCCTGAGCCAATAGGATTTCCAAAGATGTTTCAGTGGCTAAAATGTATAAAAGCAAAGGCTTCCCATGCATAGGAGGCATTAGGATTGGTGGATTGACAAGATATTGTTTGATCTATGTTAAGCTTTGCTCACAATCCTAGCTCCAATTGAATTTCACACCCTTATGTAAGGTCTTTGTGAAGGGTTGTGATCTATCCGCCAATTGTGAAATAAAGCTATGAATAGATTGAAGCCTTCCCTATAGTCCTCTAATCTGACTAATGTTTTGAGGTGGTGGCATGTCCATTATTGCTTGTATTTTTTCTAGATCTACTTTAATTCCCTTTGAAAAAACAATATATCCCAACAATTTCCTCGATGTGACACCAAATGCGCATTTCTTAGGATTGAGCCAAAGATTGAATTTTTCCATATGATCTAGGATGGGACCCAAATCTTGTAGATGAGTATTGTGTTTAGCACTTTTGACCAAGGTATCATCAATGTAGTCCTCCATAGTTCTATGCATCATGTCATGGAAAATTATAGTAACAACACGTTGATATGTAGCACCAACATTCTTTAAACCAAATGGCATCACATTCCAAAAAAAGGTTCCCCATGCACATGTGAAAGCCATTTTCTCCTGGTCTTCTGGCACAATTTTTATCTAATTTTATCCAAAAAAACCATCCATAAGTGAGTACATCTCATATCTAGCCGTCATGTCTATGATCATATCAATATTAGGGAGTGAATAATCATCTTTAGGACATGCCAAGTTAAGATCACGGAAGTATGTACAAACTCTAATAGATTTATCATGCTTGGAAATAGGAAAAATATTAGATATCCATTCAGCATAATCAATTGCATGGATGAAACCAGCCTTTAGAAGTTTCTCCAATTCGACTTTGATGAGCAATGCAATGTGAGGGTGCATTTTTTGAAGCTTCTATTTAACCAGTTTGATGCTTGGTGCTATGGACAAGTGATACATGATAAGATCAAGATGCAATCCTGGCATGTCAGAATATGTCTAGGCAAAATTCATTTTCTTTTCCTTGAAAAAGGCAATGAATTGTTCCTTCTCTTCAAGTGACAATGACTGCGCTAGATGTATCACATGAGGATGTTGTTCTATGCCCGGGTTAATTGGTTGAGTGAGCTCTATTAACACTGATTATCTCTCCTGAAAGTGACTGGGAAGGACATCAAATATCTCATCTGCAGGTGCCTCAGAGAGTTTTTCACCCTTGGATACATCTTTTGTTTTCACTTTTTTGGGATCCAACATTGCCACAATGTGGTTTTCACCATCGGACCTCTTGCATTTTTTCTTTTTAATTATGTGATTGAGATATTTGATGTCGGCCTCAGTCATGTTGATACTTTTCTCATTAGTGGAAGATGTTACAGGTTCAATAGCATTTAGGTAACAGGCGAGAGCATAGTCATTATGGAATGTGGGGACTTCATTAGGTGCATTGGGGTTCCAGTCTATAAGCTCAGGATGTGTGAGTGAGAGAGTAGTGGCTGGTTCAATTGTGTTCATAGTATAGTCATTAAGTGCATGGACCAGAAATTTGAGACCTATGGTGATGTCATCCACATGTGTATTCAAATGCCTTAAAATACTAACGTCAGGAATTGACAACTCTAGGACACTAGTTGGATCAGACCCCCATGACCTAACCCTAGACGTTTCACCCACTTTGATTCAATTTTCATAGACATGCACTTGGTCAATGTCTTTATCAGTAGTCACTTATAAAAGAGATTCAAACTCATATTCATGAGAATCAGTACTACATGGTGAGAGACTATAGAACTCCCCAACAGTGATAGGGACATCCTCTCCTTTAGCCTCTAGATTCTTACACAAATACTCAATACGGCATGATTGAATAGATTCTCCCTTTTCTGAATGATATTTGAGTTTCTTAGTATTGTCCTCAGAAGAATCACTAGTATCATCCACAATGCTAACATGTGGCATAAAGTCATCTGGATCAGCAAAGAATTTAGTGAGATCATAAGGAATAGGATGAGGGTAGGAATCCTCATCATCCGATTCTTCCTCTTGAGTATCTGACTTAGCTTGTGACTCATTTTTAGATGAACTTTCAAGTTTGGGGATGAAGTGATTTGATCCCAAATGGAAAGGGACCTTCTTAAACCCTAAGCCAGTTGTATCACTGTCACTTCAAGCTTTTTCTTTGATAGGATCAATTAGGCCATTGTTATTGCACCCAATAGGGCTAGTTCCCTTGTAACCAAAATGCTTCATAAACCTAAGACCAGTTCCATATTTCTTAGGATTGATTTCTTGAGCTTGTTCTATTAGGTCCACTGGAGCCTCTTCTTTGTAAAATCATGTAGCAATGGCTCTGTTTTCACTTTCATCTTCTAAGGGAATTGTAACCTTAATGAAAGTACCATTATACTTGGTCTGGGGTATCAGCACGAATGACTTCTTTGCCTCTGAGGGTCTCCCAAAATGTTGAGGGGACTCTGGGAGAGATGTTAATGATAGCACTGGTTCAATGTGGTACACTCCCATACTAGTTTATTTCAATTTGAATGACTACTCAATTTGTTTCAGCTTATTGTCATGACAATCGGTAGACTCACAGTTAGCAGGGATGAAAGTTTCAGCAGCTTTGAGCATATTGCAGGTGTAGCTAGTAGTGGCAAGAATAGTGACTTCAAAACCATGAAATGGGAATTTGATGCATTGGTGGTATGTGGATGGCACAGCGCGCATCTCATGTATCCATGACCGTCCCAATAGAATGTTGTAGGCTAAGGGAATGTCAAGCACCTGACAAGTGACATCCCTTTTGACAAGATCGACACGAATTGATAAAATCACAAGACCTAGTGACTTTCATTCCACTTCATTGTATGCTTTAATAGTGATCTTTCATCGAGGATCAACAGAGTCCTTAGAATAATCCAATTGTCTAAGTAGAGCAGCAGAGACAATATTTAGGCCAATGCCATTGTCAATGAGTACTTGATGAACATGTGTTTGGTGGATCATAACCTCAATGTGTAGAGGTTGATTGTGTGGATGATTCAGCGAGTTATCATCCTCCTTGGAGAAGGTCATAAGATAAGATGAGGTCAGGTGACCTACCATGGATTGAAATCACTCAAGATCAAGATCTTAAGGAATGTTTGCCTCAGTGAGGGCTTTGTCCAGAATTTTCCTATGAGCAGGCAAGATTTTAAGTAGCTCAAAGATGGAAATCTAAGCATTAGTTCATTTCAACTAATCGAGAACACTATAACTAGTTGCAGTCAAGTTCGTTGTGTGTTTTGCACCTTTATCAAATGGACCAACAAGGGCTTTGTCTTTGTGTTGTTCAAGATTTGAAGTAGGAGGTGCAGGGCATTTGAGCACCAACTTTGCATGAGAGTGAGTAACAACATTAGCACAGTGTTGCGAAGATGCATTATCCATTTTATTGGAAGTAGGGCCTCTCAAGACAAATGGTGTCTTGGGTTTGTCATTATCTTGCTTGCCCTTTATGGTAATAACATCGCAATATTCAGAATCTGCAGGTTCAACCATGTGAATGACATTGTCATCATTGGAATATGTATAGTTGACCTTATTGTAGGGTTCTAGTTTCAAAGTCTCTCCTTTTTCATAAGCTGGGAAAGGCTCTTTGAATGCCTTGTGGTCTAATTTTTTGTTATGTCCATCTACCACAAGATCACCAGCATTAATCATGTTCTAGACTTTATGACGCAAGTTTGTAGAGTTGCTGGTTTTGTGTCCCTTGTTTGGTGATACTCACCAAATGAGGTCTCATTCCACCATGGTGGACATGGTTGTGGATCATAGGGACGAGGGTTATCCATTGGTGAGATAAGCTTGTGTTGTAGCAATGTTTTGTAAACCACATCCAAAGGTTCTCCCAAAGGCATATACTCTCGCTTGGGTCGTGTTGTCCATGAGTTTCTCGGTTTGTTCCCAAATGTCTTATTGTTAGAGGGAGGCTTCTTAGCATTTTTGTCCACTTTGATGTAGTTTGTGAGATTAAATGTCATTTTAGCAGGTTTGGGTGTGACATTGTCAACAACTCCATCATGTACAATTTCTCGATTCTTGTTGACATGTTTGGTTTTATCCCTGTTGGAAGTGGAACCTTGTTTTGTGTCTCTCTAAAGAGTGAGCTCACCTTTCTTGACCATAAATTATTTGATACAGATAGCCTGTGTAATCATGTCCTCAAAGGTATGTGGACCTTCTAGTTGGACTCTATACCCAAAATCAGGTAAGAGGTTATCAGTGAAAATGTTAAGCTTCTACGTTTCTGGGATTTTATGGGAATACTTAGTGTATAGGTTTCTCCACCATTGGAGGAAAGTGAGAAAAGGCTCACCAACCTTCTATTTAAGGTTGCACAGATCTTGAATATTTATAGGATGTTGAATGTTATGAGAATATTGTTGAACAAATGAATTGGAAATTTTGTCAAACATCTTGATACTAGGAGGTAAATGTGAGAACCACTCCAAAGCCTAACCACCTAGGCTTCTAGGGAATAAATGCATGAGGTATGTTTGATTGTGTATAAACTCCATGCACAGAGCACCAAATTCTCGCAAATTATCTTAGGGATCAGTAGTACCAAAGTACTTGTCATATCTGGGT
Source organism: Cupressus sempervirens (assembly GCA_028749045.1). Taxonomy (NCBI): domain Eukaryota; kingdom Viridiplantae; phylum Streptophyta; class Pinopsida; order Cupressales; family Cupressaceae; genus Cupressus; species Cupressus sempervirens. Next base: position 445,956,103 of record CM053787.1, read on the forward strand.
AGTTCTATGCCTCATTGGAAAGGTGGCATGTTTATACTTTTGTCAAATGCAAATGAATAAAGAGCATCCAATGTGTATGTCTTTGTGGGTTTCTCTTTCTCTTGCATCATCTAAGCCAATTGGTCTTGCATAATTTTCAATTGTTTTTGGAGTTTGGAAGTCTTAGTTTCTTCTTCAGTTTTGACAATGGTTTCTACATTGAAATGAGAAGGTAACTTTGCTCCCTCTTGGGCAAGTTTGAGAAAGTATTTTTCTTTCTCTTCGTTGATTAGGATTCCCATGACCTTCTGAAAGTTTTTGTCTCTTTGACATTTTTCTATGTGTTTAGGGAGGATTTCCACCTCTTCCTATTCCTCATTAGTGTCATAGTCTTTCTCTTTCTCTTTGTCATCCCTAGGTGGTTCTTGATATCGACTATGACTACCATGTTCAGGTTCACGAATAGTCATTATAGGAACATGTTCAGTTTTCATATGTTGTGTTTCAAAAGGGTCTCTGGAGAAAGGATCATACATTGTGTTTGGGAATGTAGGACCTCTACCTATCTTAGTATCCTCTTCGTAAAAAGGATTCCTAATTTGTTGCAAATTTTTAGAAAAATTTTGTTGAACTCGAGATGACCTGTCAAGTGAGGGAGATCGTGAAGATGCCTCACTAGTCGAACTAGATATAGATTGTGTAATGAAAGGTAAGCGACCTCTACCATGGTTATGACCCCTAGCACAATAATGTTTAAGGTTATAGGGATAAAACACATTGTTGCTTCTGGTTGTGATAGTCATAGACAAGGACAAAATGCTAGAACTTGGACAAGGACTACACTAAGACTGAGTTTCAAAAAGGACAAGATAATAGTAAGAATGTTGTTCACTAAGGAAAAAATGGTCTGATTTAAAGGCTAGAACAGCTAGAGATTATGACCAATGTGACACAAAGTATGACAAGCATTAAGACAAAGACCAAAAAAATTACTTATGAGATGAGACTAGTCAAGGTGTAAGACACAAGTCTTCAGCTAAGTGAAGTGTCGCTATTTCAGGACTATTTGCAAATAGAGAGTGATAAACAGATATAGAAAAAGATAGCGTGTAGGCCGTAGATAGCTAAAACAAACCCAATTTGGTAATGCTGACACAAGATCTCGCGTGAAAAACCTTGACAAGCCATGTGAAGAAGTTTCACAGACCATGCGAAGAAGTTTTCTGGCTCACACGAAGGTTGGTGACAGTAATTTAATTTCACACAAAGAAGTTCATAGGGCCACGCGAAGAATCATAATAGTAGTTTAATTTTGCATGAGAACAAAATGATTTTGTGCGAGGACCAGATGATTTCACGTGAGACCAAAATGATTTCATCTGAGAAGGCAGACCAGTTTTACAATAGCAACTGATTTTGACAAATTTTGATCGTTTCAGTAACTAGGCAGATAAATAGGCATGTAGAAATGCAAGTAGGTGATTTCAAGCACGTCTAAAAACAATGAGCAAAGGCAAAAGCAACCTCACACATGAACAATCAAGTGACTTAGTTTGTGCTAATCCCTAGGAGAGCTATTTGTGTATGTTTTCAAAGAGTTTTGCAATCATTACACACATTCCTAGAAAGTGAAAAGTTGGCCTCTCTAAGGTTTTTAAGTAATGTTTTGACTTTGCAACTATTATGACTCACAAGGGTGACCTCCAATCCTGGTGCACCGAAGTTTCAACATAGTTCGAGAACTTAATCTTCAAGAGTTTCTAGGGAGATCTGACAACCCACAATGAACCACACCTATGGATATTTCTTCCACAAGGACATTTATATAGCGGTTGTCACTACCATGTCAAAAATGGCTATTACCGCTCGAGGTTTTGTCAACGCAATTTTGCCTACAAAGGGATTGTTTGCTACGATTAACCCTCTCTAAAGGTGACCGACTCACAATAGTGTACCACAAGTGGACTTAGCTTCCAAATTCAAGGTCTTGACACCTTTTCACTTTTAGCCCAATCAAAGTAGACAGATTAATTCGACACGCTAAACTAAGAGTATCTCTTAAAGATCTATGATATCAACTCCCAGTGATCTATCAACCTCTTCGAAGAAAGGATGCCTCAATCAACAAGTTGAAGACTCATATATCTACAAGATGCTCAAAGTATCCTCCCCACCTACAAGGAATCTGTCTTAGAGAGGAGTTTCACTAGGAACCCACTCCCTCAAGATTCACAAATAGTGTTCATGGGGCCTAATTACTATGTGTGTACAGATGTTAATTCTTGAAAGTAAATGTATCCAAAAGTAATCAAAGAGCACAAGGTGGTACACTTAACACTTTAACTAATGCGAGGTGAGTCCAAATATGTGAAACATTTAACCCCTCACACAAGCCAAAAAGAGTCCACAACTCAGAAACTAGTGAGTTCTAGAAAGCACAAAAGGGTTGCCTAGTGGAGCATTTAATGCTTCTTTCCTATAGACCCCTCCCCTTTAATGTGGTACTGATCTTGCAACCACAGGGTGAAATGAGGGCTAGTAGATTAGTGAGTCCAATAACCCAAGATAGCTAATTAGATCTATCACTAGTAACTAAGCCTACTAGATGAAACTAATAGAGATCACAACCTAGTATCAAATTATGCATGTGTTGTAAAATGAGAACATGGAAGGAAACACACACAAGCTTGACACAAGAGATGTTTGTTTTAGGTCCAAATGAAGTGTTATCAGTCTAATAGAATTACCTGGTAATCCTTGCAACATTCTTAGTAGATGTTTTACCTATTTTTAGCAACTTTATCATGCTTTTCCAATTGTCTCGCAAACTGCTATTATTCTATTCCAAAAAATTAGAAAACACAAAAAAACCAGAAACAGTGAGCAGTTAGCAGAAAAACCAAAAAACACAAAAATCAATGCAAAAAAAAGCATCTATCAACAGAGTCTTGCGCAAAATTCCTGACAGTACGCACAAAGAAGTTTTACGACCCACATGAAATTCTATTATGCCCCGTGTGAAGAAACATGTGTCGCGCAAAGTTTCACGTGCTTAGGCACTTTCTCGCACGATACAAAAAGAATCTTCATGCAAAGATTCTAGATCCTTGCGTGAAAATAAAGTCTCACGCGAAGATTCCTCAATCTGTATGGAATAGTACGGACAAAGAACAAAAAAATGATTAGAAAAAATGCAGAAAGAAGCCAGAAAAATTAATTTTAACTGCCCCATGGTGGGCACCAGAAATGTATATGTAAAAATGCGGCCTATGCTAACACACACACTTAAACATGGTCCTTATTTGCGAATTCATCCCGGGATGAACATTGGATTGTTCATTCGAAAATCAGTCGACAAGGTGACCTGTTGCCTTCTATCTAAAGGGAATTGCTTGTTAGATATCTTTAGATTTGAGGTGTTTAAGCAACCAGACCCTCTAAGAATGAAGGATTTAAGAAATGATATTAATCTATATGATTGTGCAGATTGATCTAGAATGAGAAATGCATTCTAATCTAGGAACAAGTAAAGGAAACTAGATTCATCATATGCATATTATGCTAAATGAAATTAAGCTAAGGATGCAAATGTATGTAAAATATGAGAAAATGTGAGCAAATGTGAGTATGAATTCCAGTAGCAATTTGATGCTAATTCCAAATTCATCCTCTCTCAAAATGAAGAGATGAGGGTCTCTTAAATAGACTTTCCTGGAATCCATCAACGATTGAGATTGATTTCATTCAACGGTCAGGATTGAAGATGAAGTTCAGTCATAAAGGAAGATTCCCAAATTAAAGGGAGTTAACTGATTTAATTTGAGTAGAATAAGGAGTTAACTAATTTAATTCCTTTTTGATCAATTGTGAACTGGAAATTTCCCTTTTTGAACTGAAGAAGGATTTTTGGAGAGGTTTTTAATTTAATAAAATGAGATATGCTCTCATAAATATATTTCCTATTTAACTAAATAATTTCATTTAATTAATTAGAGACACTTTCTTATTTAATTAAATAACTATATTTAATTAATTAGGAATTACTCCTATTTAATTAAATAACTATATTTAATTAATTAGGAATTACTCCTATTTAATTAAATAACTTTGTTTAATTAATTAAAGAATAGCCTTCCATTTAATTAAATAATTTTCTTTAATTAATTATAAATACCTTTCCCATTTAATTAAATAATTACATTGAATTAATCAAGATAGGCGTATTTATTAAATTAAATAAATTTAATCCCATAGTACATTAGCCTTAGGAGATAATTTAATTTAATAAAGTATAAATACTTTTAAATTAAATTATAATTAAATCAAGTAGGTTTAATGCGACTAATATGAGTACGTACTATAGGAATTAAATAAGAAATGTGATGAATGCAGATTAGGGTCTTTTGCATCTAACAATTAAGTCAAGTAGCGAGTTAGATCAAGAATGTGTCTAATGAAATAGGACATTAGCAATGATCAAAATAGACTAGAATTGGTATCATGGCAATGAGCCAATTTTGGGGTATTACACCCAATAGATATATTCCTCTTACTTCTTTACATGAATCATTCTAAATTCCCCTAAAAAATTATTAGGAGATGCTTTTATGCATATTTCCCCCATTGACATCAATGTCAAAGGCCTCAATATTGCATACCAATTGTTAAATACCACTTGTTACTATACTTTCTCCAACTCTTCAAGTAGCTCAAGTGTCCAAACACACTATTCAATACCAAATACCATACACCAAGAGTCCTCAATGACTTAGTACTCAATAGATACTCTCCTATACAGAAGGCATTAGCATTCAGTCAATTCTAACAATAGTTCTCTATACCATTGGACTGATGCACTCTTTGTATCATCTACTCTAAATTAGGTAGGGGCATAACCCCAAGCATACCTCTAATGTACTCAAATGTATCTTTAGGAAAATGCTTCATTAAGATATCTTATATATGATATTTAGTACTCACATACTCTAATCTGATCTCCTATTTTGTTTCCTTTTCTCATAAGACATGATACTCAATACATATATGCTTTGTCTAAGAATGCAATATAAGATTCTTAGACATACTCACTGTGCTTTTTTTATCAAAGTAAATGATAACATGTTCTGTAAACTCAATCCCAATATCCTTCAACATCTACTTCATTCACATAACTTGACTATAGTCATTTGTTCCTGCAACATACTCTACCTCGGCTATATTATATGAAATACAATCCTATTTCTTGCTTAGCCAAGAAACTAATCTTGCTCCAAGAAAGAATGTGCCACCATTGGTGCTCTTTCTATCATCCATATTACCTGCCCCAATCCACATCAATAAATGCACATAAATTGAAATTGCTTGATCTTTCATGCCAAATTCTATAATGAGATGTTCCTTTCAATTATTTAAATGTCCTCTTTACTGCTGCATAATGATACTCTTTAGGATCATCTTGAAATCTAGCTACAATCCCAACTGCATTTGCTATATATGGTCTAGTGAGAGTCAGGTATTGCAATCCTCCAATCATGGATCTATATTTCTTCTTCTCAATTATAGGTGTCTCATCCTTGTTTGATAACTTATGACTAGTTATCATACGTGTACCAATAGGCTTACAATTCTCTAATCCAAATCTCTTCAACGAGTCTTTCAAGTACTTAGCTTGTCATGAAAATATCATCACTATTTTGCACAATCTATAATCCTAGGAAAAACTTCATTTCTCCTATCATTCTCATTTCAAACTCATTTTTCATCTCATTGGTAGACTTATCACTTTTTCCATCATTACCTCCAAATATTATTGATCAAAAAACATTACAATGATAAATAAACCATTATCAACTTCTCTCAAGTACAAATTACCATCTGTTGTACCTTTAACAAATCTAATCTTTGTCAAATAATTATCCAACCTTGCATACCACATTCTAGATTTTTTCTTACGACAATACAAAGCTTTCTTTAGTCTACATACCATCTCTTTATCTTTTGTTAGAGGGAATCCATTTGGTTGTTCAATATAGACTTCTTCTTCAAGTTCTCCATTCATAATAGTTGACTTGACACCCATCTGATATACTTTGAACTTCTTACTCACTACATAATCCAAGAATATTCTTACTACTTCCATTCTAGCTATAGTGGCATAAGTCTCATCATAAGCTATGCCTTCTTGTTGTGAGTAACTCTTGCAAACAAGTCTGGCCTTATTTCTCACAACTTCTCCTTGTTCATTCATCTTATTTTTGAATACCCATTTGGTTCCTTTCACATTCTTATCTTTAGGTCTATGAACTAACTCCTATGTCTCATTCTTCACAATATGATCCAATTCTTCCTTAATTGCTTGAATCCAATCATCATCCTTACATGTTTCATCTATGTACTTAGGCTCAACTTGAAAAATCAAACATAATTCTTGATTCACTATGTTCCTTATCATTACACCTTTGTCTTTACTTTCAATTATCTTCTCTAGAGGATGGTTCTTTTTCAGATTCTTGTTAGGGGTAAGAGTTGATATCTCAACTCTTATCTCATCTCTAGGTTCATATCTCTATTCTCCTATTTTCTCAATAAATAGCACATCATTCTATAGATCATTGTTAGTCTCAAAGAAAACTTTAACATTTTGTCTAACAATTTCAGAATTATCTTCTTTTTTATCTAAATTATAATCTACCATCTTTTCCTTAGTTCCAAACTTCTCATCAATCCTTACATTTGTGCATTCAACTATTGTCTTAGTTCTACAATTAAAACATTTGTATGCCTTATTTTTCAATGAATAACCAAGAAACATACCTTCATCACTTCTTGGATCAAACTTATCAATGTCATCATATCTCTTAATGTAATATTTGCTCTCAAATATTCTAAAATTCTTGACTAATGGTGAATGACAAAACTATAGTTCATAAGGTATCTTTCTTATACCTTTTCTTATCTATACTCCACTTAGAGTGTACACCATTGTATTAACTGGTTCTCTCCAGAATGTCTTAGAAACATCATTCTCAAACAACATCACTCTTGTTGCCTCTACTACTAATTTATTTTTTCTTTTAGCAATCCCATTCTACTCAGGCATTCTAGGTAAGTATAGATGTCTTTTGATTCCATTCTCTTCATAAAATATGTTAAACTCTCTAGAGGTGAACTCTCCTCCTCTATCTAATCTCAAACACATTATCTTAACACCAAATTCATTCTCAACTCTATTCTTAAATATCTTAAATTTCTCAAAAGCTTCAAATTTCTCTTTAAGAAGTGCTACCCACATCATTCTAGTGAAATCATCAATGAAAATCATAAAATAACTTTCACCATAGAATCCTCTTATTTCTGAAGGATCACTCAGATCTATGTCAATAATCTCCAACTTCTCTGTGGTAGTGAATTTCTTGCTTGGAAAAGATACTTTCTTCTTCTTAGCCAAAATACATTATTTGAAAACAAAATTAGTAGCTTGTATTGTCTTAGGCAAGTCTCTAACTGCAAATGTGCTACTACCTTTCATAATACTATCAAATTTAATATGAAAAAATCTCTTATGCCATAACCAACTATAATCACATTTCACAACCAAACATGTCATTTTAGTAGGATTCAACTAAAATATATTACCTATGGACCTTGCTCCAATTCCAATCATCTTACCATCCTTATCCTTGATAATACTAGTCTTTTCTGTGAACTATAATTGATATCCCTTGTCCACCAACAGTCCAACACTCAAAAAATAATGCTTCACTCCATCAACAAAATAACCATTATCAGTGTTAGTCCTTCCATCTAAAGTAATGGATCCAATCCCTATAATATGACAAGTTGCATTGTTACCAACCCTAAAAATACTTCCATCATAGTTCCTAAATTTAACAAACTTGTTCATATCACTAGTCATGTGATGTGAACAAACACTAACAATTATCTAATGAGACTTATTTTCAACTTGGGAAATCAAAGTATTTTATTCTCTAATTTCTCTATCAAGATCATCTTCCTTGATGGCCACAAATTCCAATTCAACATCACTTTCACTTTGACCTCTCTTATCAGATTCTTTATCTTTATTAGCATATAGATAATTTCTATCTCTTCTATGCTTGAACTTTCCTTAAATAGTTTCTCTCTTTTAGAATATTTAGATGCATAGTGACCAAATTCATCACAAGTCCAACATTTAAAGATTTTCTTGCCATATTTTTATCTTCTCACAAGAAGGGCTATGCCTTCCTTAATCTTCTTGTCCTCATTAGATCTATTGCTAAGAGAAAAAAATTTGCATGTGCTTATAGTCCTTTTCAAACATGGACAAACATTAAGTGAACTAAAAGTTGTTTCCACCATTACTAGATCTCCAAATTGTCTCAGATCTAATTTTGTAGCATCCAATCTACCAAGCAATGTCTCCTTGGTGAAATCTTTGGTGCAAGGTATGAGCAGCTCAATCATTTGAGTCACTTGCTTCAATGGTCATGTCAAACTTTTCAAGATCATCCATATGACCTCATCTTCTTCCTTAGTTCCACTATGAGACTCAATTCCTACAAAAATCTTTGATACTCTACTAATGTAGCTTCTTACATATTCATCTACCATAATTTTAGCATCTTGAAATGCACATATCCAATTTTGTTATCTAGTTCTCTTTGTATGTGTATCACCATCAAAAGTAGATTCATATCCAATTTTCATGAGATTTTTGAAGTAAGTTTACCTTATTGTACTCATTCTCTGGAAGAGCTAATAGTAGCACTTTTCTAGATCTCATGTTACACATGAACATATCTCTCTCTACCTCACTGCATTTCTTAAGCTATTCAACAATTTTCTTGTTGGCTTTAGTCAAAAGACAATAACCCAAACCAATGCACAATAGATGATTCTTCATCCTCTCCTTCCAACTATCATAGTTGGCTTCATGAAATCTAGGACTATCCTTTCTAAAAATATTTTTGATCGATCTCCAAAATCTATTAAGATTATCTTTCAAGGACCTGATGCTCTAATACCAATTAGTTGAATATATATTCCAACAATATAACCAAGAGGGGGGGGTGAATTAGTTATCCAAATAATATCACAATTATCAACCTTATTGAACTTTAGCCATATGAGCAATATAATCAAAAACCACAACAAGATACTCATACACAATTAACACCAGATATGTTGACTAGAGAAACCCTTGATCAAAGAAAAAACTCCAATGGGAATGGTACCCACAAGATGATGTACTAATATAAATATTCCTTGTTAGATGATGGACCCTATTAGGAGTCTATGAATACATTCAATACATATGAGTTCCTATTAGGAGTTCTAGAAGATAGTTGGACCCATTTTCCAAACAACTTCAAGGTTAGGATTAATGAACCCATTGTCCAAATTACCTCTATATTATTCCTTGAAGAATAATAGAAATGAAATGTACTTCCTCCCTCTATCTCTATTCTATCAACCAACTTCTGATCCTTCAACTCTTATAACTAGATCAAAAAACTTGCATCCAATAATCCCTTGGATCAGTTACTCTCATTCAATAAGAACTCTACTCCTTTTTGCACTTCATAATTACTTGACAATTATTACATACTTACAAACATAGAAAATAACTTTATTTTATACCATTTCTTCATAATAATTCCTTGATTTGGCCTTGAGGCTTTCCCAATTAATTATAATTGCAGTAGCACTTTTGGCTCATAGTCTATACAAAACTTCACATGTATGATACTAGGGCTTCTACACTCACTAACATCATCATATGACTATCTTTTGTCACTATGTGAGTGTGCAGTTCTTCATTGCATCTTAGATGTAAGATAGCAAACAAACATTAGAATATTGTTCTCCAATACTCTATTTCTATACTACTCTCAGTGAATCAAGTACAACATCCATACATCTTTGACTTAGACTCTATGCACTTAACCATGTCATCAAGACATAGTCTCAAATAGGTCCTTAGATGCACATCACTAGAAAATCAAAACATTGTCCATACTAGTAAGATCTCTGACTACTACTCTACCAGTCTTTTTAGAAACACTTCTATGTTGACATCAATAACAAACACAATCATGAATGCAACATGTCAATACTCTCCAATGTTTAGGATACTCCACCAATGTAGTATCATCAATATTCATGCTAACATAGTCCTCATGAGATCTAGGTTATAACCCTCCAAAGATCAATCTCCAAACACACTAAGAGCATCTTAGAGACTCTTCAATATAGGGTGGTCGTGAATGTTGTAGGCTCTTTGTAGTTGGAATAAGGGTGTTTCTATGGTTCACCCACCCATCTGGAGCTCATGGAATTGAAGATTTGATGCCACAATCAACAATTATTGAGGCACACTAAAAGTTTTGGCATGGGGTGAGATTTTTATGCCAAATCCAAATAGAATTTGATCTCTCCAAAATGAAAGATTGTAGATCTTGACATCATCATCCTATAGCATTTGACATTTCACTAATATCCCTCATGAGCACTGACTTACAACCCTTAGAAGATTGATCTCTAGACACTCTTAGAGACTCATCAGTATTGGGTGGTTGCAAACATTGTAGGCTCTCTATGGTCATAAAAAGTGTATCACAAGGGTTAGTATTAAGTAAAAACATCATTTTTTAGCTTTATCTACATTAATTACATTAAGTAAAAACATCCTTGTTGTTTACATTAAATCAACAAGTTTATATTTACAATAGCTCAAGTGTTTTATCATTATTACATCAATACACAACTACCAAAAATTGTAATGTCAAAAATAGAATAGATTTTTCTTCATTTTGCTCCTTACTTGGTTTTTATCTTCATGCATGGCTAATCTTCATGATGTACCTACACTCCAATATCTTGAAAAATATCAGTATGATGACTACATAATAATAAGTTAATTTAATTTAAATAAGATAATCATCAGTTTGCCAAATCATTATGAACAAACGAATTAAGACGTAAATATACCTAGTTGAGTTTTTATGTAGGGTCCTCTCTCTACTTTAGGGTCTCCAATAGGGCTTCATGATCATCATTACTAATAGTAAAAATTTCTTTTACTTTTGGTCTTCCTTGATGCTTTAAAAAATTCACATTTTTGCTATAATAAGATGTGAATATATGAGATTTTTTTTGTGCTTTTGTGATGGGGACACAACCCAAGCATAGAATGGACACAACAGGAAAGGGAAAATTTTAATAACTATGAAAATATGCTAGTACACTTAGTTCAGAGAAATAGACTCCAAAACATGCCCTATGGGCTTATAATAGCATAAATTTGGAGATAATTTCTTCTCCCAATACCTTCTCTCAAACTCCACTCTGAACTGCCTTTTATAATGCCAAAAATGTTCTTAAATAGACCCCGAAGGGTTAAGGATTAGGATACATTCTATAAAGTGCTAGTTTGAATCCACTGACCAAATAAAAGGCTCTAGAAGTCACATTAGAAGTCAGCGCAAAATTAGAAGAATCTAGAAACGATAACCGAACTTTTGGGAGGCATAACTTTTGAACCGTAGCTTCGATTGATGAATCGTTTACATTTATAGAAAGCTCTCGAAGTGCTCTATAGCCCTATGGACAAGCCTCACTCATCCCCTATTTTTTGGCCCTATACAAGGTCATTTGATGCTGCAAACCTGAATTTGAATCATTCTTAGGAGGTTTCCAAAAATTGAAAAACTATGATTACTTTCAAACCATATAGCCTTTTGACTTGATTCTTTTTCTAGAATATTCTAAATTACAATTTTAATCCTCACTCCAATTTACACCTTCTGATTCACCATAATTATGGCTCAATTACATAGTCCTATTATTTTGGCATTTACACATATCCCAAGGTGCTTACATACTCTAACCTAGAACACTGATAGTGGAACTATGAGAGTTGGAACCTTTATTTGACCCAAATGGGTATCCAGAAATGAAAACACATGAAACAAAAACTAAGTCTAAGTACATTTCTTTTGGGTGACACAGGATTGCCCTTATACCTCTAGATGCTCCTACATCATTTTGATAGTCTTTGAATGTGAGAGTTTCATTCCTTTTAAATATGTATGTCAGTTGCCATGTTTTAGCAACAACAATTGAACCAATAGAATATGTGAATCCATCATCATGAATAATCATTTGTGCAAGATTTTTTTTAGCTCTTACACAACATACTAACCAATAATATAATTTCTCATCATTAGTTTGTGGTGCAACCAATGCAAAGGCATGTCTTGGTTGAAGAAGATCCAATAGATGGTTATGCTCAACTAAACTTTCCATGTCATCACTTCTAATAGGGGGTTGTTCTCATCATGACATGTGTCCGTAGGGGTACTAGGACCCCTTATACATATTGTAATCAATCATATGGGTTGAATGGGGTTGTAGGCTAACCTACAACTCCCTTCAACCCATTTAATCACAACATGTGTCCCTAGGGGTCTTAGGACCCCTAGGGACATACTATAATAAATCATATGGGTCAAATGGGGTCACAGGTGTAATACCCCTAAATTGGCACATTGACATTCTAAACTAATTTTGGTGAATCAATCTTACAACATCAATTTATTGATCACTTTAGTCCTATTATACTAGGAATTTCTGATTTAGATTTCCTTTGCTTGACCTAAAAGTCAAATGTAGAAAACCTATAATCTGTATTAATCACATACTTTATTTAATTTCCAAATATTGATTCTTATTCACATACTTTATTTTATTAATCACATACTTTCTCATGTGAAATTGTATATTCTTACATGGAGTGAGCATTCCCTCATGTGGTACAAAGCATTTCCTCATGCAATCAGGTGCAAAGTCTCACTCAAGATTTGACAAAAAAAATCAAAAATTTGTATTTTTAACAATCTTGTCATTGATACTTCTTTTCTAACATCTATTTCTGAAGCAATTATTTCATGATTTTTTATTTCTAGAACAACACAATAGTGATTTGTAGGATGATTATCAAAGATACCTTAAAATAAACACACAAAAATTGGTAATGGTTTAATTTTAGGACACTTGGAAAAGATATTTCAAATCCACAAAAACAATGTGTCTTTTTAGATGTTTTTGATTCACATAGCTTAAATAGGCCTTGTGAAATTTGTAGGGCTCTAGACAAAGGAATAGGAAATTATGCTCTTTGCTACATGGAAGTGGTGCCCAAGAGTAAATCATAAACCTAGACACCTTTGTAAGATAATACCCAAGGGAGGCAAGGAAGGTAGTGGTTCTCCTAAACAAATATTTTAATGAAGGGATAATGCTCTTCCCCTTTGGGAATATCAAAAACTCAGAATAAGATAAGTTGGGATTGATAAGCTGACTTGGTGATGAATGTGCTTTGCATGTTTAGGTTAGGTGAAAAGGTAGAGGAGTGTACTCTTTTCCCTTTGCAAAAATAAAAACTTAGACCAATGAATCCAAGCCAAGTCTGAGTTAACCTTTAGAGGGTCTGTTGGAGCAATCCAACCTCTAGGGATGACCCTAGTGAGCACACACCTAACACCATTGATTCCAACACAATTTAATAAATAATTTTTGTAGATTCAAAAACTCTAAAGCCATTTTCATTTCTTTCTCTTGATATCCCATATCAAGAGAAGGCTTTGTTTATTGTATTGGGTGGTGGTGACCCTAGTTTTTCTAGTCAAGGGTGTGTACTTTCAAGTGTCGATGTGTGTTGTTGGACTTAATCTCATTCACAAGGCTAGCAGGGATTAATATGAATGGAAACCTATTAAAAAAATTGTAGTTATTTTCTACCTAGTTCATGTTTGAAAGGGGACATAATCTTTGTGCAAGGAGGGAGAAGAATTTATCCTATAGATCCTCACCATAGGCATGCACCTAGATGCTGGAAGGTGGTGTATGAAATTAGCCCCTACCTCAAGGGTAACCTTTGAACATATATGTTATTGAGTCCTTCAAATATACCAAAAACATGGGAATTCTCTAGTGGGGTGACATAGTTGTGTGAGGTGAACACATGCACATAAGATGTGAGACAAATATTTTTCTTTCTCAACCATTTTTAGTTATAGAGATAAAGAGTGTCATTTTTTAGTTAGCAATTATTCAAACTATATAAAAAAAAGGTCAAGACTCCCTTGTCCCTCTAAGTTTCTTTGTCTATTATACTATTTAGGGCTACTGCTTCTGTCCCCTTGTTTATTTAAACAAACATGTCTAAAAATCAATTTTCGTACTTGCCAATTCAATCCAAAATAATGTCTATTTGGAAACTATGTTCAAATCTATATGAAAACCAAAAACTTTGTCTGCAATCTATCCAAGGCCTATCAAAATTGATCAATATTTCTTCAAATTTTGGTCCAAACTTGTCTGCTTATCCATTACTCACCTAGTTTGTTGCAAAATTCCACACAAGTTATGATCTTAGGATCTTCCAATTTGAATTTCCTTGTGCCACTCTTTGTGCTTACTCACACAAGAGTCTAAGTTTCCTCACATGATATTGTGTAGAAATACTACCAAAATTATCCAAAACTTGTTTAAAATGGTTAGTCTATCATTTCCTCACTCAATTTGGTGCAGAACTTCATGGGAGAAAAGAACTTGGGAATTGTTGTTCCCATTTCTTGTAGCATTCTACATACTTCCTCACATAGGTCTACTAGGATCCTTGCATGGTATTTTTTCCCAACACTATCAAAATTTTCTCAATTTTTTCTATTAGTAGTACTTACTCACCTAAGAGTCATTTTCTCCCACAAGTCTATCAAAATTTTCCAAAACCAGTGAGCTATTTTTGTCTTTATTGTCAACATTCTATCTGAATCTAGTCTTTGTCCAAGTACACTAATTTATTTCTCTTCCTACAACTATCTAATACTTAGACAACTTGCTTGGTTGATCACTTGTGATCCACATATGAACTAATCTCATCACTTTGTTGTCCTGTTTATTTTCTTATGTTGCCATCCCTTATGTCATGATAGTCAATCTCTCGGTTGTTCTAGCCATTTCTCTCACTACTCATACCCTAGTATACATCACACTTATTTTTACTTACTTTGAGATAACATTCTAAGTGTGGTCATTGTTTAAAAATTTTCATAAGTCATTGTCTATGATTATTTCAACTAGAAGTGGAAACATGTTTCCTCTCCATTGACCTAGACAAGGTAGAGATAGAGGTAGGAATCATGGTATAGATCATTCCCAATTATATATATAGTCTAAGTATAGTGAAGGATCCTCACAATATCCTTCACCCATTGGTCCACCTAACATCATATGAGTGTTTTCCATAAACTTGCAACAAGTTAGGAATCTATTATTTTAAGAACGTCTAGACACTGACAAGACACCTACATCTTTAAAAAATAACTAAAGTTATTTTTTAGAAACCTATACATCCTAGACAGACTAAAAAGTTGCATATTAATAGGATAGATGACCAAGAGCAAGAAACTGGTGAAAATAGTAGGAGATAACATAGAGATGAATTTTGAAGGAATGAAAGGTTCAAGAGTCCTTACACCTACATCAATGACTATGGGGATACTAAAGAATACCCCCAGAAGACATAGAGAAATGTCACAAAGAAAAAAACTTCCAAAAGATGATGTAAATCCTACTCAATGATGAGAAAGAGAAGTATTTCCTCAAACTTTCTCAAGAAGGAGCAAAATTATCTCAAGAATACAATGTTGAAACAATTGTCATACAACAAGAGGAATGTGAAACCTCCAAGTTACAAAAACAACTCCAAGCCATGAAAGAGAAATTGGCACAAATGTTGAAAGACAAAGACAAACCTATTAAACAATACCTATTTATCCATTTTCATTTGAAAAATATCTATACATGCCTCCTTTTCTAGGTAAAAGCACAAACCTGTGTCACCTTTTATAAAGAAATGAGATATCAGAATGCAATAGTTCAACATTAATGACAAAAAAAAGTAGAATTTGTGTTTAGAATATAACTGATGACATATGTAGAACTGGATGAATTTTATGCGTATAATTTTTATTATTTTTTTGAGTAAGAATTTATTTATTTTATTTTAATTTGAAGTCTCTTTTTTTAACTGTAAAAAATATAGGGTGAAGTTCCCATCAAACAAGTATATGTAAATCATTTTTTTTTGCTCTGATTTGAAAACATCATATAGAGGACATGTATATCTATGGAACAAAAAAAAATTAAAAAAAAATTGATGTATATTTTCTTTGTTATAAGTACTCAAGTTCGACCTTATCAAAATCCAATAGTTTTTTCCTCCCATCAAAACTCCCCTATCAAATCTATACCTTCTTGAAAAAATGATTACACAAGGTATTTGTTAGAGGAGTTCATGGTTAAGAAATGTGAGCTAACCCTTCAAAAAGACATCAAACAAGGGTCTAACACTAGCAAATACAAGTCCAAGTATGTTAACAAAAATAATTGAGAGGTAGTACATGATGGAGTCATGGAAAATATCACTCCCAAACCTTCTAAGATAGATTTCAATCTCACAGATAACATGCATGTGTCTAAAGCCACTAAAAATACTACTGAATACAATAAGACATTTGAAAACAAAACTAATAACTCATCTTAGGTTTCTAGACCTAAACATGGATACACACCTCTGAGTGAACCTCTTGAAGTGTTCTACAAGACTCTACTTCAAAATTAGATTATTACTCCACTTGACAATTATTGTCTTTATGATCCACAACCAAGACCTCATGGTGGAATGAGAATGCATTCTGTGAATACCATCAAAAAAAAGGTCATAAAACTAATAACTCTATTAAACTGAGACATAAGGTTCAAGACTTTATTGATGACGGAGACATAGTTTTGGGTGGACATAACAAAAATTTAGACCATAAATATTTTAAGGAATCATTTCCTCCATATGATAAGGGAGAAAGTTATGAATAGAAAAATAACAACATGGTCAACTACACATATACCAACAATGATAATGTAATCAACATGATTGAATCTTTAGACTCTAAATATTGAAATATGATTACAATTAAAGTGAAACTGACAATACAAAACTTAAAACTCCATTAATTCTAAGAGGTGTCACATCTCTCACATCTGATCAAGAACCATCAAATACTTGTCCCAATGCTTCACACATTCTTGTACTAAAATAGTGCTTAAAGGCCCCATGCCTTCTACTCTTGAAAAATGAAAAACATAAAGATAAGACTACTACTAGTCCAATTGGAAAGAATATGAAACTTTTAACATCCTCCACTACTGCAAACCATAGAATCCTTGAACAATTGCAATGAAAAAATGTTCAAATAACCATATTTTTCTTAAAATATCTCTTGCTCATAGGAAAGTTCTTGAAAAATCTCTTACTCAGGAAAGCATACCTCAAGATATTGATCTTGATCAATTTCACTCCATGATAGGTTACTTGACATCACCTCATTATTTTTCCTTTTCTAAAGAGGACAATAATACTTTGAGTCATGCTCATAATCAACTATTGCATATTGAAGTTCACCTATGAATACCAATTACACATCTAACATGCTCAAGTCTATTGATAGTTTTGTTTCTAATAATAGAGAGTCTATAGATAATCATATCAAAAAGATCAAAGAAATGGAGAAGACTCTTAAGATAATAGAAACTAGAATGGGTGAATATAAAATTAAACTAGTTTTGTCTCTAACATCTCAACCTGAATCTCCTTGTCATTATGGGAGACCATCTGAGATGAAGAGACCATTTTTTGTATCACCTAATACTATCTTCAATGGTTCCTTTTTACAAGCCACTATACATCTAGAAGATGAAGATGAAAATAGAGTATCGTATCTTGGCTATACAAAGAAGAGAGTTGAGCTGATCTCACAAACTAGTCTCATGAAATAACTCCTAAAAAATATGGACAAAGTCTTAAACTAATAAAACACCTTGGATACAAAGGAAATGGTCCTCTAGGATGTAATAACAAAGGATTGATAAATCCAATCAAAGAAACATCTCGATGACCTCGTGAGATAGCAAGCCTAGGTCTTAAGAAAGTTCCCTTCCATCTAGGGACTAAAAAATTTGGACCAAAATCTAACAGTTCATCTAAACATGAGTCTCAAACTAAATCTAATAATCAAGTATGAATTTGTAATGATGAGGATACCTTTTCTTATCCTATTCTATTGGGCCTTTCTACATTCTTTATAGAGCCTGATGACTTTGTACCATGTGTTAGTACTTCTGAATTTGGAAGTGATTCTACTTTAAAAAAATACTAATACTCCCTTAACTCAAAAGGAATAGGGAAATCCTAGTCATGCTCTTATTATTGAGAGACCCCATCAAAATCAAGATGATAATGAAAGTGTAGAATGGGTACACATGCCTGTTGGGGAATATTAAAATTTGGCTCCATGTAGCACTAATTCTCAAGAATATGAATTTGATTCCCTCTCAAATTAAACCTCTAATAAGGATGTCAAAAAATTTCACATATATGAAAACCAACTTGAAGTAGGAGAGCATTCTAGGTTTTGTTATGATGAGTCTCACCATACTAATTTTGACATATCTTCAATTTATTTCATTATAACTCAATGGAATTTTAATATACCTCTTAATGAAATTGCTCTAGGTCTTTACTTACTTGTCCATGCATTTAATGACTCTACTATGAACACAATTGAACTTGCCACTTCTCTTTCATTCACTTATCCAAGCTAATAGACTAGAACTCAAATACTACATCTATAAAAGACCCCTCATTCAAGAATGACTATGCTCTCACTTGTTATCTACACATTGTTGAACCAATAATGTCTTCCACTAGTGTCAATATGACTAAAACTAACATCAAATATCTCAGTCATACAATCAAAAGAAAAAATAATAGGTGTTTCAATGATGAAAATCACATTGTGGTATTACAGAAACCAAACATAGTAAAAATGAAAGTTGTATCTGAAGGTGAAACCCTCTCTAAGGCACCTAAGGATTGCATATTTGATGCATTTCTAAGTCACTTTCGGGAGTGATCATCAATATTGATAGAACCAATGCAACCAATAAATCTAGGAACTGAGCAACATCCTCATATCATACATCTTTCACAATCATTATCTACTTAAGAAAAGAATAATTTAATTCTTTCTTTCGAGAAAAGAAGATGAGCTTTGCATGGACATACTCTAATATGCTAGGATTAGATCCTAATCTTACCATGCATCATTTGTCTCTCGCACTAAGGGTGAAACTTGTTAAATAGAAACTCAAAAAGATGCACCCTTATGTGGCACTTCTTGTTAAAGCTAAATTGGAAAAACTATTAAAATTTGGCTCTATTTGTGCCATTGATTACTCATGTTCATTCTAGGATGTTACTAATAAACAATGTTCATAGTGAAGAATGTGGTTAAATTAGAGGCTCATATTTAACACTCATATTTATAATATGCATAAAAAAGGAATTGAATATATTGGTTTATTTAAATATACATATCATAAGTGTTGAAACTAATTATTTAATTAATTATAATGTTAACTTATGATGTCATGTTTGAATGGATCAATATTCTAAACCAATTTTGGTGCATCAATCTTACAACATCTATTTCTTGATCAATTAAGTCCTGTTGTACTAGGCATTTCTGGTTCTAATCACCTTTACTTGATCTAAGTGTCAAATGCAGAAAATCCATAAACTGTATTAATTACATACCTTATTTAGTTCCTAAATATTGATTGAAATTAGCTAAAATAACCTCCTAATTGAATTAATTTAATTTCAAGTCCTAAGCACTTTAATTAAATTAATTACACCCTCTTTAGCTAATACACATAAAAAGGGAAATACGTTGATTTAATTAAATATACATATCATAAGTGTTGAAAATAATTATTTCATTAATTAGAATATTAAATAATGACATCATGTTTTAATGGATCAATATTCTTTCCTAATTCATCTCATATGAAAAATGAATTAAATATATTTATTTAATCAAACATTCTTATCATAATTATTAAGACTAATTATTTAATTAATTAGAAAAATAATTATGAGCATATATTTGAATGGATCAATGTTATCTCCTATTTCATCTCATTCAACTCCATCAAAAATGGAGGACTCGATCTCTCATTCAGTCTGAACCATACATTTAGTTTAATCTTGATCATTGATTAGGTCCAAGATTCCACAAAAGAGACCCCCAACCTCTCATTTGAAGAGGATGCAAGTGAAGAGTATCAAATCATTGTTGGATTGATCACCCAAGCTTTTTGCATTCGAATCTCTATTTCTTTTTCTTGCTCATCATCTAGATTGCAATGCACTCATCTCACTTAATTTTAATTTTTTATATTCTTAGATTAATTTGAAATTTTTTTAGATTAATCCATATCTTTGCATACAAAAATATCAAAAACATAGATTAATATTGCATTTTCATTTATTCAAATCCTTCGTACCAATTTGTTCTGGTTACTGAACTCTCGATTTTGAGAGCATACAATAAAATTCCATCTAGTTATAAGACAAAAGATCATGTTGTGTAGACATGCCAGATGAATAATCTAATGTTCATTTCAGGATGTTACTAACAAACAATGATCATGTTGAAATGTGTAGTTGAATTAGAGGTGCATATTTAACACACATTTCTGGCACCCATGGTGGGGTAGAGAAATCAATTGTATGGCCTTAGTTTTATTCATTTTCAAAATTCTAGATTTTTTTTCCATACAAAATAGTGAATTCTCATGCACAAAGAATTTTTCTCATGCAAGAAACCTAAAATTTTGTGTTGTTCTCTATACTTCTTCATATGGTATAGCATATGCTTGCAAAACAAACAAACTTTCTCACATAGCACAAAGTGTTTCTTCACATGGTAAGGTGCATAGTCTCATGTGAGACTTGATAGTAGAGTATGAAATATTTTCATTTTTAAGTCTGCCATTCATGATTTTTGGTCTAACCTCTATTTTTGAAGTAGCTTAACAGTGGTTTGCAAGACAATTGTCAAAGAGACCTTGAAATAAACATACAAACACTATTAATGGATTGATTGGAAGATGTTTGTCAAAGATCCTCTCGTCAAAGAAAAATTCAAACCTAGTCAAATAATGTGTTAATTTTCATTAATACACATAGTTTAATAGGTCTTGTGAACTTTATAAGGCCCTAGACAGAGGAATAAGGGAGTATGCTCTTTGATACTTGGAAGTGATGCCCAAGAGTAAATTATAAACCTAGATTCCTTTGGAAGGTGGTACCTGAGGGAGGAAAGAAAGGTAGTGGTTATCCCAAGAAAATCTTTTTATGAAGTGATGATGCTCTTTTCCTTTAAGGCAAATCAAAATCTTGGAAAAAGAAAAGTTGGGATTGATAAGCCATCTCAATGATGAATATGTTCTGTATGTTTGAGTAAGGTGACATGGTAGAGGAGTATGCCCTTTTTCCTTTGGTAAAATCAAAAATTTGGACCCTTGAATCTGAGCTAAGTCTGAGTTAACCTTTAGAGTGCCTGTCAATGTGATCCAACCTCTAGGAATGACCCAACTAAGCATGCACCTAATGTTGGTGATTCTATCTCACTATAATAAAGAAGCTTTGTAGACTCAAAAACTCCAAAGCCATGTTAATTTCTTCTTATTTTTTCTGATATTGCATATCAAGAGGATCTTTGTCTATTGCACTAGGAAGCACCATCCTCATCTTGCTAGTCAAGTGTATGTACTTTCAGGTGTCAATGTGGGTTGTTGGCCTTAACCTCATTTGTGAGGCCACTAGGCATTCATGTGAATAGAAGCCTATTAAAACCTTTGTATTTGATTGCTACATGATTCACCTTTGAAAGGGGGCATAATATTTGCGTAAGGAGAGGGGAGAATTTCTCTTGTAGATCCTCACCATATGCATGTATCTAGAAGTTGGAAGGTGGTATACACCCTTGACCCTTACCACAAGGATGATCAATGAGAATATATGTTATTGAGTCTTTGAAATACATCAAAAACATGGCTGCACTCTAGTGGGATGACACAATTGTGTGAGGTGAACACATTCACATAAGTTGTGAGACAAAGATTTTGTTGCCTCTACCATTTCTAGTTATAGGGATAAAAGAGTATCTTGTTCAAGTCTATAAATTTTCCAAACCATCCAAAAAAAAAGGTCAAGACTCCCCCATCCCTTCAAGTTTTTTTGTCCTTGGTTGGATTGTTTACAACTACTACTTATCTCCCCTCATCTACAAATAAACTATCTATTTGCCAAAACAATACAAAATGCTGACAAAATCTAAAAATGATGTCCACATCTGACTAAAAACTACAAAAATTATCAGTGCTCTATCCAAAGCTTGTTAGATTTTATTATAATCTCTTCAAAACCTATCATTCTTTCATTTACTCACCTTCTTATATGTATAATTTTGTGTGAATTAGGACCTTTGGGTCTATCAATTTGTATTTATTTGTGCAGTCCTTTATACTTCCTCGCATAGGAGGCTAAGTTTTCTCATGCAAGCATATACCTAAATACTATCAACTTGTTCCAATTTTTTCAAAAAGTTATTAAAACTAGCCACTTATCATCTCCTCACATGGTTTAAAATACAATTTTGCACAAGAAAATGTTTTAGAAATTGTTGTTTTTTTTCCTCGTACGGGTCTATATGCTTCCTCACATGGCTCTTACAGGATCTTCATGCAATATTTTATCATTAAATGATCAAAATCTATTAAAATTGGTCTTTCATAGGTCTTTACTCATTTGGTTCACAATATTTACTCAACTTAGAGTCATTTCCTTGCATGATTCTATCAACAAATGGTCCAAAAATAATGAGTTATTCTGAGCTCCCTTGTCACAAATTGATCCAAATCTAGTCTTTGTCTGAAAACATTAAATCATTCCTCTATCTATAATTTTCTAAAACTCATAAACATTTCTTAGTTGATCACTTGTGATTCATACTTTAACTATTCTTGATACTCTATTACCTTATTTTATTTCTTGTGTTTTTCATACCTTGTGTCACGATAGTCAAAACTCTTGACTATTCTAGTCATTTCTCTAACTAATTGTACCTTGGTATTCAACATGCTTATTGATTACTTACTTACTTTGAGACAGTGTTCTAAGTGTGATCATCATTCAAACTTTTTCATAAGTCATTGTCTATGACTATTGCAACTAGGAGTGGAAATTTGTTTCGTCCCCATAGACCAAGACAAGGTAGATATAGAGGTAGAAATTGTGGTACAAGCCATTCCCAATTCTATATAGTCCAAGTATAGTGAAGGGTCCCCATGATCTCTTTCACCTATTGGTCCACCTAGCACTCAAAGATTATTTTCCATAAACTTGCAACAAGTTAGGAATTTGTTATTTCAAGAACATCCAAACATTGACAAGACACCTACATCTTTAAATAGAATAGCTAAAAATTTATTCATAAAACCTATATAATGTAAACAAATTGAAAACTTCTACACCCCTAGAATGGTAGATCAAGATCAATAAATAGGTGAAAATGGTAGGAGAGAAAACATAGAGAACTTCAAAAGAACCAAAAGGCTCAAGGATCCTTACACCTATAGAAATGATTATGGGGATACTAAAGAGATACCCCTAGAATACATAGAGAATTTTGTAAAGATAAATACTTCTATAAAATTATGGAAATCTTCCTCCATGATGAGAAAGAGAAATATTTTCTTATACTCACTCAAGAAGGAGAAAAACTACTTCAACACTTCAATATTGAAATAATTATCACACAAGAAGAGGAATCTAAAACCTCTAAGTTACAAAATAACTTTAGGCTATGCAAGAGCAATTGGTCTAAATGTTGAAAGACAAAGATGAACTAGGTAAAAAATATAGTTTAGACACTATTTTTCCATTTCCTTTTGACAAGGATTTGTACATGTCTTAGTTTCCTATAGGAGTTGAGCTACCCAAATAAAAAAAGTACTTAGGAACATCTAATGCCCAAGATTCACTTGAGAGAGTTTGGTGCTTTGTCCATGGAATTCATGCACAATCAAACCTATCTTATGTTTTTGTTCTCATGAAATCTAAGTGGTCAACCTTTGGAGTGGTTTTCATAGTAACCTACTTGAATTAAAACATTTGATGATATTGCTAATATTTTTATCCAAAACTAATTGCATAGTATCCAAAATCTAGTAAACATAAGAGATCTGTGTATCTTTAAACAAAGAGTTGAAGAACCTTTCCTAACATTTCTCCAAAGATGGGGACAATACTATACCAAATACTTGCATAAGATCCCCAAAATTGAAAAACTTTATATCTTTATGGATAATGTTTTATATGATTTTAGGTATAAAATGCAACTTCAAGTTTCACATACCTTTGAAGACATGATTGCACAAAGTACATGAATAGAGGAGTTCATGGTAAAGAAGGTTGAATTAACTCTTCAAAAATACATTAAACAAGCATCTACCTCTAGCAAAGATAAATCCAAGTATGTTAATAAAATCTGAGAGGTGTTACATGATGGATTGGTGGATAATATCACTCCCAAATATTTTAAGGAAAATTTTAATCTCACAGATAACATGCATATGTATAAAACCACTAAACAATCTACTCCATATAATAAGGCATTTGGAAACAAATCTAAAAATGAATCTCGGATTTCTCAACCCAAACATGAATGCACACCTCTAGGTGAGCCTCTTGACATGGTCTATAAGACTTTACTTCAAAACTAGGTTATTACTACAATTGATAATTCTTGTCCTTATGATCCACAACCACAACCCTTATGGGGGGATGAGAATGTGTATTGTGAATACCATCAAAACAAGGGTCACCAAATTTTTTTTGTATTAATCTAAGACATAACGTTCAAGACCTCATTGATGATGGTGAAATAGTTGTGGGTGGACATAATGAAAATTTGGATTACAAGCCTTTTAAGGAAACATTTCCACATTATGACAAGAGAGAAAGTTCTAAATAGAAAAATAATAAACAATAACAAGGTCAACTATACATATACCAATGATGATAATGTAATCAACATGGCTAAACCTTTGGACTTGGAAAATTGTGATGCTATGACAATTTAAGGGAAAAAATGAGAATGCAAAACCTAAGACTCCATTTATCTTACTAGGTGCTACATCTCCTACATCTAATAATGAATAGTCACAATTTTATGCCAATTTAGTTACACATTCTCATGCTAAGATAGTACTCAAAGGCCCTACACCTTCTATTCCTAAAGTAAATCAACGTAAATATAAACCTATTGCTGGTCCATCTAGGAAAAATATGAAAGTCACAACATCATCCATAGTGGCAAAATATAGTATCCTTGAACAATTGCAACAAACCAATGCACAAATAACTATTTTTCAAATCTCATCTGCTCATAGGCAGATTCTTTACAAATCCCTCACTAAGGAAAGCATACCTCAAGATATTGATCTTGATATGTTTCAATCTATGGTAGGTCACTTGACCTCACCTCATTATTTGTCCTTTTCCTAAGAGGACAATAATTATTTGAGTCATCCTCATAATCAACCATTGCATATTGAAGTCATGATACACCAGAAACATATTTGTCACATGCTTATAGACAATGGAATTGGTCTTAATATCTATTCTACTACTTTACTCAAAAAGTTGGGTTCTAATAAAGAGTCTATTGATCCTTATTGCAAAATAACAATCATAGCGTACAATGAAGTAGAATGAAAATCCCTAGGTCTTATTGTATTGGCTCTTTGTGTTGGTCCTCTAGAAAGAGATGTTATTTTTTAGGCCCTTGGTATTCCTTTAGTATACAACATATTTCTAGGAAGACCATGGATTCATGAAATGCAAGCAGTACCTTCAACATACCATCAATGCTTCAAGTTTCCAATCCAAAGATCAGAAGTTACTGTACCTACAAATACTAGTTGCACATGTAACATGCTCAAGTCTAGTGATAGTTTTGTTCCTACTAATACAGTGTCTACAAATAATCATGTCAACAAGCTCAAATAAATGGAGAAGACTCTCAAGTTAATAGAAAATGGAATGGGGAAATATCACATTGAACCATTTTTATCTTTAACATCTTTTCCTAAATCTCCCTATCATTATGGGAGACCATCTGAGACAAAGAAACCTTTTGTGGTATCACCGAAGACTATATTCAATGGTGCCTTCGTAAAGGTCACTATACCTCTAGAAGACAAAGATGAAAAAAGAGCCATTGTTACATGGTTATATAAAGAAGAAGTCCTAGCTGATCTCATAGACTAGTCTAATGAGATAACTCCTAAAAGTATGGACTAGGTCTTAAACTAATAAAATGCCTTGGATACAAAGGAAATGGTCCTATAGGATGTAATAAAAAAGGACTAATTTATTTGATCAAATCAACATCTACAAAGCCTCATGACACAATAGGCTTAAGCTTAAAGAAAGTTCCCTTTTATCTAGGTATCAATAAATTTGTACCAAAATCTGATAGTTCATCTAAATGTAAGTCACAAACTAATTTTGATAGTCAAGAAGATAGTTCTAATAGTGAGGATACATTTCCTTACCCTATTCCACTAGATCTTGCTACATTCTTTGTAGAACCGGATGACTTTGTATCATGTGTCAATACTGCTAAAGCTAACAATGACTCCTATAAAAATACTACTAATACTCCCTAAATTCAATAGGAATAAAGTGAGTTTAGTCATACTATCATTGTTGAATGACTTTGTAAAAATTAAGATGATAATGAAATTGGAGAATGGGTACCCGTAACCGTTTGGTAATTCTACAATTTGACTCCTTGTAGCATTGATTCTTGAGAATATGAATTTGTTTCTCTCTTATAGGAAACTTCCAATAAGGATTTAGATCAAGTTTACACATATAAAAATCAACTCAAAATCATTGAGCAATCTAGGGTTTGGTTAGTTGAGTCTCATCCTACTAATGTCAATGGATCTTTAATTGATGTTGTTAGAAATCAAAGGAATTAGAATATACCTTTGGATGAAATTGCTTTAGGTCTTAGATTATTTGTCTATTTATCTAATGACTCTACCATGAACACAATTGAACCTGCCATTTCTCTTTTGCTCACTTATCCCGAGTTAATAGACTATAACTCCAATACTACATCAAGTGAAGTCCCCATGTTTTAGAATGACTATGCTCCCACTTTCTATCTACATGTTGTTGAATTGGTAACATCTTCCACTAATAATCATAGTATCAATATGACTAAAGCTAACATCAAATATCTCATTCATAGAGTTAAAAGAAAGAAGAATTGAAATTCTAATGGTGAAAACCACATCATCCCACTATCAAAACCAAAAGTAATAAAAATAAAAGATGTATCTAAAGGTGAAAACCTCTCTAAGGTGCCTAAGGATGAGACATTTGACAAAGTTCCAAGTTAGTTTTAGAAGAGATCATCAGTGTTGATATAGATAATGCAACCAATCAATGGGAATTAAGGAACACCCTCATATTATACATCTTGCACAATCTTTATCTAGAGAAGAAAAAAAAGAATTTGTTGCTTTCTTCAGGAAAAGAAGATCAACTTTGCATGGACCTACTCAAATATTCCATGCTTAGATCTTGATCTTATAATGCATCATTTGTCTATCGCACCAGGGGTGAAACTTGTGAAACAAAAAGTTAGGAAGATACACCCTTATGTGGCACTATTTTTTAAAGCTATAATAGAAAAGCTCTTAAAATTTGGTTTCATTTGTGCCATTAACTATGTTGAATGGATCTCAAACATAATTCTAGTATCAAAACATGACAAGTCTATTAGAGTTTGTACTAATTTTTGAGATCTAAACAAAGCATGTCCCAAGGATGACTTTCCACTACCCAAAATTGATATGATAGTGGACATGGCAGGGAGATATGAAATGTACTCACTAATGGATGGTTTTTGTAGTTATAATCAAATAAAAATTACACTAGAAGACTAGGAGAAAACTACTTCCACTTGTGTGTGGGGTACTTTTTGCTAGAATGTAATGCGATTTGGTCTAAAGAATGTTGGTGCCACATATCAACAAGTAGATATGACAATCTTCCATGACATTATGCATAAAATGATGGAAGACTATGTCGATGGTACCTTGGTCAAAATTATACAACAAAAAACTCATTGTCAAGATCTAGGACCTATCCTAGATCATAGGGAGAAATTTTTTCTTAGGTTAAATCCTGAAAAATATGCTTTTGGTGTTACATCAAGGAAGCTACTTGGTTACATTGTTTTTGCAAAAGGAATTGAGGTGGACCCAGAAAAGGTTGAAGCTATAATGGAAATGCCTTCACCTCTTAACATCAGTCAAATGAAAGGGCTATAAGGAATACTTTAATCTATTCATAGATTCATATCACAGTTATAAAATAAATCATAAACTTTCACTAAAACTTTGCATAAAGGTGTGAAATATGACTAGAACACAGATTGTGATAAAAGCTTAACACTAATCAAGTAGTATCTTGCTAATCCACAGATGTTGATGTCTCTTTTTTATGGGAAGCCCCTTATTTTGTACATCTTTGTAACATACTTGTCTCTAGGTATCTTTCTATCTCAAGAAGATAAAAACAATAAGGAATGAGCTATTTATTATCTCAATCATACATTGATCTCGTATGAGATGAACTACAACATTATAGAGAAAGCTTTCTTAGTAGTTGTTTTTACTTCCCAAAAGTTGAGACACTACATGCTCACTATGATATGCAAATGATTGCAAATATTTATAAATTAAATTATTTTCTCAATAAAGCTATTCTAGTAGGAAGGCTAGCTAAATGGGTTATCATCCTAGGTGAGTTTGATAAAGAGAGCACAACAAGAAAAGTGGTTTCCTTGTTATCCCTCACCTACTTCTCCAAAAAGGGACTAAGGTTTCCTCAAATGCTGATGGCTTCTAGGGTCTCTAACTCAACCCCCTCAATAATCCTTTCCCACTTTAACACATCTCCACAACCTAGGTAAGGTTCTCAAGTTCTACCCCTTTTGGGCTTTAGGCAACTCTAGCCCTCAAAGTTGCTACTTAATGAAATTTCCCTTCAGTCTTCTCACCAACTCTCCCAATCACCTAGAATGATGACTTAGGCACTCAAGTATGGTGTTTCAACAATTGGTTTGATTCTCAACTTCTCAAAAGGCTCCAAACCTAATTTGGGCTAGTAGGTCAATTAGGCCTTCCTAAATGGTTTTCCCTACCTAACTCTAAAAACTTCCAAAAGACCAACCCAAAAAACTATACTTCAGATAGCCCTTTTGACCTTAAGTCATACTTCTAAGAGATCAAGACTTGACCCTGCTCCAACACTTTCTACCTCTTATCTTTTACACAAACCTAATAGACCTGATTAGGCTCAGTTTAGAAAAAAATGTTGTGGTCCCACAACACATGCCCCATTCCCAAACTAGGAATGGGGATCCCCTACTTTTTTTGAGTCCTCGAACTTAGAAATTAGGGATCCAAACAAATGTTACAATGTCAAAAATCAAAAAATATAAAAAATATAAAAAATCAAGAATCAAAAAAAAAAAAATCTAAAAAATCTAAAAAATTGAAAAGTCATAAAAAATATAAAATTTGAAAAAAAATTAAAAATTGTAAATTTTTTTTTAAAAATACCCACGCATGCACATGCCACCCACAAGGTCCGCACTGTACACCTTCACACCCCACTGATGGGTGGGGCTATTAAACCCCCGCCTCCCCCTCCAAAAAATTCATTCATTTTTATTTTTCAACTTTATAATAGCAATGCTCTATATGAAGTAAGCAGTAAACCCTAATTGCGCAGCGGTCCTGTCGCCCTCGAGCTTGCGTGCATCCATGGCCCTCACCACTACATTTCCTTCACACCCTCATGCCCGCCCACTTTTGCAACCCTCACCACCATGCGCCCTTCACACCCTCACACCTGTGTATATCCATGGCCCTCACCACCATGTAGCCCTCACACCCGCACATGTATGCATCCTACTACCTTTACCACAGACATGACCACCATCTCCATTGTGCACTCCATTGGCAGATGCACTTGCTACGCACATTGCATCTCTCATGCCATTCACCATGCACTGTGTGTATCTATGTGAACCCCACTCTATGCACCTCCATCTGCCAAGTGCAAATGTTGCCTCTGTCACTTCACCTGCCTAAGTGCCACTCACTTTTACCCTAGCATTGCGCACATGTTACCAAGCTGCACCATGCATAAACATTAGATTAAAAATTTAAAACCAAAAATAAATTAAAATAGGAAAAATAGATTTAAAAAATGAATAAAAATGCCCAAATTGGGTGTTTCATTTTTGTTTTTTATGTTTATTTTTTGTTAAAGAAATTTAATACTTTTGCATTTGTATTATTTAAAACTAATAAATGTTTTTTCTAGTGTCATGCAGATATTATGGCATCCACATCTGGAGAGAAAATGGCACCCAAGCTCGTTGTGTTCAAATTCCAAGGCATGCCATCAAAGTCAACATTTTGTGAGGATGAGACAGAAATCAGGGACACCAACTTGAGGCACACATATTTGGAAGAATTCCTTTGAATTTGCAACAAACCCATAGAAAGATCTACAATAAGTATCCTCATTGATTCATTCTGGATTGGTGAGTGTAGCTTCACATCTAGTATCAGTGTAGTCAGTCAAGTTAATTATGACACTAGCACAACACTTTGTCCTAGGGGAGAGAGTGGTTAAGAGCATAATAGTAGAAGTGGTCCTTGATCTCTAACTCGACAACATTAAGAGAGTCTTCCACCTCCCAAGGGTGGATCAATTCATCAGACTCTCATATGAAGCAATAGAGAGATGGTATAGGGAGCACCAGAAAGAGGCAACTGAAATTATCTAATCATCTTACCTCATTGAGACAACTCCTTGGGATAGGGTCACAGGAAAGGTGGACATGACTAGGGGATACATGAAGGAAGATAATGGTTATTCCATCATCCTTTTGAGCAAAATCATGGGTTTACCAACAGCTGGCCACCTCAACGCTTTCATGGTCAACTTTATTCGGACAATTAGGATAGCAAGGATGCCATTGGACTGGGCCACCACACTAGGTGAGAACTTGTGTGACAAATTAGGGGTAGTTAAGGACAAGAAGAAGTTCTATATGACTTCTTGCATGGTTTATCTTCTTGTAGCAAGGGTGACAAACTACCCAAGTTTGTACAAGAGAGGTAGTATGCAAGATCCTAATGCCTAGCCCTATATTGTTTACCCTTAGCTGGTGAGGAAGAAGCTCTTGGTGCAAAACAAAGAATACAAAATCATGAATGATGCATTCATTTTTTTGGTCATCTGATTGATAGAGGGAGATTATGCAAAGAGGATATCCGATGAGGCGAAAGCACAAATAAGAGCTCTCGGGGCCTACTTCATCCAATTCAAAAAAATCACATATTTGTAGATAGCTAGAGCTACTATCAACCCCAAGAAGCTCCCTAGATATCCAACTATAAATTGGTGTTGTTGGAGACTTACTAATAGATTGAATCTACATATGAGAGGGCGAAGAGACAACGAAGACCTTGCTGGGCATGGCCCTTGGTCATAAGACCATATCAGGTGAAATGGAAGCAAGATATTTCATACTTTGAGTGGGAATGGGAGAATTATCCCCTCAAGGAGTAAAATTACCCTAGGCTCTATTTTGATAATATCAAGAGAGTGGAGAGTTTGGCCAGCAAGGAGTTCCACCATGAAGATGCAATTGAAGATCATTGGATGAATGCCACAAGTGACTATGATGCCTGCATAAGGGACTATTATAGGATGACTTTGTATTTAGTAGAGAAGGCTCTCAAGCTAGACATCCTAAAGGAAATAAGGCAACAGGATTCATGGGAGCTACTGCACCCCCTATTCAACTTAGACAAAATAGGAGAGAGGCCCATCATGAATGTTGACATTGACAGGGAGGAGGGCAATGATATCAATCATCAGCCAAGACATGTAGTCAGAATGACCAAGGATTGGATAAAGAAACCTTTTCAACTTGATCCAATACCTAACATGGTGATCTTTCACACTTGAGCTCACCCTGAGAAAGGTAGAGGGAGGAAAGTTAGAATACCTACCTTTACGGCCTAGTCTCCCATCAAGCCAAAGATAGTATACTAACTTGACCTCCCAGTTGGATACTATCATCCTCCAGAGAGGAAGGGAAAGAAAAAAAGAAAAAGGACTTCCCCTTAGAGGATTCAAATAGAACAAGGTTAAGTGTAAGTACTTCCCTAGCAATAGGAAGAGAGTATATAAGGGTCTGAGGATATTGGAGCTTCCCAAGTCTAAGATGATCCTCAATTTCCTCCCTTTGTGCCTAGCTAATTAGAAGAGGGAGAGGGTCAATAAGTTTACATTCCTCCTTTGCAAGAAGAGCTAGCATCCCCTTTTGCTTCCACAAAACAAAAGAGGGTAAAATTTGAATGAAGAAAAGACAAAAGGTGATTAGGAGATTGGTGCCTTTTCTATCTATTCTTGAGACCATTCTGAAAGGAGAAGAGGAGATATATGAGGAAGAATAGCTACCCTTGCAAAAAACAACCTGGCTAGCCAGAGACACAAAGCAAGAAAGGAGAAGTATCATAGGCACATTGCCATCCACCTTAGTAGGACCCTTAGAAGTCTCTTCTTTGGAAGATGAAGTACAAAAGTGAGTGGATGAGAGAACTAAAGAGGGTTATGACATTTTCAAAATGTTAGATTTTGATTTTATGCACATCAGTACAGAACTAGTTGGGGATAAGATTAGGGATACCCCTACAAGTGAACTTCAACAAGAAGACTGGATGTAGATGCTACCAGATTCATGGGGTCTTGATCTTACTCCACCATATTCACCACAAGTCACAGTGGTAGATAAGGGCTTGGTTAATCCTCTGCCCCAAAGTTTAGAAGAGGAATAGGTTTAGAAGGAACCATCACAAGGAGAGGAACCAAAATAAACAGCCACTGATGAAATGTCAAAGGAGGGACAAATGGTAGAAAATTCTCAACCACCTTCCCAAGACATTGAGGAACAAGATATAGGGTCTACTCAAATAGAGGCTACAAAAGAAGAGCCCTCACAGAGGGAAACAACTTTGAGCAAAAGTGATAAGGGGAAGGAGGTAGTAGAACACACCCCTTTGTCCTTGAGAAGGTCTTCAACTGAGCACATCCCAAGATGGC
Source organism: Cupressus sempervirens (assembly GCA_028749045.1). Taxonomy (NCBI): domain Eukaryota; kingdom Viridiplantae; phylum Streptophyta; class Pinopsida; order Cupressales; family Cupressaceae; genus Cupressus; species Cupressus sempervirens. Next base: position 445,989,329 of record CM053787.1, read on the forward strand.
TCCAAAAGAAAATAATGAGAAGTACCAGACCTCAATTTTGTGCTTCAAAGGAAGACATTTTTGAGATTGCTAAGATTTTGAATAAACCTTAGTCCCCATCACATGAGGCAAGACCGTTGGCATTTTTCAGCAATACACAAGACCAAGAGTTGTTCGTGCAAGTGGTCATTCCTCCTGAAGACATAGATGTAGAAAGCCTTGGTCCTAAAAATTATCAACTCAAAGAGGTTATGTTGGGAAGACCTGTAGTGCCTCTCCCATTTGACTTTTGTAAGTCATCCTAATGGATGAAACCTTGATGATCTTTTGTTGTGATGGATCATGATTGTGACCCTGAGTGGTCTACACCATTGAGGTGTTTTGATTTATGTTTCTGTATCAGTTGCTTTGTTTATGTTTTTGATTGATCTTTGAGTTTACGATGTGATTTTTGGTTCACTGAGGTTTGTGCCAGCGGTTACCAGGATCGATGTGGTATCATGAGGTTGTTCTATGATTACCCTGAGATGTGTGCAAAGATTGCACTATGTACTTTTTACCATGCTACACTGGACTAGGCTCCTTTAGCAGTGGTTAGTCATGTTTATGACTGTGTTTGCTTATGTGTTTTAAGTGCCTTATTTAATGCGTAAGTAATTAGAATGGATTTTTCTTGTTGGATTATTTGGTTATTTTTTGCAGGCATTTACCTTGTTATATTTCTGATTATAGAGATATTTGTTACTCATGTGATGTTTACATTTGAGAGGACCCGAGGGTCAAATGTTACTCTTTGATTCTAGTATCATAGATTTTAGACTACTATGATGTTCAGTTAATCATATTGCATGATGATGCCATTTTGAGATGACAGTGTGTTTTACAATGTTATCTGGCATGAGTGTTAGCCTTGGATGTTGTGCTTTATGTGTGTTTGTGGTTGGATCATTATCTCCATCAGCACGACGGGTGTGGACCTATGGGTGCCACATGGTTGGGAGGCATAGCTACCTTTACCACTGCTAGGGACTGGTGTACAGAGACGGTCTCTTATCCTAGTGCGACCGTTGCTAAATGTTTTCACTTGGTACTTCAAGTTCCGGAGTATGCTTTCTTGTGATTTATGCTTTCATTAGGATGCTTGTATATCATGTTTAGATGATGTTATTTTATTTGGCGCATTCCCTTATTGTGATGTTTAGCATATGATTAGATGCTATGAATTATTGTATTAGCATATATGTTGCTTATTGTTGTTTAGCATGTGATAGGTGATGTTATCTACTGTAGGATTATCTTATGCTTTTCTACTAGCATGTTAGATTTCCTTATGCTATTGTTATGCATGTTTTAGTAGTGACATCCCTATTATGACAGTACTGATGATCTAGTTGGTGGCTTGGGATGTTACGCGCGGGGGATGGCTAGGATCCACGATGGTCTTATGATGCTATTGACGGTTGGGAGGAACTGCATACTTAGTTTGGTTGTTTTGTTCTTGAGATGTATTTATGTACATTGCAATGTTGCTTTTGTTCTTGCACTCGAGTGTTCATTCCTCGATTCGCATGGATCTGGTACTCCCCGGTGTGGAGGTTCTTTTGTTGGTTTTTCCCCATTTTTGAGTTCTGGAAGTGTTTTTTCTTTCTATGGGCGACATTTGTTCAGCATTGTGCAACACTGATAAAGTATCGTACACCCATACAAAGAATGTCGCACGAGACTGTAAAGTGTCGCACGCATTACTAAAGAAGTGTCGAATGACACTGGAAGAGTGTCACACGACTTTATGAGAAATGTCGTGCGATACTTTTCCAGTATCGCACGCCTTCTTGAGAAGTGTCGCACTCAGTAAGGGAGAAGTGTCGCCCTCCCTTAGTAAAAAGTGTTGCACGGTTTTTGTGAAAAACCTACACGTACCATCAACAGCACTTTTCTTCGTGATCCGATCTTTTTGAGGGTGGTTTTGGATACCCTTTTCGGCATTCTTCGAGCCTATGTTGTTGCATTTTGAATTCAGGAGGTTTCTTTTAAAATTCAATTTGTGGGTTTCTGTTGTAGTCCTTCGGGGTTTAAAATATATCCTTTAAGTATAAGATGACATATATTTAATTTAATTCCTTATACTTAAGATATATTTTAATATATGCAAAAAATCATTTGAGATAGGTTTCAGACCTCTCAGAGATAAGTTATGGATTCTAGGAAATTTCAGGGCTTCAAAAATCCAGACTTACCCAATTTTCAGGGCTTCAGGATTTCAGGCTTAGCCAAATTTTGGGATTCTGCATTTTACCCCAGCTTGGTGTTTCGTTGATGAGTGGTCTTTTCTTGTGCCCTCACCTTGTTGTGGTGGTTGTCGGCTTTTTTTTGGGTGTGTCAGTTGGGTAGTGGCGTTCAGAGATTCGTTGGATGTCGGGATTGTGTTGAAGTCTTCCGTTGCGATCTTTGTGATCCCTATATGATGTTGTCTTGTGCATTCATACTTGTAAAAAATATATATATCTTGGCTTGATTTGAATCCTTGTTTCCAAGGATCTTCGGGCGGGGCATTACATCTGGTATCAGAGTCCATGTTCAAACATTGGGATCTTTGTGTTATGTTGCCCTTGTAGTTGTTGTTGCATTGGTTGAGTGTGAGTGTCTCGGTGAGAACTCGTGATCTTTGTTGCTTTGGTATCTACTCATGATGGACTTGCTTGTCCAGTAGATGCAACTAGAGCAGTGTGTGGAGAAGGAAGTGAGTCTTCCTGGCCTTGTAGGTGGGATCGATGTGCCTTGGTTGGTTGGTTGCTTGTGTGACCCTTTTGGATGGAACCACTGATTGGTGTCCATGTGTTGGCTTTGAGAGCCTCTTTGTTTCTCCTTGTGGAGTTAGGTGCTTTGTTCCTTGCTTTCTCCTGGTTGTAAGTTGATGAATGAATCTTATTTGTGATTCTTTATTTTGTTGTTATAATGATGAAATGGTTCCTTTCATTGAAAATGAGTGTTTATTGTGAATCATTGCAAAGTAGTAGTTTTTCATTATATATTTGGGTTAATGACTTAAGTCCCCAATCTAATTGTTTCTTAAGCTTATGTAAAACTGTATTAATTTGATGAATATTTAAATGTTGCATTGCATGGAAATTATTGTTGTCTGCATATGCACGAGGTTACTAAGGGTATATTGCTCGATGTGTGTGAGTGTGTTCTCTAATGATGCTAGGATGATGTATTCCTTAGCATTGTGTGGTGATTTATCCCTCTTGTGTGACTATACTCAGTCATCACCTGTAATGTGATTTGTTTGATGCCTTATTTTATTTGGTTGGAGGTACTTTCCTCATGTTGTTGGGCTAGCATTGGTTTTCTGTACTTTCCTCTCTTTGGATAGTCATCCAATTTTTATCTATTGCTCTCGTTGTGACAGTTGTCACATTTGACTAATTGTTGAAGTGAGCTCTTTTTGGTACTTACTGTTGGAATTGACAATTCCCCCACTTGGGCTCTTTGATTATGTTTCATGATGACTATTCTGGATGTGTTTTATTGCTGCCCAGCTGTGTGTTGTGACTCTATCATGTTCATCTCGAACCTCTGGTAGTATGTTCAAGGGATAATATCATGGAGAACATGCTAGTGTGTCTTTGTTAGATCTAAAGTTGTTATTGTAACTGAATGGTTTAAATGGTGATTAAGCTTGATGTTATTTTTAAAGAAATTGAAAGGTATGTACTTGTTCTATAGTGACTCTTGGACCCTTGCTTGAAAATCTTTCAGTTTCATGGTGCATTAGTTCTTATGGTATGCTTAATTAATGAATTTATGAAAGAAAAGTAATGATGGTTTCAATGTATGATTTACCTTTCATTCCATGCCTTATGTTGTTTTGGGCATGTGTGCTCTTGTGTGGATTTGGACATTTCGTCCGTTGCTTGTCTTGGTGACCAAGGCTGTTGGTTTTGTCTTTGTTGTTTTAATTTGAGTGGTGGCTCAGATCGTAGGTCTTGGTCTCTCTTAGCTTCTTCTTGTTGAATTCCTTGTCGATATCTTTTCGACGCTTTTCAAATGGATTCAATCCGAGTCCAGTTGTGAGGCTTTGGCTTGTAGAGTTGGTAATCGATGTTCTGAGTACCTTTTTGAGTAGAGGCCAATTCAATCATGACATATCGTATTCATGGCCATTAGAGAAGTTTAACTCCTCATGTTATTCATAACGGAAGAGTTATCTTGTCTTCATAATCTACTAGGTACTTGTTGGAGTTCGTGCTTGGGTTTTTGTGTTTCCTATTGCACTGAATTTCCCTTGTGAGGTGTAGTGTGGTTTGTGAGCATTCCTTGCTCAGGGTTGTTGTTGCCGCATCGTTTGGGAGTGACTCAATTCTTTGATGATTCTACATTCTCCTTTCTAGATGTTGACCTTGGCACATCTTGGTATTTCTTTCTCTCTTGAGAGAGTAGTCTAGTGTGGTTATGCCACTAGCTCAGTAGTGTTCTCTTGTGAGTATGTTGATGGTTGGGGAAATTGTGAGTTTCCTAATGCATCTTGGGTTGATTTTGTGCAGAGGTTGAGAGCGACTCCCTCTCAGTCCTAATACTCTGTAGTATCCTTCTCCCTAAGCTTATATCTTCATGTGGATTGTCTCAATCAAGTTTTCTCATTAACTGTTGACTTGAGGCTAGAGATTGAGTTTAGCGGTAGATTGGGTGTAGTTTTCCTAGCTTGGTGCTAGAGGGACATGGTATCGTTGGACACATGTTACCATCTCGTGAGTTGGTATGCAGACATTTCATGATTGTGTCCACTGATGAAAGTCTTTGAACCTTGTGAGAAGGTGATATCTTGTCTGGTTGGGTTATGTTACCCTAGTTTCCAGTGGTAGTTGAGCTTTTGTGCCTTGGTGAGGTGTCGTGCTCCTACGCTTGGTGGTGAGTAGTCCTTTGGAGTGTGTCCTTTTGTTGGTAAACTTTCATCCTCTTTGTTCTAAGGGTGAGTTTACGTGGATTCCAGAATGATCATGTGTGACATGATAGTATTCTTGGGAATTTTGGGATGGTTATTCCCCATGATTCCAACTTTTTTTGGAAGTGCTTAGTGTTTTGACCTTGTTTTTGGTCTTGTAGTTGGTGCATGTTGTAGTTGGGCACCTATTGATGAGGTAGAGAGGGATTTTCCTTACCTTGTATTGTTGACTCTATGGCTAGATGGGTTCTTCCTAGAGCATAGAAGGTTCCTTGTTGGAGGACCTTGTGTCTGTGTGACACCCATTCTCTCGTGGTTAACCTATTTGGCGGTTAACGTGATGGTTTGAGAATGTGGAGTGATTTGGGTTTGACTTGTACAGAGTTGTTGAGTCATTCCTATTGCTCACTTTTGATTTTGTTCTTGGTGTGTTCGGTTTCTATTCTTGGATTGCAGGATTCCAAGAGTAAGCCTAGTCTTTGGGGGGGATGATGTAGTGCCTCTCCCATTTGACTTTTGTAAGTCATCCTAATGGATGCAACCTTGATGATCTTTTGTTGTGATGGATCATGATTGTGACCCTGAGTGGTCTACACCATTGAGGTGTTTTGATTTATGTTTCTGTATCAGTTGCTTTGTTTATGCTTTTGACTAATCTTTGAGTTTACGATGTGATTTTTGGTTCATTGAGGTTTGTGCCAGCGATTACCAGGATCGATGTGGTATCATGAGGTTGTTCTATGATTACCCTGAGATGTGTGCAAAGATTGCACTATGTACTTTTTACCATGCTACACTGGACTAGGCTCCTTTAGCATTGGTTAGTCATGTTTATGACTGTGTTCGCTTATGTGTTTTAAGTGCCTTATTTAATGTGTAAGTAATTAGAATGGATTGTTCTTGTTGGATTATTTGGTTATTTGTTGCAGGCATTTACCTTGTTATATTTTTTATTAGAGAGATATTTGTTACTCATGTGATGTCTACATTTGAGAGGACCCGAGGGTCAAATGTTACTCTTTGATTCTAGTATCATAGATTTTAGACTACTATGATGTTCAGTTAATCATATTGCATGATGATGCCATTTTGAGATGACAGTGTGTTTTACAATGTTATCTGGTTATCTGGTATTTGGACATACCTCTGATTTTGTTATGTGATGGATTTAATGCTATGGTTATTTACTTCATTCCTGCGTTGCTATGCCTTTTTGCGAACGTGAGTGATGTAAATAGATTATTTTAATATAATTAAATAAATGGTTAAATTAGGTGATTTAATACATTTATTGCTTTGGCTATGTTATTATATGCAATTGCACTTGATCATGTTGTTTAGTGTGCAGGATTTATATCCCTGGCAGTGGCACATGGAGTTAGTGATTCAAACATTCATATTTTACCAATGTCGTCCTTATATGGCCGACGTATCCTTTATTAAATGTTTAAATTAAACCTTTCGGTGATTATTAAATCCGAACTCATTTGCATTATGTGATTAGACCAGTAAGCGTGTTTGTGCATTTAGAGGTTTGCATTGTCGCAAAAGTTGTTTAAGGAGATTTATGTGTTTTTGGGTTTTTGAGCTTTTTAATTGATTTATTTTAATTTCTGGCAGCTTTGCCATAGATGAATTCCTATTTATAGGAATAGCCTATTTTTGTTTCGGTCAATTCGGAGTTTAACTAGATTGGCTGGTTAAATGCCCTAATCGATTATTCACCCAAAAAGTGAATAAGTATCCAATGAGGAATTTAATTCCTCACTTCTCACTTTCAAATTGAAAAGTTGGAGAGTAAAACCCAAAATCCTCTTCATGAGGATTTACTGTTTTGTTCGTTGTGGGAGCTATGGGCGTGGGATCGTCGTGAGGTTGGGCTCGTTGGATCCAGCTCGGGGAAACCTTGGATTGCCGCAATTTTCAGCTACTTCTGCGGGATATTTATTTTATGGTTCAGATTCCCGTTTTGCCCTTTTGGCTATGAGGTAGGGCTTTCTCGTTTTATTGTTTCTGCTCCATTTCAGCTTCTATTTTTGGTAGCCATTTGTTTGGAGGCTGAGAACTAGTGTTCCCCTCCATTTCTATATGTTAGTTCTACCCGGTTGGGCGGGTATGAACATTTCCCTATTTTTTTGGGAAGAGGGTTTGGAGTTTTGCACCGTTATGCTGGCCATTTTTGCATACGGTGTCTGATTCCATTTATTTTTGGATTTTGGGGGTTTTTGAACCCAAAGGCCAAATGGGTTTAAATTTTGTAATTTTCCAAAATTTTGGGGTTTTCACTTCATTTTCTCGAGTTTTCTTGACACAATGTGGGTCGTGGACCTTGATGATCCGTTTAGATATCAGTCAAACCACTTTTGCACCTTTATGTTGCATTGGGATGCATGTTGCATCTGTACTCCCGACGTTGTGTTCGGTTGAGTGATTTTATACTCGTTATGGTTTTCTTTTGGACCTTTGCCTTGTTTCATGGACATTGGGATTCATGTAGAATCCATACTCTCGGATTGAGGCCGGTTGAGTAAGTTCATGTCTTTTGGTCTTGTTCATCATTGGTATTCATGTAGAATCCATACTCTCAGATTGAGGCCGGTTGAGTGATTTCATGATGTATGATTTTATTGGCTTTGGGATTCCTGTAGAATTCATCCTTCCCGTTTTGCTTTCAGTTGGGTGTTTTCTTTGCATTGTGTCTCATTCTTGTCCTTGTGTTATGATCTTCGTGATGGTGGTGCGCCACACATGAGTACATCTGTGTACATTTGTCGAGTGACTTGCGAGGCTCGATCTTCTATGGATTTTCCAGAAGTTATAATCATTGGGGTTGGGATGGGAGTATGCATGCCCACGGGCACTTGTCATAGGATGAGCATGGGTAGGGTAGGGTAGCATATGGAGGGGGCTTCTATCATGTAACCTGGTGACTACTTCCCGGTTGGCAGAGGAAGTTTTATATAAGTGATAATTAAATTAAAACTTTGGGTGGTAATAAATACAAGATAATTAAAATGTGTGGGTTGTGCGCCTTCCGTCATGAAGAGTAGCTGCCCTAGGTTGTGTGCCTTCTGTTGAGAAGAGTAGCTGCCTATACTAGCTTGGGCTTTTCTATGCCAAGAGACTCTCCATGATGTCAGCCCCTACTTAGCAGCCTTTTGAGTGTCTAACCAGGACCTGTACTCCTTGCATTGTCTTAGGTTCTTGGTTGCAGCCATCATACTATCTGGCGTGAGTGTTAGCCTTGGATGTTGTGCTTTATGTGTGTTTGTGGTTGGATCATTATCTCCATCAGCACGGCAGGTGTGGACCTATGGGTGCCACATGGTTGGGAGGCGTAGCTACCTTTACCACTGCTAGGGACTGGTGTACAGAGACGATCTCTTATCCTAGTGCGATCGTTGCTGGATGTTTTCACTTGGTACTTCTGGTTCTGGAGTATGCTTCCTTGTGATTTATGCTTTCATTGGGATGCTTGTATATCATGTTTAGATGATGTTATTTTATTTGGTGCATTCCCTTATTATGATGTTTAGCATATGATTAGATGCTGTGAATTGTTGTATTAGCATATCTGTTGCTTATTGCTGTTTAGCATGTGATAGGTGATGTTATCTACTATAGGATTATCTTATGCTTTTTTACTAGCATGTTAGATTTCCTTATGCTGCTGTTATGCATGTTTTAGTAGTGACATCCCTATTACGACAGTACTGACGATCTAGTCGGTGGCTTGGGATGTTACGTGTAGGGGATGGCTAGGATCCACGATGGTCTTATGATGCTATTGATAGTTGGGAGGAACCACGTACTTAGTTTGGTTGTTTTGTTCCTGAGATGTATTTATGTACATTGCGATGTTGCTTTTGTTCTTGCACTCGAGTGTTCATTCCTCGATTCGCATGGATCCAGTACTCCCCGGTGTGGAGGTTCTTTTGTTGGTTTTTTCCCATTTTTGAGTTCTGGAAGTGTTCTTTCTTTCTATGGGCGACATTTGTTCAGCATTGTGCGACACTGATAAAGTATCGCACACCCATACAAAGAATGTCGCACGAGACTGTAAAGTGTTGCATGCATTACTGAAGAAGTGTCGTACGAAACTGGAAGAGTGTCGCATGGCTTTATGAGAAATGTCGTGCGATACTTTTCCAGTATCGCACGCCTTCTTGAGAAGTGTCACACTCAGTAAGGGAGAAGTGTCGCCCTCCCTTAGTAAAAAGTGTCGCACGATTTTTGTGAAAAACCTGCGCTTGCCATCAGCGGCACTTTTCTTCATGATCCGATCTTTTTGAGGGTGGTTTTGGATACCCTTTTCGGCATTCTTCGAGCCTATGTTGTTGCATTTTGAATTCAGGAGGTTTCTTTTGAAATTCAATTTTTGGGTTTCTGTTGTAGTCCTTCGGGGTTTAAAATATATCCTTTAAGTATAAGTTGACATATATTTAATTTAATTCCTTATACTTAAGATATATTTTAATATATGCGACAAATCATTTGAGATAGGTTTCAGACCTCTCAGAGATAAGTTATGGATTCTAGGAAATTTCAGGGCTTCAGAAATCCAGACTTAGCCAATTTTCAGGGCTTCAGGATTTCAGGCTTAGCCAAATTTCGAGATTCTGCATTTTACCCCAGCTTGGTGTTTCGTTGATGAGTGGTCTTTTCTTGTGCCCTCATCTTGTTGTGGTGTTTGTTGGCTTTTGTTTGGGTGTGTCAGTTGGGTAGTGGCGTTCAGAGATTCGTTGGTTGTCGGGATTGTGTTGAAGTCTTCCGTTGCGATCTTTGTGATCCCTGTATGATGTTGTCTTGTGCATTCATACTTGTAAAAAATATATATATCTTGGCTTGATTTGAATCCTTGTTTCCAAGGATCTCCAGGCGCGGCATTACATCTGGTATCAGAGCCCATGTTCAAACATTGGGATCTCTGTGTTATGTTTCCCTTGTAGTTGTTGTTGCATTGGTTTTAGTTGGGTGTTTTCTTTGCATTGTGTCTCATTCTTGTCCTTGTGTTATGATCTTCATGATGGTGGTGCACCACACACGAGTACGTCCACGTAAATTTGTCGAGTGACTTGTGAGGCTCGATCTTCTATGGATTTGCCGAAAGTTATGATCATTGGGGTTGGGATGGGAGTATGCATGCCCAAGGGCACTTGTCATAGGATGAGCATGGGTAGGGTAGGGTAGCATATGGAGGGGGCTTCTATCCTGTAACCTGGTGACTACTTCCCGGTTGGCAGAGGAAGTTTTATATAAGTGATAATTAAATTAAAACTTTGGGTGGTAATAAATTCAAGATAATTAAAATGTGTGTGTTGTGCGCCTTCCGTCGTGAAGAGTAGCTACCCTAGGTTGTGCGCCTTCTATTGAGAAGAGTAGCTGCCTATACTATCTTGGGCTTGTTGATGCCAAGCGACTCTCCATGATGTCAGCCCCTACTTAGCAGCCTTTTGAGTGTCTGACCAGGACCTGTACTCCTTGCATTGTCTTAGGTTCTTGGTTGTAGCCATCATACTGTCTGGCGTGAGTGTTAGCCTTGGATGTTGTGCTTTATGTGCATTTGTGGTTGGATCATAATCTCCATCAGCATGGTGGGTGTGGACCTATGGTTGCCACATGGTTGGGAGGCATAGCTACCTTTACCACTGCTAGGGACTGGTGTACAGAGGCAGTCTCTTATCCTAGTGTGACTGTTGCTAGATGTTTTCACTTGGTACTTCAGGTTCCGGAGTATGCTTTCTTGTGATTTATGCTTTCATTGGGATGCTTGTATATCATGTTTAGATGATGTTATTTTATTTGGTGCATTCCCTTATTATGATGTTTACCATATGATTAGATGCTGTGAATTGTTGTATTAGCATATCTGTTGCTTATTGTTGTTTAGCATGTGATAGGTGATGTTATCTACTGTAGGATTATCTTATGCTTTTCTACTAGCATGTTAGATTTCCTTATGCTGCTGTTATGCATGTTTTAGTAGTGGCATCCCTATTACAACAGTATTGACAATCTGGTCGGTGGCTTGGGATGTTACGCACAGGGGATGGCGAGGATCCACGATGGTCTTATGATGCTATTGACGGTTGGGAGGAACCACGTACTTAGTTTGGTTGTTTTTTTCCTGAGATGTATTTATGTACATTGAGATGTTGCTTTTTTTCTTGCACTCGAGTGTTCATTCCTCGATTCACGTGGATCCGGTACTCCCCGGTGTGGAGGTTCTTTTGTTGGTTTTTCCCCATTTTTGAGTTCTGGAAGTGTTTTTTCTTTCTATGGGCGACATTTGTTCAGCATTGTGCGACACTGATAAAGTATCACACACCCATACAAAGAATGTCACACGAGACTGTAAAGTGTTGCACACATTACTGAAGAAGTGTCATATGACACTAGAAGAGTGTCGCACGGCTTTATGAGAAATGTCATGCGATACTTTTCCAGTATCGCACGCCTTCTTGAGAAGTGTCGCACTTAGTAAGGGAGAAGTGTCACCCTCCCTTAATAAAAAGTGTCGCACGGTTTTTGTGAAAATACCTGCGTGTGCCATCAGCAAGCACTTTTCTTTGTGATCTAATCTTTTTGAGGGTGGTTTTGGATACCCTTTTGGGCGTTCTTCGAGCCTATGTTGTTGCATTTTGAATTCAGGAGGTTTCTTTTGAAATTCAATTTTTGGGTTTCTGTTGTAGTCCTTCGGGGTTTAAAATATATCATTTAAGTATAAGTTGACGTATATTTAATTAATTATACTTAAGATATATTTTAATATATGCGACAAATCATTTGAGATAGGTTTTAGACCTCTCAGAGATAAGTTATGGATTCTAGGAAATATCAGGGCTTAAGAAATCTAGACTTAGCCAATTTTTAGGGCTTCAAGATTTCAGGCTTAGCCAAATTTTGAGATTCTACATTTTACCCCAGCTTGGTGTTTCGTTGATGAGTGGTCTTTTCTTGTGCCCTCATCTTGTTGTGGTGATTGTTGGCTTTTGTTTGGGTGTGTCAGTTGGGTAGTGGCGTTCGGAGATTCGTTGGTTGTCGGGATTGTGTTGAAGTCTTCCGTTGCGATCTTTGTGATCCCTGTATGATGTTGTCTTGTGCATTCATACTTGTAAAAAAATATATATATCTTGGCTTGATTTGAATCCTTGTTTGCAAGGATCTCCGGGCGGGGCATTACAAGACCCACACAAGATGCAGCCTGACTGATGGTGACCATGGGAGTGAAAGAAGTCTTAAAGAGCATGGGGCAGGAATGAGGTCAAACTCAAAAAAATTTGAAGAAAGATTGAGATCCTGAAGGGATATTTAGCTAAAGTGGTTGGTCCTCTTGGTTTGGAGCACCCCGAGGACACATTGAATATTTTTCTTAGACAAGGGGGAGCTATGCATATGGATCCATTTTTGAAAGCCTATCAATAGTGGTAGGAAAGTTTTGAGGAGAAAGGTATTTTGATTATCACAAGAAATTTGAAGTTACTGCATGCTATGCAAGAGAAGGTAAATAAAATTGTAGTAATTTTGAAGTAGGACTTTAGCATTATGGATGAAGTAAGGGCCTAGAGTAAGGATTTACAAACTCTACAAGCCATAAAGTGGCAACAATACTAGATTTTTATTGATGTATATACAGGAGAAGAGTTAGATATGATTTATGATTAGATAGAGAAAATAGTGGATAGCAATAAGGTAATGGATACATTACATGAAGAGATTCATTGACTCAAGGACCAAGCCCAAGAATGAATTCTTGAATTAGAGAGACACTATAGCAATGTGTGCTTGGATATTTTTGAAGATGAGGAAAAAGAAAAAGTGTTTCCTGTAGAGATAGTAGTAGAGAATTTCAGGGATACTTTTGTGGAAGCTGTTGATGACAAAGACATCTGACAAGCCTTCAGGACTGAAGAAGCTTTTTTAGAATTGGATACCAAACTCGAGGATTTTACTAACACCTAAATTAAGGTAGATAATTATAGAAAAAAGGTTAAGGAAAAATATGAGGCTTTGGATTTGCCAGATGCAACTAAAATTACTGAGATTATATAGAAATTTGAGGATAAACATCCAAACATAGCTTTGGTATGAAGAAGAACAAAACCCAGTTGCCAGAATTTCAGTTTAGACACTTAGTAAAATTTTGAGATTTTGGACCATTTTGAGGTGCATAGCTCCACAATTCTGTAGGAATGTAGGTCCAAATATCTGCAGGTGCGCATTCTTCAAAAAAAAAATTCTGATAGTTAACTGCCATTTCCAAAAATAGAGCTTTCCATGCATCAAAAATGCATTCTGACAGTAGTTTAACTCCAACAAATGCCAAGTAAAGAATCAGCTTCTAGTTGGCACTTCCAGACACTTCCACTTTGACTAATTCCTTTCTTATTCTTTCCCCTCTCATAAATTCTTTTTTTTTTTTTTACATCTAAAGTCTCATGCATCCAATTAATAAACATAAAATAGATGGAGTCCTACTAAGCACCTGTTATATGGTTAGTTTGTATATAATTAGTTTGTTTTATTAAGTTAAAAGAATATTATTGCATGAAGATATCTCTCACTCTCAACACAAATTGAGGAGATGATATCTTATAAGTACTCCATTGTAACATGTAATTGGGGCTATTGTTATTTTGCAATAAAATTATGTTTTTGGTGCTCGCATTTGTAGTATAGTAATCTTGCCTAAATGTGTCATTATTTTGTGAATTTTTGTTATGGAATGTGATTGAGCCAAAGGTTTATTTCTTTGTTTCTCATTGTGTGATTCATTAATTCTAGTGTTTTCTACAGTTTTGACAAATTTTGCTAATGTATCTAGCTTGAGAAGAAATCACCAAATTGTGCCTACATAACTTTTTGTCTTTCATGAGTGCACTTTTTGTGGCCTTGCAATTTGATGAAGAATGAAATATCATAAGATTACTACATTTCTCACTGACAATTGCATCAATGGAATTGAGGAAGCATTGCTCCTTCTTTCATTGGTTACCCACAGATTTCTTTGAAAGCTTGACTCAAAAACATGTTGTTTTCTATAGCTTATGTCCGTTAGGATTTTGTTTTCATGTTATTTGCTTTAAAGTTTTGTTATTTTCTTTACTAACCCCCTTGTTAATTTAGGAATTCATTTTAGTTGCATTGTTAGATTTCATTGATTTAAAAATAGAAAATGCCAAAAACATATCTTTTTTTGTGGCTAATTTTCAAACAGTAAGCAAATTGGTCATTTGATCTAAAATTGGTTTGAACCAGCAAAGGCCTCCTCATGAACATTCACATTTATCTTCAACTGAGAAAATTCTAGTAGGTTGCAAGATCACCCAAAACCTTGGATTTGATCTTTGGATTAGCTTTTCAAGAGAGGAGTTCGAAAGGATTTCTACTGTTGAGCATCATGCAAAATGATAGCTCAACAAAAGTGGTGCTAGGAGGGCTGCACTTTTAGATCTCAAAAAAAGAGGAAAATTTTCCAAAGTTTTGAAATTCTACACTTTTTTGCAAAAATCTACACTTCACACAATTTTAGAAAAAAATTTGAGTTTTGAGAAATTCAAGTGCACAGCTTTACAGGTCTGCAAGTACGTAGATCCATAGCTACATAAATTTGCAGGTGTGCAAAACTCTGTGGTGTGTAAAATTTAGTGAGGTGAGAAAGTGTACTTTTGAGAGGTGTGATTTTTCCAAAATTGATGCAAACTAGAGGGTTCTAATCCAGAATCCCCATTTCAATGAGCATTCAGGTCTTTACCAAGTGCACACAAGTTTCTTGACCTCACCCACTTCTGCAAACCACGTGGTGAGAAAGGAATACCCAGAATTCAACCACTTCCATTCAAACTTTCATCATCTTCTTCAACTCCACCTCCACTCCAACCCCCTGGTGGACCACCACATATTCCAATAGCTACTCCTCAACAATCACCGTTAGGTCTGCTAAACCCTCCAATGGCCTTTTTCGCAAATGTTGTAGACTCACCAATAAACTTGAGAGTTGCACTCTATGACTTCCCTAAGAATCTTGAGAAGTTTTTCCCAAGATTCATCTATGGTGAGACACAAACTACCAAAGATCACATTAAGGTATTCAAAGAAATTTGTCACTGCAAGTAGGTTGCTAATAAGGATGTGGTTCTTCATTTATTCCTCTACTCCTTGGGGGAAATTGCCTTCAATTGGTATGTTAATTTACCACCTGGATGTATTGGAGATTGGAATACTTTCAAAAAATCATTCCTAGAATAGTTCAAAACATTCATGAACCCAGGTGTGATACATCAACAATTCATATCAATCAAAAGGGACCCAGCTAAGATAGTTTCATGCTTCAACCATCACTTCCATATGGCATATCACAAGCTAGAGGTGCCATACACTATACCAGTTGAAGCCATTATTTAGATTTATCTAAATGCTATAGAGAATCTTACTGCTATTTTTTTGAGAAGACTTCCTGTAATGAATATCGACACCTTGGATAAAGTCTTCAAAGAGGCAATTACCTTTACTAAGAAAGCTAATCCTAACAAAGGAGGATTAATGCTTCCAACTACATCTATCACAACAATGCCAACATACCCTGCCAGAGTACCTACGATGCCTAATTAGTTCATACCTATGAATCCAATTCCATTATAATAGGCACCCACTCTACAAAGTCCCACTCTAATCTATCCAAAGTTTGAACCTCTGAAAGGTGCCTTTTTTGAAAGATAATAGCCCCTGCTAAAGAAAATAATGGTTTTGTTTACAAAATTGGTCAAATGAAAAAGACTATGTCCCAAATGAAAAATGAATTGACTCATCTAAGGTTATCACAAGGATAGAAAAACAAATTCTAAAGGAACAATGTTGGTCCTTACAACAATAATTATGGTCAGAATTATAATAGAAACTTCAATGGAAACAACAACAATAATGCAGGAAAAAACAATCAGGGGAACAATTTTAATCCTCTGGATCATAATAATGTCTTTGAAAGACAAAACCAACAATGGAAAACTTGACCTAATAATGGAGCATTATTTCCAACAACAATAATCACAATGTTCAGTTTGTAGATGTTAATAAGTATGACAATAGTCAGAATGCACCCAACAATGATGGTTTGTATTATAATGGGAATTAAGAGATGAATCAAAGAACACAAGTGAATGACAATACTCCTCCTATAGAATTTAATGCTATGATACTAGAATCCTATGATTCTACATAGAATGTGCAGGTAGAATAACCAGCTAGTGAAGAGTTCTCTTTTCCATTCAGTCAGGAACCTAACCTTCAACATGATGAGGTATTTTCTTTTTGCAATGAAAATCAAAACACATAAAATCTAAGAAATAGAAAGGAACCTTTGATGGATGGAATTCCTCTAGCTTTACAACCAACTCCTCCTGATCTGAGAGTGAGTAACAATCTAGCACCAATTAGGCCGCTATATGGAGGACAAAAAAATCAAAACCCGATGAACGTGCCAATAATATTAAAAAATCTTGCTTGGTCTACTGAAAAGTATAATGTTTTCAAAGACTTGAAATGAACTAAAGCAAATATGTCCATGTTTGACATGTTTCAAAATTTTCCACAATAGCGAGAAGCACTCATGAAGACTCTAGATCATACAAAGGTACCCCATAACATGAATATAGTCCCTCAAAAGATAGTATCTCAACAAGTTAATGTTGTAGAAGCGATGCCTACTATGTTTAAAGATGAGGTTGAAGTACCCCCATTTTTTCTTAGCATTAAGATATATGGAGAGAATCTCCACAATTGCTTGATTAATTTGGGAGCCTCATGTAATGTGATGCCACTATCGATAGTGCAAAGGTTAGGGGTAATTCCTCAACCTTCCAATTGGATAGTAATACAGTTGGACAAAATAGAGGTGAAAGTCATCGGCATGTTGGAAGACATTTGAATATAGTTGACAGTTGATCCACATATTCAAGATTCCATTGATATACATGTGGTGGACATTCCAGAGACATATGGGTTGCTCTTGAGTAGAGAATGGACAAAATGCCTAAGAGGATGGTTTTCTACAGATTTTACTCAGTTATGGTTACCATGGAAAGGATTGAATAATCAAATCAAGATAGATGTAGAACCCAAACTAAAAATAATGGTTACAGAATACAATGCTCTAAATGAGGTGGCATTCCTCCAATAAAATTTAGGCTCATACAAAGTGATGGCATTTGATACGATCCCTGCCAAAACATCAAGAAATCAAGATAAATAACTCAAGATATCAATCCCAAAGGATGAGATTATGACACAATTCGTAGACAACATGGTGACTAATTTGCAATGCTTAGGAGAAGAAGCCAATCCTAGTATCTTACTCCTCCTAGGATTTTTCCAAGTATACAAAGTTAGCCACTCATAATTTGAATGCTCATCATGCTAAGAAGTGGTCGCAAAGCAGTTAACACATATAATGCAAGGTAAGGAAAATCAAATTGTGGAAAAGAGACTCATCATAGATCAAAGTCCTATAAACTCCATTGAGTCAACAAAGAAGATTGAAAAGGAAATTGAAGATCTAAATTTATCATATAGTGATACCTCTTTAGATGCTAGAGGTTTATATTCTCCTCCACTAGGAATGATCAAGATTCAAAGAAGAAGATAGTACATGAAAGGCAAAGGGTGGACTTCAGTCGTCATTCATCTGAAACCCAAAATAGATGAAATTAAAGAATTGATAGAGGATATTCAAGACAAACAAGAAATACATACATTTCCTCTATCAACATGTTACAAAGGGGAATCATCAAGTCCACCTTACAAGAAGTTACAATGGGTTCCCAAGAAACAATCTTTTAACTCTGAGGTAAAAGAGAAGTTAAGAACAAACAAACACAAGGTTAGAAAGCCCAAGGAAGATACAAT
Source organism: Cupressus sempervirens (assembly GCA_028749045.1). Lineage (NCBI taxonomy): Eukaryota > Viridiplantae > Streptophyta > Pinopsida > Cupressales > Cupressaceae > Cupressus > Cupressus sempervirens. The sequence continues at coordinate 446,007,153 of CM053787.1, forward strand.
TTGGAAACTTCACTTTGATGGTCCCAAATGTAAATTAGGGGTTGGAGTAGGTATAGAATTGGTTAATCCAAAAGGAAAGTCTTTTTAGTAGCATATTGATTACAATTTAGATGCACTAATAATGTTGTAGAATACAAAGACTTGATTCAAGGACTTCTCTTTGCACTCAAGAAAGGATTCACAGCTCTCATAATCAAAGGAGATTTGAAGTTGGTTATTTGACAAGTAAATTCATTATACTCTTGCAATGAAAAAAGGTTACTTTCTTATAGGAAAAGAGTATGGGATTTACTACATGATTTTAAAGCTCTAAACATAAAGTCCATTCCAAGGAGGAAGAACATGGTGGTAGATGCTCTCACTATTTCAGCAAGTGCACTACAACTAGTCAAAATAACAAAGTTGAAAATATTTTTAGTAGAGTTGGTTATTTCCCCATCTTTTCCAAACAATATTACAAACTTTCAAGTCTTTTAGGGCGATCAACACATACTTGAATTTATCATTCGTAATGATCACTTTAAAGGGCAAGAAATTGATGACACTCCAGATGACAAGCCTGAGGATGATGAACTTGAAGATGAAAATAGGAATTTGAATTTAAAGACTAACACTATTCCCAAGGGGATGGTTGAGCTAGAATGCATTTTTTATTGCAATGAATCAACACTTGATAAAAGAATGACCCAAGAAAAGGGGATCAAGGAGTGTGATGAATACAACTTAGGAACTAAAGAAGATCTAAGAATGGTTTGGATAGGGAAAGCATGCAATACACAAGAAAGGGAAGAAATGCTCAAGTTACTAAATATAAGTTGTGATTGCTTGGAGTAGGAGGAGCTAAAGACATATGACCTTGAGATTATAACTCATAACATCCCACTGAAACCAGATGCCAAGCCTTTTTGGAAACAACAAAGGCCTATTAATCCTATCACTCAACCCTTGATAATGAAAGAAGTTAAGAAGTTATTGGATACCAAGATCATATTCCCCATCCACCACTCTACATGGGTGGCTAATTTGGTTCCCATGCTAAAGAAAATTGGAGAGATTTGCCTTTGTGTCAATTTTTGTAACTTGAACCTAACATCTCAAAAGGACAATTATCCTCTAGCCTCACTTGATGAGGTTCTACAAATTATAAATGGTTCAAAAATGATGCTTTTCCTAGATGGATATTTAGGATATAATCAAGTGGTGGTCGATGAAGGAGATCAACTAAAAATAGCTTTCACAACTAAATGGGGAACTTTTTCCTACAAGAGAATGCCTTTTGGACTGATTAATGCAGGGGCTACATTTTAGTGAGCCATGGATGAAGCTTTTAAGGGATTAGTAAATAAGTGTATAGTCATCTACATGAATGATTTAATCATCTTTTCAAAAGATCAAAGCGCTCACATTGTTGATTTAAGGTGGGTATTCTCCAGATGTCATAGGTATGGCATATCCCTCAATCCCAAGAAGTGTCCATTTGGGGTTACTAAAGGAAAGCTCCTAGGTCATATAATTTCTGAAGTTGAGATCTCCATCAATCCTGATAGAATTGAAGCTATTCTAAAGTTGTCACCTCCCCATAGTTGAAAAGAACTAAAGTCTTTCTTCAAGAAGATAAATTTCATGCAAAAATAAATAAGTAGATTTGCAAAATCATTCATCCCCTTAATGATTTACTCAAAAGGGGGGCTAAGATGGAATGGTTCCAAGAGATTAAGAAATATTAAAAGATATAAAAGTGGCCATTTCTATAGCTCCAGTCTTAGTAAGTCCTGATTATGAGTTACTTTTTAAGATATATTATTTTGCTTCAAAACACTCTTATGCGGGGATCTTGATGCAGAAAAAGGAAAAGGAATATGAAAGACCAATCACTTTTATGAGTTTCCCTTTGAAGAATGCCAAATTGAATTATTCAAACCTTGATAAGTAGTCTTTTGTGTTGATCAAATCTGTGAAGAAGTTCTATCATTACATACTAAGAAGTAAGGTGTATGTAATTGTACCTGATCTAGCAATAAAGACACTTTTGATGTAGAATGAACTCAATGAAAGGAGAGGTAAATTGATAGCCATACTTCAAGAATTTGAAATGAAAATTCAACCTATGAGATTAGTCAAAGGTCAAGGGTTGTCAAGAATGATAGCTTTTAATCAAGAAGGAAATAAAAAGGGAATTCAATTTTGATAGTGAAACAGATAAGGATGATCAGAATAAGATGATTGTATCTCAAGTTGATATTGGCCAAGGTGTCATGATAGACATTTGGTATCAAGACATTGTTTATTATCTTCTATAGGACCAATGTCCAAGTTGGATGAACAGTTCACAATGTAGGGGACTTAAAATGAAGTGTGAATCCTACATGCTACGTGAAAACAAGTTATATAAGAGGAACTATGAAGGGATTTATCTAAAATGCTTAGGATGTGAAGAAGCAAAGGAAGTCTTAGAACATTTTCATGACAAGTATTGTATAGGACATGATTTAGTAGAAGTAACGACTCACATGATTTTAAGATTAGGTTATTTTTGGCCCTCAATATTCAAAGATACTTACCAAAATTTGTGTTCTTTCCATATCTGTCACACCAGTTCTAATAGAGAGAGGCACTCGACAATGCCACTACAACAAGTGTATGAGGTACACCCCTTCACAAAGTGAGGGCTAGATTTTATTGGTCCAGTCAATCCACCATCATCAATTGGACATGCATTTATTCTCATAGCTATAGATTATTGTACTTGATGGATGAAAGTAGAAACATTTAGAAATTACACTCCTAAGGTAGTAAAAAACTTCTTGGAAGAACATATTGTTACCAAATTTGGAATGTCTTTTGCCCTTGTATGTCATAATGGGTCTGCTTTTGTATTTTTCTTCTTGACCCAATGGGCATTTGAAAATCAAGTCATTATCAAGTTCTCTTCAAATTATTACCCACAAGGAAATGGGGTAGCAGAATCTACAAACAAGAACTTAATCACAATAATAAGACAATTATTGAAGGAGAATGCCAGGGATTGGCATATGCAACTCAAATATGCCCTATGGATAGATCAAGTAAGAGCAAAAAATACTTTGGGGACTTACTCCATACTTGATCATTGATGGACAAGAACCAGTGTTCCCATTTAACCTCAGGATTCCTATTTTGAAATTCGTGAGTGGATATGGTGAAGATGCTACTAAAGTACAAATCAAATTGATGAATCTTTTAGAGATGGATGAAAAATGGATAGCTACATTGGAGCACATGGCTAAACATCAGGTTGTTGTGAAAAGATGGTTCAATAAGAGAGCCATGATAAAGTCATTTAGTATTTCCAATCTTGTTCTACTATGGGATAAGGTGAAAGAAAAGTCAGGCAGTCATACTAAGTTTTAATGATTATGAATAGGTCCTTATTAGATTTTGGAAATTCTCAGAGAAAACACTTTTAGGCTCAGTTCCTTACAGGGGGAATTTATTTCATTGCTCATAAATGGGCAATTCCTAAAACATTATTTTGAAGCCTAGAAGAAACAAAAAAATTAGTTATGTTTTATTTTTTGCACTTAGTTAGATTTTAATTTCTACAAGTGTGTTTGCTTTCAGTTGTGTGTTTGCTTCCTATCGTGTGTTTTCTTTTAGAGTTGTATCAGTCCCATGGGGGAAGGTTCACTTCAAATTTTCATCTTGAGATATTTCACTAAGCACTCTTTGTTTTTGATTTAAGGGAGAGGTATTTCTTTGTCAAAATATTTGGACGATTGTGTTTTTTATACCAACTAAACAATGGATGTTGCTTGCAAAAATAAGGATATTTTCAGTCCTAAGTTTGAGGTTTTGAACCAATGAGCTCTCAACACTTTGCAAACTAAAGAATTGACCATCTTAGGTGTTGTTGAATCAAGGTTGAAGGTATCAAGGGATAATTCAAACTCCAATTGGTCCTAACAGGAGGGGTCTTCTTGAAGGGTTGCTAAGATCATTGTTTGGCGTGAGAGTTTCTAAAAGTTCTAAAAGAGGAATGCAAGGGATGTTCACAAAAGATCAAATCCAAGAAATGACACTGATATCCTATCTATATAGTCCAAGCATAGTCAAGATATTAAAAAAAAGAGAAAAAAATGATAGAAAATTACGGTGTTAAGACTAAAGGATTCTAAAGATCTAAAATGGAAAAAGACATATTTTTGAAAAAAAAAGTATCTTATATCCAAAACATTGCTTCATCAAAGAGTAACATTTTGAACTACATGCAAGAATTATTCAAAATTTTCCTAAATGTGTAAAAGAAGGTGACATTTCACTAAGAGACCTCCAACTGATTCTCTCATCTAGTCAAGCAATGATTGATAAAAAACCTTCATGAAGATTTTAAATGGATGAGCTAGGAGGAGTTGAAGATTGTTTCAAAGTTGTCTGAAAACTTTGATAGATTGCATCTCCAAATGTCGAAGGGAATTAATACACAAATCGCACACTGAGCTTGAAGGTTTTTTGAACTATGGAAGTTTTGATTGCAAATTCATTCAAGATACACTCAAAGTGTTCAAAGTTCGGTTGGTGTTTGACACATGTTCCAAGGATATTTATTGATGGAGAAATGCCTTCATCATTTCTTCCTTTTTTTGAGGCTATTTTTTGTGCTCCTACAACACATGCCCCATTCCCAGACTAAGAATGGGGACCCCCTAATTTTTTCGAGTCCCCAAACTCACAAACTAGGGATCCAAAGAAATGTTACAAGGTCAAAAATAGAAAATATCAAAAAAATCAAAAAAATCAAAAACAATAATTTTAAAAAAATCAAAAAAATTGAAAAGTCATAAAAAATATTAAATTTGAAAAAATATAAAAAATTTTAAAATAAAAAATAAAAAATAAAACATTACCACACGTGCCACTCGCATGCGCACCACGCAGGGGCACATCGTACACCTCGCGGGTGGGCGGGGCTATAAAGCCCCCGCCTCCCCCTCCAAAACATTCATTCATTTTTATTTTTCAACTTTACAAGAATAGCACACTGCATGAGGTAAGTGATAAACCCTAACTGTGCGGCAGCCCTCGCACCCTTGCGCTCGTGCAGATCTGCAACCCTCACCATCACACAGCCTTCACACCCTTGCACTAGCACACATCCATGGCCCTTTCCATCACATGGCCTTCACACTCTCATGCCTACAAGTGTCTGTAGCCCTCACCATCATGTAGCCCTCACACCTCCACACGTTTGCATCCCAATACCTCCACTACGGATGTGACCACCATCTCTGTTGTGCACTCTGTGGATGCACTTGCTATGTGCATCGTGTCTCTGGTGCAACTCATCATGTACTACATGGATTTGCATGAACCCCACTCTACATGACTCCATCTGCTGAGCACAAATATTACCTCCACTACTCTATGTACCTAAGTGATGTTCACTTTTACCCTAGTGTCACGCCTGCGTGCTACCAAGCTGCATTGCGCATAAACTTTAGATTAAAAATTTAAAACCAAAAAAAAATTAAAAATACAATATATATATATATATATATATATATAATTAAAAATTAAAAAATAATAAAATATATAATAATAAAATGAAAAATAGATTTGAAAGATGAATTAAAGTGCGCAAATTGGGCATTTCATTTTTGTTAAAGAAATTTAATTCTTTTGTGTTTTTATTATTTAAAACTAATAAAAAAAAATTCTCATGCCATGCAAATATTATGTCATCCACATCTGGAGAGAAAATGGCACCCAAGCCCGTTGTGTTCAAATTCCAAGGCGTGCTGTCAAAGTTAAGATTTCATGATGATCATACAAAAATCAAGGACACCGACTTGGGGCACAGATTTGTGAGAATGCCTGAGAATCTACAACAAACCCACTAAAAGATTTGCACTAGTATCCTCATTGATTTGTTTCAAATTAGTGAGCACAACTTCACATCTAGTATCATTGCAGTCAGCCGAGTTAATTATGACATGCACAATAGTTTGTCCTAGGGGAGAGAATGGTTAAGAGAGTAATGGGATAAGTTGTCCTTGATCTCTAACCTAACAACATTGAGAGGGTCGTCCACCTCCCAAGGGTGGATCAATTCATCAGACTCTCATATGAAGCCACAAAGAGATGGTACAGGGAGCACCAGAAAGAGGCGATCAAAATTATTCAATCATCTTACCTCACTGAGACACCTCCTCGAGGTAGGATCATAGGAAAGGTGGACATGACTAAGGGATACATGAAGGAAGATATTGGTTATTTCATCATCCTTTTGAGTAGATTCATAGTTCTACCAACAGCTAGCCACCTCACTAGTTTCATGGTCAACTTCATCGAGACAATTAGGATAGCAAGGATGCCACTAGACTAGGCCACCACACTAAGTGAGAACTTGTGTGAGCAATTAGGGGTAGTTAAGGACAAGAAGAAGATCTATATGACTTCTTACATCATTTATCTTCTTGTAGTAAGGGCAAAAAACTACCCAAGTTTTTACAAGAGATGCAGTATGTAGGATCCTAATCACTGGCCCTACATTATTTACCCTCAACTGGTGAAGAAGAAGCTCTCAATGCAAAGAAAAGAATATAGAATCATGAATGACACATTCATTTTCACAGTCATCTAATTCATAAAGGTAAATTATGCAAAGAGGTTATCCAATGAGGCAAAAGTATAGATAATAGCTCTCAGGGCCTACTTCATCCAATTCAAGAAATTCACACCTCTATGGATAGCTAGTGCTACTATCAACCCCAAGAAGCTCCCCAGATATCCAAGTGACAAACTGGTGTTGTTGGAGACTTCTTAGTAGATTGAATCTACATATGAGAGGGTGAAGAGACAATGGAGACCTTGCTCGGCATGGCCCTTGGTCATAGGACCATATTAGGTGAAATAGAAGCAAGATATTTTTTCCTTTGAGTGGGACTGGAGAATCATCCCCTCGAGGAGTACAATTCCCCTAGGCTCTATTTTGATAATATTGAGAGAGTGGAGAGTTTGGCCAACAAGGATTTCCACCATGAAGATGCTATTGAAGATCATTGCATGAATACCACAAATGACTATGATGTCCGCATAAGGGACTATTGTAGGATGACTTTGTATTTAGCAGAGAAGGCTCTCAAGCTATACATCCTGAAGGAAATAAGGCAATAGGATTCACGGGAGCTGCTACACCCCCTTTTCAACTATGATAAAATTGGAGAGAGGCCCATCATGAATTTCGAGGTTGATAGGGAGGAGGGAAATGACACTAATCATCGGGCAAGGCATGTAGTTAGAATGACCAAGGATTGGATTAAGAAACCTTTTCAACTTGATCCAATACCTGACACAGTGATCTTTCACGCTCAAGCTCACCCTAAGAAAGGTAGAGGGAGGAAAGTTACAATTCCTACCTTTGCAACCTAGTCTCCAATTAGGCCAAAGATAGTATACCAACTTGACTACCCAGTTGGATACTATCATCCTCCAAAGAGGAAGGGAAAGAAAAAAAGAAAAATGACCTCCCCTCAAAGGATTCAAATAGAACAAGGTGAAGTGCAAGTTCCTCCCCAAATATAGGAAGAGAGTGTAAAAGGGTCTAAGGATACTAGAGCTTTCCAAGTCTAGGATAACCCTCAATTGCCTCCCTTTATGCCCAGCCAGTCAGAAGAGGGAGAGATTCAGCAAGTTTCCATTCCTCCTTCGCAAGAAGATCCAACATCCTCTTCTACTTCCACAAAACAAAAGAGGACCAAAATCCGAATGAAGAAAAGGCAAAGGGTGACTAGGAGAGTGGTTCCTTTTCTATATATTCTTGAGACCATTCTAGAAAGAGAAGAGGAGGAAAAAGAGGAGATAGATGAGGAAGAAAAACTACCCTTGCAAAAATAAAACCCGACTAGCCAAAGCCATTAAGCAAGAAAGGAGAAATATCATGGGTGCATCATCATCCACCCCAGCAGGACCCTTGGAAGTCTCTTCTTCAAAATATGAAGTACAATAGTGGATGGATGAGAAAACTAAAGAGGGTGATGACATTTTCAAAATGTCAGATTTTGATTTTATGCCTATCAGTACAGAACTAGTTGGGGATAAGATTAGGGATACCCCTATAGGTGAACTTCATCAAGAAGACTGGATGCAGATGCTGCTAGATTCACAGGGTCTTGATCTTAATCCCCCATCTCCAAGAAAAGTTATGGTGGTAGATAAGGGCTTGGTTACTCCTCTACCCCAGAGTTCAAAGGAGGAATAGGTTCAGAAGGAACCATCACAAGGAGAAGAACTAGAATAAAGGACCATCGATGAAGTGTCAAAGGAGGGACAAATGGTGGGATATTCTCAACCACCTTCCCAAGACATTGAGGAGGAAGATATAGGGTCTACTCAAATAGAGGCCACAGAAGAAGAGCCCTCGCAGAGGGAAACAACTCCAAGGAGGAGCAATAAGGGGAAGGATGTAGTAGAACACAAACCTTCATCCTCAAGAAGAAGGTCTTTCGTTGAGCACATCCCAAGATGGCTCCAAAAGGAAATAATGAGATGTACCAAACCTTAATTTCTTGCTTTAGAGGAAGACATTTTTGAGATTGCCAAGATTTTGAATAAACCTAAGTCCCTATCACATGAGGCAAGATCGTTGGTGTTTGTCACTAATACACTAGACTAGGAGTTGTTCTTGTAAGTGGTCATTCCTCCTGAAGACACAGATGTAGAAAGCCTTGGTCCTAAAGATTATCAACTCAAAGAGGTTATGTTGGGAAGACCCACATGGGATATAGCCTAATTGATGGTGACCATGGGATTCAAAGAAGTCTTAAAGAGCATGAGGCAGGATGAGGTCGAATTCCAAACACTTCGAAGGTAGATTGAGATCTTGAAGGGATATTTGGCTGAAGTGATTGGTCCTCTTGATCCAAAGCACCCCAAGGACACATTGAATACCATTCTTAGAGAAGGGGGAGCTATGCATATGGATCCATTTTTGAAATCCTATTAGCACTAGCAAGAAAGTTTTGAAGAGAAAGGTGTTTTGATTATCATTAGAAATTTAAAGTTACTGCATACTACGTAGGAGAACGTAAATAAAATCATAGCAATTTTGAAGCAGGACTTCAGCATTAGGGATGAAGTAAGGGCCTAGAGTAAGGATTTACAAACTCTACAAGCCATAAAGGGGCAAAGATACCAGATTTTGATTGATGTATATATAGGCAAAGAGTTAGATATGATTGATGATTGGATAGAGAAAATAGCAGATAGCAATAAATTAATGGAGACATTACATGAAGAGATTCATCAACTCAAGGACCAAGCCCAAGAGTGAGTTCTAGAAGTAGAGAGACACTATAGTGATGCATGCTTGGATATTTTTGAAGATGAGAAATGAGAAAGGTTGTTGTGTGTAAAGACAGTGGTAGAGATTTTTATGAAAATTTTTGTGGAAGTTGCTAATGACGAAGACATCTGACAAGCCTTCAGGATTAAAAAAGCTTTGTTAGAATTGGCTACCAAACTCGGAGATTTTGTTGACATCCGAATTGAGGTAGACAATTATAGACAAAAGGTTAAGGAAAAATATGAGGCTCTAGATTTACCGAATGCAGCTAAAATTACTAAAATTATGCAAAAATTTAATGGTAAACATCCAAACATATCTTTGGGATAAACAAGAACAAAACCTAGATGCTAGAATTTTAGTCTTGAAACTTAGTAAAATTTTGAGATTTTGGACCATTTTGAGGTGCGTAGCTCTATAGGTACGTAGGTTCGTAGTTCTGTAGGTGTGAATTTTTAGAAAAGTTCTACTGACATTTAATTGCCAATTCCAAAAATAAAACTTTCCATGCATCATAAATGCATTCCAATGATAATTTAACTCTAACAAATGCCCAGTGAAGGATTAGCTTCCAGTTTTGGCACTTCTAGACACTTCCACTTCGATTGATGGCTTTCTTATTCTTTCCCCTCTCATAATTTTTTTTTTTGACATGTAAAGGCTCATGCATCCAATTAATTAATGAATATAAAATGGATGGATTCCTACTAAGCACCTATTAGATGGTTAGTTTGTATATAATTAGTTTTTTTATTAAATTAAAAGCATATCATTGCATGAAGACATCTCTCACTCTCAACACAAATTGAGGAGACGATCTCTTATAACTACTCCATTGTAACATGTTATTGGGGTCTCCATTATTTTGCAATAAAATTATGCTTTTGGTGCTCACATTTGGAGTGTAGTAATTCTTGCCTAAATGTGTCATTGTTTTGTGAATTTTTGTTCCTGGAATGTGATTGAGCCAAAGGTTTATTGCTTTGTTTCTGGTTGTGTGATTCATTAATTTTGGTGTTTGCTATGGTTTTGACAAATTTTTCTGATTTATCTAGCTTGAGAAGAAATCACCAAATTGTGCCTTCATAACTTTTTGTCTCACATGAGTGCACTTTATGTGGCCTGGTGATTTTATGGAGTGAAATATCGTATGATTACTATGTTTCTCACTAATGATTGCATCATTGGAATCAAGGAAGTGATGATCCTTCTTTCATTAGTTACCCACTGATTTATTTGAAATCTTAACTCGTAGATGTGTTATTTTCCATTGCTTATGTCCATTAGGATTTTATTTTCATGTTTTTTTAAAAGTTTTGTTATTTTCTTTACTAAACCCCTTTTTAATTTAGGAATTCATTTTAGTTGCATTGTTAGATTGCATTCATTTAAAAACTAAAAATACCAAAAACATATCTTTTTTGTGGTTAATTTTGAAACAACGAGAAGATTGGTCATTTGATCTAAAATTGGTTTGAACCAGCAAAAGCCTCCTCATCAACATTCACATTTATCTTCAACTGAGAAGATTCCAGTAGGTCACAAGATCGCCCAAAACTTTGGAGTTGATCTTCATATTAGCTTTTCAAGAGAGGAGTTTGAAAGGATTCCTAGCATTAAGCATCATGCAAAATGATAGCTCAATAAGAATATCTAGGAAAGTGGGTGTGTAAGACCAATTTAACCCCTTGGATATGTTCCCCCACACAAACTAACACCAATTACCAAATTCTATTGCTCACTGACTCGGATTAGGGCCTCAAAAGCATGCTACAACACTTCCTAAGGTCAAATACATAGATATATTTGACCTAGGGCTGATTAGGAAAAATAGCAAATCAATGAGCCCAAACTCCAAACTTTGTAATCAATTAATACACATTCCCAACTTGCTTTCACCAAATTTTCATTTAATTCCCTTGAAGGAAATGAAATTTAGGTCCCCATTTTGGTTGCACACCCTAGTTGATGAGGGTTTTTATGTTTTCTATACAAAATCTTATATAAATTTTGTTAGAGTTATCAAATAAATGTGAAATCAAATGAAATAGAATTCTAAGTCATCCCTCTATCCAACTATGTGCTTTGATTACATTTTCCAATCCATACATGATCGTATAACCATGGAAAATAGAAAATTTGAAGGTAAAACTTAGATTTTATTGCACTACAATGTTCCCAATCATCAAAAAACTTTATCTCTATCCTAAAATATGTCAAACATGTTTAAATAGGCTTTCCCCAATGGTTACAATAGAAGAAGGCTAGTTATAACAAAATTTTAAAAAGTTGCATCTTTTTATTAATGTAAAATTAACAACTTTTACATTTTAAAACTAATTTCTCTCTAAGAACTTTTGATCAGTTAGGACAAGTATGAAATTACTTCTTATGACCCTAATATATTTATTCTAAAAAAATAAACAAGAAATGCCTGAAATCCTATGGTGAGCCAATGTGATCCAAGGTTTATAATGCACCAATAGATACCTTTCTCTTACATTTTTTGGATTTTCAAGACATGTAGCATATTATCTAAAACTTTATAATCTCCTATTACCTTATAGATAATTTTATCATTTATTGCTTGGGTGCTCTGCATTGTACTCCCCTAGTCAAAAGAAACTCAAAGTCTCTTGAGTTGGGATGTCTACGCCTCTATATCCTACTTTTAAGATATATTTCTTAGTCATTCATGTTGTTGTTGGAAATGTAAATGGGAAATTAATTTCTAAGAGGGAGGGGTGAATCAACACTTAAAACTTTTACCATAAAAATAATTCACCATACATCCATCTCATAACTTAACATGTAAACTAAAATAAGTAACCATGCACCACATCTAAAGCATAATATAAATCAACACATAACACAAAAGATTTTGGTTACCCAAATGCCTTCCAATGAGAAGGTAAAATTGAGGTGGGGGTGATATCCACAAATCTTTACTACTCTAGCTATAAAGTGTGTCCAATTATGGATACAAAATTTTGATCATAAAGTATCATCTACCCTATGAAAGGTCTCCCCTATTAAAGGCTTACAAGACTATTTGGTCTCACCTTGACTAAAGGATTTTAGACTCACAATCAAGTAATCAAGTTGTTAGGAGATTTACAAAAGTTTGTTAGAACTACTTTGTTAATAGATTTACTTTGTATCACTTGTCAAAATAATTTAGCAGCTGATCCTTCAGTTAGAACCTTGTTGGTTGATGTTAGATCTCTTTACTAATTATCTCTTGATCCTCCTATTCAAAACTATCTTCTCTATTCTTTCACTTCTTATCTCTTTTCTTCTCAAATTGATTTTTCATTGTAGTTCCATAAATTAGCCATCAATTCCACCATGAAATGATCTTTATTCTCTTAGCATTCCTCTCCTCATACACCATTATACTCTTCAGGGTTTACCTCTTTATTTAGGCATTGTAGAGATGGGCTAGATCATAACCAACAGTTGTGGTTGATCCTTATTACCATCTAATGCTTCCCTTAATCTGATTGTCTACATGTATAGCATAGAGATGCATAATATGATTGGATCGTTATCTCTTAATATCATAAATTCATGTTCATGTTGGCCAAAAATGGTTTACATAGAATTTTGTTCCATTACAAACATCTGTCATTGATTGGTAACTAGGCATCAATAGGCTTTGATGCTCAGCTTTCACAGTGTTCTTTATGTTGATACTCAACTTTTGAATGGCTTGGTACATACTATTACCTAGCATCTAAATCACTTGACACACACTCTTTACTTGGCACCTTCTATTTTCTCAACACCTAAGTGATTCATCACGCACTGACTTCTTGGCACTAACTAGTGCTCAACACTAACTATCATATTACTTGGCATGTATTGTCTAGAAGCTTATGCTCAACATATACTATGCACTTGGCTTTCATTATTCTTTGTTCGATAATGATTAAGTGTATTTTCACTACCTTGTCAAAACCAAAATGAGATAAACAATTGCATATATTTTTGGTTGACTCATCCATTTAACCAAGCAATCATAGTAGGTTTCCCTCCTAGTCTTCTTGTTTATCCTCTTGGTAAGGATGCATTCAATCTATGGTGTCTCTTTAGGAACAATTTTCACCAATTGTTCATCATATTGATCTATAGCTTCCATCACTTCTTCCATATGACCTTTTGTATGGAAAGATGTCTGCTACATTAAAGATTAGAGATGGACCAATATCAAGAGGTAAGTCTATCTTATAAGCATTATTTCCACACTTATGTATTATTCTAAAAGGTCCAATATTCTTCATCATGAGTTTGGTATATTTATCCTTTGGAAGTCTTTCATTCTTGAGATGAATCATCATCATATCCTCAATTTGGAATTGAAGTTCTCTTTTCTCCTTATTTGCCTATTTCTTGTATTTGATTGACATATGTTTTAACCTATGTTGCACCTGTTGATGAATGTCTTTCATGACCTCTACAAAGTCCTCTACTTGAGCACTTCTCTTCTCCATATCCTTCAAATCTCAGAGTTCAATAGTAGCTCTTGGATGTCTTCCATTGAATATTTAGAATGGTGTCATCCTTGCACTTTATTTATAGAATCATTATAAGAGAATTCTAAATGTGCCAAAATTCTATCCCAATTTATGTCATGTTGCTTTGTCAAACACCTTAGGAGGTTTCCAAGAGATCTATTTATTACCTCAATTTTTCCATTAGATTGAGGGTGGTAGGCTAATGATCAACATAGTTTTATGCCAAGCTTTCTCCATAATGTCCTCCAAAAGTGGCCAAGAAATTTTGGACCTCTATCTATGATGATGGAAAATGGTAACCCATGCAACCTGACAACTTCTTTAAAGATAAATCTGCTATGTATGGTGCATTATGTTTTGTTTTACAAGGAATAAAGTGAACCATTTTAGAGAATCTATATAGAACTACATAGATGCTATCATAACTTGATTTAGTTCTAGGCAAGCCTAGTAAAAAATCCATGCTTAATAAAATCCAAGGCTTATTAGGAATAGGGAGTGGGGTATATATTCCTACATTTTAAGTATGACCTTTGGTCTTTTGACAAATCAAGAAACTTTCCATATACTTCCTCACATTTTTCTACAACTTTGGCTAAAAATAGTGTCTTCTTACTTGTTCTAATGTTTTTCCACTCCAAAATGTCTTACTCCCACAATGCTTCTCTTTTATGATTTTCCTCCTTATTAATCCTTTTGGAATGTATAATTTGCTCCCTTTGAAAAGTAACCCATCCTAAAACAAATATTCAACAAATTTAGTATGGTACATGTCTAATTTTTTAGCACAAACTCTATAAGCATCTCTAAAGTCTTCATCTTCTTTATACATGTCCTTGGTGGAATGAATTCCATTGTTGTTCAACTTGATTTCTTGCACCATAAGGTTCCTCCTACTCAAGGCATTAGTAACATTATTTGAGATTCCCTTCTTGTTTTTGATGATTAAGGTGTAGGATTGAAGAAATTCCACCCATTTAATATGCCTATTTTTCAACTTCTCTTACCTATTCAGAAGACTCAAAGCATGGTTGTCAGTATAAACAATGAATTCTTTAGGCAATCAGTAATCCCTTCACTTCCTTAGAGATTTCACCATGGCATAAATCTCAAGATCATAAGTATAATACTTTTTCTTAGCCTCATTAATCTTCTCACTAAAGAAGACAACAGGCCTCCCTTCCTAAATTAGGACTCCACCCATAGCTCTCTTTCTTGCATCACACTCAACTATGAAAACCTTATGAAAATTAGGTAGTACCAATAATGGTTGTTGTGCAACTATAGTCTTAAGGTATTAAAAGCCTCTACCTTCTTCAATAGTCCAAACAAAATTGTATTTTCTTCCCCCTTTTATGGTGGCAATCATAGGGGCACAAACATCATTAAAATTTCTTATAATAAAAATTGGACATACAATGATTTTTTTTAAACCTCTAAGGTAGTCCTAAGAGTGGGCCAGTTAACTATGGCCTCAACCTTGTCAAGATCCATCTTAAGGCTATTATGAGATATTATAAAGCCAAAGAACATCAATTTAGTCTTCAAAAGCACACACTTTTCCATGCTTATCTTCAAGTTCTCTACATGCAACTTCTTTAAAGCTTGATTCAAAGGCAACAAGTGTTCCTCTTTGTTCCTACTAAAAATTAGTATATCATTGAATATACAACAAAAAAATTGTTAATCAAAGGTTTCAAGAGATCATTCATCAACCTCATGAATGTGCTAGGGGCATTGGAAAGCTCAAAAGGCATCACTAGCCATTCATAAAATCCTTCATTTGTTTTAAATGTTGTTTTCCATCATCCCTCTCTTGTATTATTATCTAATGACATCTACTTTTTAGGTTCACATTTGAGTAGTATTTGGCTCCTCCTAGTTAATTCATCAAGTCTTTAATCCTAGGGATGGGAAATCTATATCTAATTATAATCTTATTAATGGCTCTCAAATTAGAACAAAATCTCCATGTGCCGTCCTTCTTTGGTGCCAAGACTATAGGGATTACACAAGGACTACTACTCTTTCTTATGAACCCTTTGCTTAATAATTCTTCTACCTATCTTGCTATCTCCCCACTCTACTCTGGAGTCATCTTATAGGCTACTTTATAGGGCAAGGTAGCTCCTGGTATGAGGTATATGAAATGGATAATCTCCCTATGTAGTGGTAAGGTCTCTATAATACTACCTATAACCAACCCTTTATACTATTCCAAAAGTTCTTTAACCTCCTATTGGGACTCAAAATTGAAGCCCTAATTTTAAGTACCATTCTAAAAATCAAACTCTATAAGCACTTTTTAATGCATGTGCACCCAATTGTCCTTTTGAGGGCTAAGAGGTGTTTAATTTTTATAACACCTTACATTTAGTATATCCACTTATCCTATAAAGATAAATTTCTATTCTGATTCATTCTGTGAAGTTCCATTTTGAGCAATGTCCAAATTTGCATTTTTGCTTGTGTCAATTAGTGATTGGAGGCCTAGTTTACATTTGAATATCTTACACCCAGTAATATTTCATGAATTTATTATTTGGGAGTTTTTAGTATGCCTATCAAAGAACCTATGTTTTAGATTTCAAGTCATTTTGACATTTTTTTATTAGGTTTTGAATCCCTCAAAGCTGGTCATTTATTGTTGTTATGGCAATGCAAAATATTTAGAATTTTGGGAGGCCTTGTTTTACTTGTTATAATTTTGACCCAGTTGACTAAAATAAGAAAATTCCTTTTGCATTGCATTCTAGAGGTCAAATAATTGTTATGTTTCAATTCTAAGAGTATGAAGAATCTATTTGATCAATTTTTGAATGCAATTACATTTGCAATTTGTAAAGTTTTACTAGTGTCATAAAGTGTAGATTGGTTGGTACTCCTATTTGGGATGTGATAACTCTAAATCTGTGATAGGTGAGATCGAATGGATTATATTGTTGCATTCTACTCTAAAAATTCTAAAAAGTGTACCAATTTGTAAGTCTTGATGAATCTGTCTACACACATTCCTAGGTCCATTCCATTTACGAAAACCACTTTTTTTTAGTGTTTCTAATTCTGCAAATCAGAGTAGCCCACTTTGATCATTTTCCAAATATGCACAGTAATTTGTCATGACCCCAAATCATAGTTTTACACTCTCCTTGTGATAGTGAACAAATATTCCAATTTTTGTCCCCCCAAGTGTCAATTTTCCCTATTTTCAAAGCCAAATTCAAATGCATTTTGTGGTTTGTTGGCATGTTTTCTTGCAAGCAATTTTGAGAAGGCAACTTTGACAGTCAATATCTTTTTACTAAGTGGTCATTATGACACAAGATTTGGTAGGGTTTAAGGATGTGGAGCAGAGACTCAATATATCTATTTTCAAAGATCGATTAGGTGTTTTTGTCAATTTTTAAAGTCAGTTAGAGGACCCTTGGGCACAAAATTGGAAATCAAAAAAAAAATTAAAATGATTTTTAATGGATAGTTTAGTGGTCGAATGATTTTTAGTTAGTATCAAATGATTAATGGATCTATATATATATATATATATATATATATATATATATATATATATATATATTAGTTGTTTGAAAATGAATTTATTTTAGTTGGACCCAATTTGGGGCCTAACTAAATGGTATTAGACTGAAGATTTTAAGAGGGATTATAATGGTTATTATCATTATAAGTCTTCAATATGTTTTTCATCAACCGAGATCAAATCATTACTTGGTTCTACACATCATGAGGACAATCTGGATGAATTTTTTTTTTTCAAAGAAAATGGATTGCACTAGTTTCTCAACATGATTTTGGAGTGAAACATATAAAGGGTATTTCAACTTTTTCATAGCGTTAGCAATGAAAACATTTGAAAATTTCATATTCCTAATTTGAGAGAATTTTTTTATCAAATAGCATCATAGCTAACTTTGATTGCTCTCATCTTTTGACTTGGAGACAAAGGATGTGAATCAAATTAGATGCAATTTCTTACTAGCAGTTGTATCCATCTTTTTTCTCATCGTAAAATTTGGAATGCATCTAGTAATTCTAATGTTGTTGATCCTTGATATATTTCCCATGCAATGACACTAAAATTCTTCAAACACATTCCACCAAAGAAATTAGATGCATGTCTCTTAATGATCTATGGTTCAAGAAGGCACATCTATATCCTAAAGATCACTTGTTCCCATGGCATTCAGAAGGAAAGAGAACTAGAGAAGTCGTCTGAAGCAGAGTTTCTATTTGAATAGGAACACCATGCATCCCAAGCCAAAGAACTTTTCTAGGTTTGGATACACCTACCTGCATTAAAAACTTAGCATTCAAGGAGAGTTATGAATTGGGATATTATATATTTTGAATGTCTACAAAGAACTATAAATTCTAGATGCACCTCTTCCACATTGTTTCTCCCCTCAACATTGCAACATCTCCAGCCATGGGAGGGATTAGAAATGTTTGGAGGTATTTTCTTGATGCAAAATGGGATCCTCTCAGTTGTGACATGTGTAGGAGGATTGATGCCCTGCTTGTCCATTTCTTTTCCATCAAAGAAAGGAGTAGTCAATGCATGAAGAGTAAAGGAGAAGGCACCTAGATTTGTCATTGTTGATCCACTACCAAAGACTACAATCTCCATAATCCTTAATGAAGTATCAATCAATGGAAATGGGTGTTGTCTCCATGAATAGGAGAATTTGTGACTACACATGGGGAAATATGAATGCAAGGAAGAGAAGCTTTACAGCTAAGAAGGTAGCATGAAGAGCATAGAGTGAAGAATGTAAAAAACAAGAAAAGGCAATAATCCACATTCAACATGAGAGGGTTTTCTCATTGATTCAAATACATGAGTGCAATATAGTTATGTGTCTTAAATGACACTAGCTTTTGTAAGCCACACAAAGCAAGCTCATGGTGGACCCCAGCCGATCAGTTTGTGACCAAGAAAAAATTTTGAACAAACATGCAAAACAAGATGCTGAAATCAATGGGAACATGTAACTCCCAACAAACTGAAATGTGACACATGGTGCCAAATGGACCAATCAGCAATCAACATGTGGTAGAGGCCTCTAGCTTGGCACAAAAATTAGGGTAGGGACATGGTGGAAAGTGACACATATTGTGATGTCACTATGTCATGACGATGTGGCACCATGTTGAGGTGTCATGTAACATAGTGATCGATGATGTGGTAGGATGACTAGTCGATGATGTGGCATGGTTCACTAGGCGATGACATGCTGAGAGGTACCACATGTTGCGATGTTGCTATGTCACGCTGATATGGCACCATGTTGACTGGGATGATGACATAGTGATCAATGGCATGGCTTCCACATGGTGGGATAGGAGACCAATGGGACAATGACATGTGGTGTGCAGGTGTCAAGTGTCAGGTAACTAAGTAGGAAATAGGACAATCAAAGTGTGACATGTGTCACAACGATGTCGAATTCAGTTGACCCGAATGGAAAATGAGGAAAAAATGCCAAAATTTAATTATTTTATTATTTCCTCTGAAAAATCACATGTAGGGTTTTTTAAATCAAAAGGATTATAAGATAAAGTTTTAAATTTAGGAGATTTTAAATTTTGAAAAATGAAATGTAGATTTTAGACCCAGTCCAGGAGCCTAAAATTCAAATTGAGATTTTGGGTGTTTCTAATAAGTGGATATGGATCTATTATATATCATCAAAATCAAGAGAAGATGAATTTTCCATTTTTGGAGTTTTCATTTTCATAGGAAGCTACTGGTTCAAGTTGTTCAAGGTTTTATCTTACGTATCATTTTTTCATTATCATTTAGTTGGGGTAGTTTAGATTTAATTTCCAATGAAATAATGAACTAGGTGAATGCTAGAGGTATTACAAGTGAGTTGAATCAAGTAATTATCAGCATTTCAGATATTTTGGCAACACAAGGGTTTTCATCATTAAAGAAGAGATATTTTGAGTTTGTTATAAAACAATGATGAAAATCATATTAGATTTCAGTTTTAGAAAGAGGCTAGATTTTTTAGAATAGTAGAGAACGAAGATTCAAGTTGATAGATGTCACTTCTAGATCAAATTTAGGATTTCATTCTTTCTTATATCTTTCTCTTTATAATTCATTGTAAGGGTTCTAGTTTTCACTTTGAGACTAGGTTGGTTATAGTTTGTCTGTGAGACCACATTGTTGGATCCAAAGTTGTGATTCCAATATTTTCTTCCAAATTTTCTCTTGTAATGAATAGCAACAAATAAGAATACAAATAGTTTTGATCTATTAGGTAGTTTTACATTTCAATTTCATGCATCTTATTGTATTTTTTTCAAAGAAATGAATGAAAATGCAGTAGCAAGTTAATCTTCATTCTAATATCTTGTCTCCCATTCATGTTATTTATGATCTTTTTTATTTTTTTTAAAAAGAGTATGAAACTCAGTCGTAATATATTGGTTTTATATGTTGATTTATTTTGATTATGACTCAAAGAGTCACGTGAATGCTTGATTTATCATCATAGGATTGCAGATCTCATGAAGGGATAGGTCAAGTATGAGATTTAGAAAGATGTAGATGTTTAATTCACAAGGTGAATAGATAGGTCAAGAATTCTTAATGTATGGGATATTTCAATGACTTTTAGGGATGTGTGTTAGGGGTTTATGGGATTACCCAATAGATAAGACACTGATTAGCTACGATATCAAAGTGTCATGTTGTTCATATCATGTTTTTCCTAAAATCAACATCATTAATCAAATATATTTCACTTTAATGTTGAAGGAACTAAAATGTGATGCCCTCACTTAGCTTATCCTTTTCTTGGGTCATGCCATTAGTTATTTCATGGCCAGGATCTTTGCATAAGTGTTAGAAGATTAAGATTTTATCTCCTTTGTTAGATTCAAGTGTATGTTTTAGCACTAGTACCATCTAAGTGAATCTAAGGTCCACCTACCTAGGTTTTCCAGAGCCTAAAGTAGAAGAAGGGTCTAGCCTTATAGTTGGCCTAGTGTCTAAAAGGGTATGTTGAAAATGGGAAGTAGTTGTCCCTAGATGTATCTTGTTCTCATTAGGTAATTTGAAACTGAGATGTTTCAAAACACCAACACCTCCTTAGGCCCAACATCTCTGGTATTTTTACTATCTATAACCTTTCTTATTATCTCCTTCTTTGTCCTAACAATTAGTCCAAAACATGGGGTGTTCTTTTCTTTTTAATGACTTGCATAAATTCCTTCTCTCCCACAAGCATGACAATTCCTTTTTTTTCTTTATCACCAACTTCCTTAGGAAAAGGGTTCATGGTGTATTTAACTCCCTCTTTTATTATGTGGTATATATTAGTCTCCTATTCATACCTAAATTTCACATCATACTACCAAGGCCTCCTTAATAGGATATTACATTCATCCATTCCACATATGTCATATAGCACTTTTTCTTTGTATTCTCCTATATTGAATTCTATCTAGACTTGTTCATTTACTAAGATGTGCTCATCCTTTGTTAACTAGGAGGCTCTATAGGGATAAGGATGAGGTATTCTCTACAACTTCAACTTATCAACGATGTCTATGGAAGAAATGTTTTTAGTTGAACTAAAATCTACAGTAACTCTACATACCTTTCCATTAACCTTGCATCTTGTCTTGAACAATGTCATCCTCTGGGGTGGCTCCCTTGTTGTAGTTGTCTTCAACAAGGTCCTTTACATCATTAGATGCTCTCCATACTTTGGGTCTACTAGTCTAGTCATGGTGGTATGGTAAGAGGTTTCATTACCATACCCATCTTCTTGAGTTAATTGCACCCTTCTTTCTCCCTCTTGCTTGTTTGCACCAAGCTTCTTATAGCACCTAAAAGATTGATGTCCAATCTGATTACAAATGAAGAATTTACTAGTGAATATACTTGGTCCTCTTCCCCAAAATCTTCCTCCATGGTTTGATCTCCTACCTTTGAAGCCTCCTCTCTGGTTGGATTCTCCTACTTACTCAAGTTTAGTGTTCACATTTGATGTCTTGTAGGAATTCCCTTTGTCATTGAGCCTCCCTCATCCTCTAAAGGTATTTCCTCTTCCTCTTGAATTTTTCTCTCTTTTTCTTCTCTTCTATGTTGGAAATGATTGAAAAGATCATGAATGAAGAGTAATGGAACTAATAAAGAATGTCTTCAATCATTGTTTTCATGTCATTGATGTCAAACTTGCTACTTGCAGGAATGACAATTGCTTTAGTGATCCAAATACTATCAATTGGTTGATTGACAAGGAGGTGGCAATCAATAAGATGTAACTAAAGTACCTAAAGAAAGCTTGAAGTTGTGATGTTGTAATGAAGTATAAGGATCAGATAAGCCACTGATGAAATAGTGTATTGATGACATACTCTAAGACACAGAGGATGGACACACTAAGACACATCAAAGATGTAAGGATTAACTAAGTTCATTGGAGAGAGAACCAAACTACCTAGTAAGTGCCAAACAGATTCTCAATTGAAGTTGAGCAAGTTCAACTTAGTGTGTGCTGAGTGATCTTCAGGTGCTAAGTAGCCTTCAAGTGCCGAGTGATCTTTAGGTGCCAAGCAGCCTTCTGGTGCCGAGTGAAGATTAGGTGCCAAGTAACATAGAATTTCTTTAGGTGCCGAGCGCCAGTAAAATAATAATAGAAGTCAAGTAACACAGAAGGAGCCAAGCATCAATAAATCAATGATGTCGACTTGCTACATTATTTGTTAAGTCAAAGATTCACCAGATCAGCAGTGATAAGTTTGTTACATTGAATTTTGTGAATTAGTTGGATGATAAGGATGATGAGTAGATGTCACAAAATTTTATGTAAACCATGCAAACCAATTCAAGGTGAATGCTAATGGATTTATCATGAATTTTCTAGAAGATATAATTTGGAGGGAAAACAATATCATTTTCTCAAGATCAAATTAAGATTTGAGTGGGAAATGAAGAATAAAACTTCTTTATAAGGAGTTATAGGTCAGAGATCAAATGTGCATGTGAGGGAGGGAGTTGGTCTTAAGTTTGGTCATGCTAAGAAACCAAGAGGAGTAAGAAGAGGGCATCAAGACTTTGATTTGATCAAATGATCATGGAGTACATTGGCATAATGAGTGGAAGAACTCAAGGAGATAGATCTTGAAGGGTGAACAAGCTATCAGTACTGTGAGGGAGGAAAGCCAAGAAAAGAAAAGGACTAAAGAGCGATCTGAAATTTGCAAGGTTGAAGTTGCAATCTATATCAAGTCAAAACCCTTCTAATAATTTCTTACCATTGTATTAGATATTGAAATCCTACATTGCTAGGTTAGCTTAACAACTAGGTGGATAGGCCTCAGGAAAAGGATAAAGAGATCCCTAGGAGAAGGATAAAGAGATCCTCAAGAAAAGGATAAGAGATCCTTAGGAAGAGGATAGGAGATCCTTAAAGAGGGATGAAAGATTCTTTTGAGAAGGTGACTATATATCCCATGGACATGGGTGGGCCTAATAGCTCTATGTAAATCCTTTAATAGGGTGACATTCCAAGTTGAATGTTCTTAAGTCCTTTAATAGGGAACACTCCTAATAGGGTGTAGAAATCCTTTAACAGGGTCACATTTAACAGGGCAAGCCTTTAACAGGGCAGACCATCAAGAGTGGTTGAAATTGATTGTGCAATTATTCAGTGGGTATCATCCCCACCCCAGTTTTACCTTCTTATTCCTAGAGGGTTTTTGGGTCATCAAAATCCTTAGTGTTATGGTGTGATGCATGTTTACTTTTCATGATTGTTTAATGTTCAATTGCATGCATGATAATTTTAGTTATGTTCCCTTAAGGATTAAAAGAAAAAGTTGTATTAGACATCAGTAGACCTTGGATAACTGATTCACCCCCCCTCTTAGTTATTCTAAATAATTCTAACAATTGGTATCAGAGCACACTGTTGATTTGTTTCAAGGTACTAGCAGCAGGAAGATCAAGATATCCAAGAGAGAAGTTCCCAAGCTAAACAAAGACAACTTTGTTGCATGGTAAAGTTTGATGAAGCTACATCTTGGATCAATAGGTTACTATGCACAAACCTCAATCAGAGTTGATCATGTAGACCCTGTAGGACCCCTCACTGTAGATGACATGAGCAAGAAGAAGGAACACAATCGATGTTAGATATTGCTTCAGCACTAAGCTATGTCTAGTATAATGACATCAAAGGATGTGATACTACACATTAGATGTGGGAAACATTTTCAAGAATCTATGGAGGAGATGATAATGTCAAGAGAGCCAAAAGAAAGAGCCTAAGAGGAAAGTTTGATGATATGAAAATGGAAGAAGGAGAGAATGTTGCTAAATATGGTGCAAGGATGAAGGAAGTAGTAAGTGCCATAAGAAGCCTAGGAGGATAGCTAGGAGAAGAAATAGTATGTAGCAAATACTTGAGAACTTTGCTTCCCATCTATGCTATAAGAGTATCAACCATCCAAGAACTAAGGTGTGTACCAGGAAACACATTATCATTTGAAGGAATAATTGGAAGACTCACTACCTTTGAGCTATCAAACTTTGAATATGCATTCAAAGCCAAGATGACATTAAAAGACAATGAGGAGATGCAAGCAAAGAAAAAGAGTGGAAAAGAAAAGTATGTATCTAGTGACAGCAGCACTGATGAAGATGATGTCGACCAATTGGAGGCATTACTAGCAAGAAGATTTCACAGAGGAAGAGGAAAATTCAAAGGTAAGTTGCCAATCATTTGTTTCAATTGTAATGAAGTTGGTCACATTGCAGCTAGATCCACACAAAAGAAAAACTACAAGGATGGAGGAAACTTCAAGAACAAGAAAGAGGAAAACGAGGACTACAAAGGTAAAGGAAAAAGATGCTACATTGTTGAAGAAGACTCTGACAATAATGATGATGAAGTAGTCTATGTGGCTATGAAAGATGAATCGGATGAAGATGAAGCAACTGCCCTGGTGACCTACATAAATAGGAATGATAGATGGATCATAGATAGTGGATGCTCTCATCACATGATTGGAGACAAAAGTAATTTTATTACCTTTACTCAATATGAAGGAAATAGTGTTAGATTTGGTAACAATGCACCATGTCAAATCAAAGGGAAAGGTAGTATCAAGCTTACTGAAAAGATATCATGTGATAATGCATACTATGTTGAAAGCCTAAATTATAACTTGTTAAGTGTCTCACAGTTAGGAAACATAGGATGTAAGGTTGAATTTGAAAAAGGAGTTGCTAAGATCTATGATTCTCAAGGAAGTCTAATAGGAAAAGGTTATCAGACTAAGAGTAATTTTTTTTACCTTGACATGGAAGATGCTTCTTGTCTCATTGTTCAAATTGATGACATATGGTTATGGCACAAGAGGCTATGTCATAAATTTTGACAATCTGATAAGCATCAGCAAAATGAAGAAAGTTAAAGGTCTACCAAAGTTGAAGAAACCTGATAACACCATGTGCAAACAATGCCAACTAGGAAAGATGACCAAGTCAACCTTCAAGAGTAAGACCTATACTTCTAATGAATTATTAGAGCTAGTTCATATTGACTTGTGTGGTCCTATTGAAGTACAAAGCTACAAAGGTGACATATACATAATGGTATTTGTAGATGACTATTCAAGGATGATGACAGTCATGTTCCTAAAAGTAAAATCAGATGCATTTCAAATGTTCAAATGGTACTTGACCAGAGTAGAGAAAGAGACTAGAAAGATCCTAAAATGTCTCAGATCTGATAGAGGAGGAGAATTCACATCAAGAGAATTTGAAGAGTTCTACAATGAAAGAGGAATCAAAAGGCAGACATTAGCACCTAGGACTCCACCTCAGAATGGTATAGCAAAGAGAAGGAATAGATCAGTTATTGACTTTGTCAAGACCTTAATGATGGAGAAAAATATTGCACTCAAGTACTAGAGAGAAGCTGTAAGTATTATAGTCTACACACTCAACAGAGTTCAAGTCAAGAAAGGTACAAATACAACACCTTTTGAATTATGGTATGGGCATTCTCCTAATGTAAAACATTTCAAAATATTTGGGTGCAAATGCTATCTATATAAAGAGTCTAGAAATGGAAAGTTTGATGCAAAGAGTGAGGAAGGCACATTTCTTGGTTATTCTACTAGAAGCAAAGCTTATAAGTGTTTGAATATTAACACTAACAAAGTAGTAGAAAGCACAAATGTGAAGTTTGATGAGCTTGCAGAAGTTCAAAGTGTTGAGAATACCAAGAAAGCAAAAGAATACAAGACCTTTGTATAATTTTATGAAGGTATACCTAATAATGATGAAGTTGCAACTCAGAATGACAATCAGCAACAAAATCCAGCATCTATCAAGTCACAGATAGTGAATGCCAAACTATAGACACATTCAGAAGCCGAGCTGTAGAATGCAGAGAATGTTCATTCAGATTCTAAGAATAGCCAACATGAAGAAAATGAACAAATACCTAATGAAAATATGCATGAGGGATCAGATTCTAAAAGAGACAACATGCAAACAAGGAAAGAACCAGTACTGGAAAAGTATGTGAAAAGACATCATCCTACAGATCAAATTATTGGAAACAAAGAGGCAGGACTAATGACAAGGAATAGACTCAGAAGTGAAACATGTCTCCTCAGCAAAATGGAACCAAAAATAGTAAGTGAATCCATAAATGATGATGACTGGTACAATGCTATGAAAGAAGAAATAGAAAAAATTGAGAAGAACAAGACATGGACCTTAGTCTCAAGACCAGCTGACAAGAATATAATTGGAACCAAGTGGGTGTTTAGAAACAAGTTAGATGAGAATGGTGAAATCACAAGGAACCAGGCAAGACTAGTCTATAAAGGGTATGCATGAGAAGAAGGACTAGACTATGGAGAAACTTTTGCTCCAGTTGCCAGAATGGAAGGAGTAAGGACCTTACTAGCATATGCAGCCTTCAAAGGATTTAAAGTCTATCAAATGGATGTTAAGTCTGCATTTTTGAATGGTATACTTGAAGAGGAAGTCTACATAGAGTAACCAAATGGTTTTGTTGATGAGAAGAACAAAAATAAGGTATGCAAATTGCATAAGGCTCTATATGGATTAAAGCAAGCCCCTAGAGCTTGGTATGAGAGACTTCACAAGTATCTAGTGCAAATAGGATTTGAAAGAACTGATGATAATAGCAACATATACATCAAATTAGAAGAAGATAAGGATATTCTTGTATCTAAAATATTTGTGGATGACATAGTTTTTGGAGGAAAGGAAGTACTTTGCAAAAATTTTGCTGAAAAAATAAAACATGAGTTTGAGATGTCAATGTTTGGATAAATCAAATTCTTTGTAGGATTGCAAGTACATCAACTAAAACATGATATATTTGTGACACAATCAAAGGAACTGATGATTTTGGCCTATATTAAAAAAAGAATGAGAAGTTTGAGCTTAATGCATACATAGATGTTGATTGGGGAGGCAACATTGATGACAAGAAAAGCTCAATTAGAGGAGCATTATTTTAAGGTAAAAGGCTAGTTACTTGGACTAGCAAGAAACAAACATGCACATCTCAATCCACTGCAGAAGTAGAATATGTGGCAGCAACAATCAATTTCACAGACATTGTGTGGCTCAAACATCTATTGAAAGGAATGAAAGAAGAGGTAACCAAACCTATGATACTATATTGTGATAATACAAGTGCTATAAACATATCCAAGAATCCAGTAATGCATGCAAAAACCAAGCATATTGCAATTAAGTATCACTATATCAGAGAATTGGTGGAAGACAAACAAGTGAAGATGGAGTATATTCACACAAAGGAACAAACTACAGATATCTTCACCAAACCATTGCCCAAGGATCTTTATGAATACCTTAAAGCCAAGTTGGGGGTAATGCCCCTAACTCAAGTAGTCTAAAGGAACAAAGAAGCTACGCTACATCAACAAGAGTAGAACATTTAAATATCAGAAGAGTGATGTAGAGGATGACAATAGGAACATAAATTTTAGATTAGTCACAAGCATGGTGATAGGGGGAGAAAACATGAAGATGCAAAGCTTATATTTAGCATGTTGAAGATACTACATCTTTGGCATTTATGTCAAAGAGGGAGATATGAGAAACTAATCAAATAAAGGTAAGAGGGAGATGTATGTGTATGAAAGGAGAGATGATAGAAAGAGATTCAAAAGAAATAAGAATCAGCAAGCAGCTATGAAGGATCAGGAATACAAAGTAAGGATACAATAGTTCAGAGGGAGAAGAAGAACAACGGATTCAATTTCTATCAGCACAAGAGGGAGTTATATAACAAGCATATAACATATGTAATTTTGGTGGTAACTAAGTTGATCAATTGATCAGTTTGGTTTGTCATCAATGCCAAAGAGGGAGATTATTGGAAATGATTGAAAAGATCATGAATGAATAGTAATGGAACTAATAAATAATGTCTTCAATCATTTTTTTTTCATTAATGTCAAACTTTCTACTTGTAGGAATGACAATTTTTTTAGTGATCCAAATACTATCAATTGGTTGATTGACAAGGAGGTGGCAATCAATAAGATGTAACTAAAGTACCTAAAGAAAGGTTGAAGTTGTGATGTTGTGATGAAGTATAAGGATCAGATAAGCCATTGATGAAATAGTGTATTGATGACATACTCTAAGACACAGAGGATGGACAAACTGAGACACATCAAAGATGTAAGGATTAACTAAGTTCATTGGAGAGAGAACCGAGCTAGCTAGTAAGTGTTGAATAGATTCTCAATTGAAGCTAAGAAAGTTCAACTTAATGTGTGCCGAGTGATCTTCAGGTGCCGAGTAGCCTTCAAGTGCTGAGTGATCTTCAGTTTCCGAGCAACCTTCTGGTGCCCAGTGAAGATCAGGTTCTGAGTAACACAGAATTTCTTCAGGTTTCGAGCGCCAGTAAAATAACAATAGAAGCTAAGTAACACAAAAGGAGCCGAGCATCAATAAATCAATGATGTCAAGTTGCTGCATTATTTTTTAAGTCAAAGATTTGCCAGATCAGCAGTGATAAGTTTGTTACATCAAATTTTGTGAATTAGTTGGATGATAAGGATGATGAGTAGATGTCACAGAATTATATGTAAATGATGCAAACCAATTCAAGGTGAATACTAATGGATTTATCATGAAGTTTCTAGAAGAAACAATTTGGAGGGAAAATAATACCATTTTCTCAAAGATCAAATTAAGATTTGAGCAAGAAATGAAGAACAGAACTTCTTTATAAGGAGTTACAGGTCAGAGATCAAATGTGCATGTGAGAGAGGGAGTTGCTCTTAAGTGTGGTCATGCTAAGAAACCAAGAGGAGTAAGAAGAAGGCATCAAGACTCTGAGTTGATCAAATGATCATGGAGTGCATTGGCATAACAAGTGGAAGAACTTAAGGAGACAGATCTTGAAGGGTGAACAAGCTATCAGCACTGTGAGGGAGAAAATTCAAGCAAAGAAAAGGACTGAAGAGTGATCTAAAATCTGCAAGGTTGAAGTTGCAATCTGTATTAGGTCAAAACCCTTCTAATACTTTCTTACCATTGTATTAGGTATTGAAATCCTACATTGCTAGGTTAGCTTAATAGCTAGGTGGATAAGCCTCAGGAAAAGGATAAAGAGATCCCCAGGAGAAGGATAAAGAGATCCTTAGAAAAAGGATAAGAGATCCTTCAGAGGAGGATAGGAGATCCTTAGAGAGGGATGAAAGATTCTTTTGAGAAGGTGACTATAAATCCCATGGACTTGGGTGAGCCTAATAGCTCTATGTAAATCCTTTAATAGGGTGACATTCCAAGTTGAATGTTCTTAAGTCCTTTAACAGGGCACACTCCTAACAGGGTGTAGAAATCCTTTAATAGGGTCACATTTAACAGTGTGTTGTAGCCTTTAATAGGGAAAACCATTAGAAGTGGTTGAAATCAATTATGCAGTTATTTAGTGGGTATCATCCCCACCCCAGTTTTACCTTCTTATTCCTAGAGGGTTTCTAGGTCATCAAAATCCTTACTGTTATCATGTGGTGCATGTTTACTTTTCATGATTATTTAATGTTCAATTGCATGCATGATAATTTCCATTATGTGCCCTTAAGGATTAAAAGAAAAAGTTGTATTAGACATCATTGGACCTCGGATAACTAATTCACCCCCCCTCTTAGTTATTCTAAATAATTCTAACATTCTACCCTTAGTTCCATTTGATATCACTTGTGTATAGTGTCCAACCCAAACAAACGGATTTCATCTTGTATGGTATACTCCATCTCGTTCTGATATCTAGCCAACTTTAGCTTCTCAGTATCATTTTTTTTCTCTGGTAGTCATCCTATGATATTCCTTAATGCAGTCACTTACATCCATATCTTTTTCCTTAGGTTCTATAGCTTTTTTTGTAGGAACACTTCATAATCGTCAGGCATAAATTGTCTCTTGATTTCCATCTTCATCCTTTTCCAAGTGGAAATATGATACTTTTCTCTCCACTCTTTCACTTTGCAAGAATTTCCACCAACTTAGGGCAAGCCCTTTGAGTTTTGATTTGTTCAACTTCACCTTCTAGTTTTATACAACCTCTTCACATTCAAAATAGCCTCTATGGCCTTAGTCCAATCCATGCATTCTTTTGGATTCACCTTCCTATGGAACATAGGTAGTTCCACTTTAGCTTCCCTAGCTTTCCAAGGGCTTCAATGAAACTCATGTTCTCTAAGTCACCCATGCCTACTGTTTCCTCCTAAAGTTCTACCTCTTTGTCTAATTCTTCATCCTCTCTTCCAATACCTCTCATCTCTTCCAACTTTTAGAACTTTTCTTCTAGTTTCTTGGTCTTGTCCATGTGATACTTCATTATGTTGGCCAACTCAACATTAATGATTCTTTAAGGCATCTCCTCCCCAACATCTTCACTTCTATCTACCATATTTGTCATCTCCTAAGACCTTTTTTTACTCTGATACCACCTTATGCATGGAAAATAGTAAGAAAAGTGGTTTCCTTGTTATCCCTCACGCACTTCTCCAAAAGGGGACTAAGGTTTCCTTAAATTTTGGATGGCTTATAGGTTCTCTAATGCAACCCCCTCAACTATTCTTACCCACTTCAATAGTTCTCCACAACCTAGGTAAGGTTATCAAGTTCTACCCCTTTTGGGCTTTAGGGAACTCTAGCCCTCAAAGTTACTACTTGATGAAAATTCCCTTTGGGATTCTTACCAACTCTCCCAATCACCTAGAATGATGACTTAGGCACTCAAGTAGGGTGTTTCAACAACTATTTTGATTCCCAACTTCTCAAAAGGATCCAAACCCAATTTGGACTAGTAGTCAATTAGGCCTTCCTAATTGGTTTTCCCTATCTAACCTCCAAAACTTCCAAAAGACCACCCAGAAAAACTATATTTTAAGATACCCTTTTTGACCTTATGTCAAATTCCAAGAGATCAAGACTTGACAATACTCCAGCACTTTCCATCCCTTACTTTGTACACAAACATAAGAGGCCTAATTAGGCTTGGATTATAGAGAAAGTATAGAAAAGTGGGTCCACAAGACCAATCTAACCCCTTGGATATGTTCCCCACAAAAAAAACACCAGTTACCAAATTTTATTTTTCATTAACCTAGATTAGGGCCTCAAATGCACACTACGACACTTCCTAAGGTTAAATACATAGTGATATTTGACCTAGGGCTAGTTAGGAAAAATAGAGGATCAATGATGTTGACCTCCAAACTTTGGAATATATTAATGCACATTCCCAACTTACTTTCCCTAAATGGCTATTGAATTCCATTGGTGAAAATTCAAGTTAGACCCCCATTTTGGTTCCACACCCTACTTGATGAGGCTTTTTATGCTATCCGTAAAAAATTGGATATAACTTTTGTAAGAGTCATCAAATAAATGTGAAACCAAATGCAATAGTAGGCTAACTCATCCCTCTATCCAACGATGTTTTTGATCAATTTTTCCAATTGTTAAAACATGTAGCTTCAATTTGAACAATACCTCTAATCAATATGAGAATATATTCATGTATATATATGTTTTAATATGATTTGCATATTGATATGTATATATGCACATATGTAATCTACATTAATTATGATGATCACTGTATATAAAAGTGACTATGCATATTTATTTATTTTCATCTTAGATCATATCTCAGTAATGATTGCATTATATTCTAATCATTATCAATTTGATTTGCATCAAACTTTATCAAATTTTTGAAATGATGGATTAGTTTTTTTTACAACTAACATCAGGTGTGATTAAATCATTGATTAGGTATATTGGTGAATGTCATGTCTCCAAATGGAGACATGCCCATTAATCCATATAACTGACCTTTCTTGTATATATGTTCATTACTACCCAATATTACAAGCATCAAGATCAATTAATGCAAGTGGATTAAAGGTAATATAACTATTGAAGTTTGAAGAAACATTTCATCAATATCTTTTCATTTTCATTGCATATATTGTGGATCATATCAAGTCCTTTACTAATAGAGATTGAACTTGAAAATAAAAACTATATTTTTTAGTACTATCATAAAAATTTGATATAATCTTTACATGGTATCATGGCTTTGTTAAGGAGAGATCTCATAAGTTTAAGAGATCAGATTTCACATTAAACTACAGTCAATCTTTTCTCTAGAAGATGAAAAACACATTAAGATTTGAGCATCACCTTGCAAGTGTTGATAAATTTGAATACTATAAACTTAGTATAATGATGTTATTAAAAGAAAACAAATTGGAATATTTTTTAAGAGAAGATAAGGAAGAACCTAAACATGATCTAGAGAAAACATAATGGATCAAGAATAATGAGAAGGCCATGAAGATAATCGTGGGTGGTGTTCAAGATCACATTGTACCTATTGTGGAAAAATATGCAATGGCATATCACATGTTTCGAGCTCTTGAAAATGCATTCATAATAAATACACTATCAGAAAACTTGCTCTCAAAAGAAAAATGAATAATATCAACATGAACAAAGGAGAAACTATAAATGCCTTCTTTATGAGAATAACATATTTGAGAGATCAATTATATACAATTAGTTATGAGATTGACAATCAAGAATTATCCCTAATAGCATTAGGAGGACTTCCAACTTCTTGAGAATCTTTTATACAAGGCATAAGTGCTAGATCTAAAATTCCAAAACTAGATTGACTAAGATCTTATTATCTTCAAGAAGAATTGAGATTAATGATTAAGGGAAAACACAAAAACCTTAGATGTAGATGTTCAAGTTATTAACACAAACTCTCATAAGAAGGGAAAGAAGAACAACAACAAAATGAAAAGAAACTTTCATGGAAAAAGATAGTCTAAATAGAAGAAAGACTTGTCCAAAATTCAATGCTTCAAATGTGATCTATACGAACATTATGCGATAAATTTCCTTGATTGATCTAAACCTCAAGCATCAGTTGTTATATCTAATAAATGAAATGAAGGACATGAATCTAAGACATATGCCTTCTATTTAGCATTGTCCAATCAAAATTCAACCAAATCTAACACATGAATAGTTGATAGTAGATATTAAAGGCACATCACTGGATATTAGGATAACCTAGAATGCATGCAAATTGAAATAGATGAAGAAGTTACAATTGGTGATGATTCTACACATTTTGTAAAAGGAATTTGGACCTACACCATCAAATTGAACTATAGAAATTCTTTTCAAATAAATGGAGTTCTTTATGTACCAGGTATTAAAAGAAATTTAATATCTATATCTACACTTGAAGATGGTGGTTATATAATTGAATTCATTGTAGCTTGGTCTATGAATTCAACCACAAAGAAGGCTCTAACAATAGGAGTATGACAAGGACTATTATATGAGCTATGCACTAAAGAAAACTTTGCACTTGTACATGAGACTTCATATTCAAATGAAATATGGCATTGAATATTAGGTCATATCAACTTTTGTTCCCTAAAATCCATGGAGAAATTAGTAACTAGAATGTCTAAATTAAGCCACATTCACAAGGAATCCTACAAAGGTTATTCCTTAAGTAAAAACACTAAAAATCCATTTCCTCATAGTTTGAGAAAAACTAAAGATGTGTTGGAAGTAGTGCACTCTAATCTATATGGACCCATGTATTTACCATCTATAGGAGGGTTCTTGTACTATGTGATTTTTTTTATGATTTTTCAAGGAAGACATGGATATACTTCCTTAAGTGTAAAGAATCTAAAGAGATTCTTTCAAATTTTAAATAATTCAAAACAATCACTAAGAGCTCCTCTGGAAAGAACATTAAAATTCTGAGAACAGATAATGCAGAGTGCACTTTTGAAATATTTAAAGATTTCTACAAACTTGCTAGGATTAAGTGGGATTTCATAGCCCCCCTATAATCCTCAACAAAATGGAGTTCTTGAAAGGAAAAATAGAACTATTGTAGAAGCTTCTAGGGCTATGATTTTTTTATTAAAACTTGAGTATGTCATTCTGGGCTGAAGCATCTAATATAGTAGTCTATATTCATAATAGATTTCCTCACTCATATTTGGATAATAAGACCCTTGAAGAATAATTTTCAAGAAAGAAACCTGACATCGGTCATTTAAGGATATTTGGATGTCATGTGTATGTTCGTGTACATAAGGAGAAGAGGACAAAGTTAGAACCTTTTGGAAGAAAAGGTATCCTTATTAGTTTTAGTGAAACAATAAAAGGATATAGATTCTACATACCTGGACAAAAACAAATAGAAATAAGTAGAGATGTCATTTTTGAAGAAGACATTGCCTTTGAAAGAGATAAAACTTCTAATGAACTAGATATAGTTGATGTATCCCAAGAAGAGGCTCTTGCTCTTGAGATTTAGATGGAGTACCCTAAAGAGACATCAAATGAAACTAAGATCCTTCTTGAGACTTAAGAAGAAATTCTTGATCATTTTAGAAGACCACTTTGTGAAAGGAAAATTATATAGGAAGGAGATGGATTTGTGGCACCTTCAAGAATTTTTGAGAAAGCAAGAGACCTAGAAAATTGGCATACAATGCTTTTACGTGTGGGAGTCCAAACCCTAAACTTTCAAGTACTTCAAAAGCACTTAAACATCAAGCTTGGAAAGATGCAATGGTGGAAGAGTATCAATCTATACTAAAAAATGATGTTTGGGATATAGTTCCTAGACTTAAGGGAAAAAAATTTGTGTCTTCAAAATGGCTCTTCAAAGTAAAGTATGTTGTAGATGGAATCATTAAAAAACATAAAGCTCGTTTTGTGGCTAGATTTTTTCTCAAAAGGAAGGAATCAACTTTGAAGAAACTTTTGCACTAGTTGCTCAGTACACCTTAGTTAGAGTTGTAATAGCCATTGCAACAGCCAAAGGTTGGAAAATCCATCAAGTGGATATAAAAGTTGCTTTTCTTAATGGAAAAATTGAGGAAGAAGTATATCTAGAACAACCAGAAGAATTTTTTACTCATGATGTTGCCTCTTATGTATGCAAATTGAAGAGGGCTCTATATAGACTCAAATAGGATCCTTGAGCCTAGTACAAAAGGATTGACAAATACCTTTTAAGTCTTGGATTCACCAAAAATGTGGCTGATCCAAATCTTTATTTTAAGCTAACTAAAGGTGATATGCTAATTCTAATTCTTTATGTTGATGACCTTCTAATTATAGGGGAAGAACATGTCATTAATTAGTGTAAGAAATATTTGGCTTCTAAATTTGAAATGGACTTAGAAATTCTTCATTACTTTCTTGGTTTGGAAGTGTGTCAGAAGTCTAGGAATATCTTTCTACATTAAAAGAAGTATATTGTTGATATTTTGAAAAGATTTGCAATGTGGGACTGTCAACCCATGTCTAAACCTTTGGAAACCAACTTACACAAGCTAAAGGAAGAAAGTGTTGAATCTAGACTACTTGATCCTACCTTATATAGACAAAAAATTGGGTCTTTGATGTATCTTGTAAATACTCGACCTGATATCTGCTATGTTGTTAATGCATTAAGTTAGTTCATGGGTGAACCTCGTGAGATTCATCTTTTTGCTTTAAAAAATATATTAAGGTATCTCCAAAGTACTATTGGGTATGAACTTAAATATGAGAATACCATCTTTGAGTTACATGGATATACTAATTCTAATTGGGCCAGAAGTGTAAAAGACTAGAAAATCACATTAGGATATTCTTTCAGCTCAGGATCAGCTATGATATCTTTGATTTGTAGAAAGAAAGCTTTAGTTGCTCAGATTTCTACTAAGGTAGAGTATATTGTAGCAAAAATGGGAGCTAGAGAAGTAGTATGGCTTTAAAAGTTTCTTTTGAACTTGTTTTGTAAGCCTATGAAGCCTACCACTATTCACTATGATAACAAAAGTTGCATCGAGTTATCTATGAATCTACTATTTCATCATAGATCTAAAAATATAGAAATTCCTTACCTCTACATAAGAGATATGGTAGAAAGAAGAGCTATTCAATTGGAATATATCAATACAAGTGATAAAACAACTGACATTCTCATCGAGGCACTTCCTAAAGTGAAGGCTAATCATTTTAGAAAGAAACTTGGCTTGGTTGAAATGTAAGTTAATGAGATTGAGTCTCAAACTTTGTAAATTTGTATTATTTAATAAATATGTTTAAAGTGTAAACTCTTTTGTCATGTGTGACTCTATGACTCATGGGCCTACCCTATGTTTAGTATTAAAAGGTAACAATCTTTTATATTGAAATGTTGACTCTAATAATATAAGGTGATGACTTTATAATTATTAGATTACTATTATGATGAATATCATGTGACTTGATATGCATGGAAAATCATGATAGTTAAAAGAGCATGTTGATGGATATCATTTGACTTTATATCTATTGAAGATCAATGTGTTTAAACTCATGGTGGATATTATGTGACATAATATCTATGGATATGTCATGATCTCTTATGGTGGATATCTTGACACTTGATATCTATATACACACCATAACTAAAATAATATATCATGAGACTTGATTTTCTTAAAATATCTAGAGGATATTACTTCTCATAATGAGAAGCTTTTTCTTCCCAGCTAAGAGAAAGTGTTAAAACATGTAGCTTCAATTTAGACAATATCTCTAATAAATATGAGAATATATTCATGTGTGTGTGTGTGTATATGATTTTCATATTGATATGTATATATGTACATATATAATCTACATTAATTATGATGATCACTATATATACAAAATTGGGGGCCTCTAATCCTCACATATACTTCAACATGGTCATTACCTGCAAGATCATTTTGAAATAAACATTGTATTGTTTATTCAAAAAGTCTAACCGAGCAACCTATTGCCTTCTAATTAGAAGGATTATGTCTTTGCTCTTAGAATGAGAAATGGACAACCAAACCTCTACAATGAAGGATTTATGCATCTAAATGAAAGTGTAATTAATCTAGATGAGAGATGCAATTGTTATTCTAAGAAATGAAGAAGCCTAGTATGCTAAATGGATGCATATTTAAAATCTAAATGATATCACAATGAAAGAAATAAAGCTATGCAAATGTGAGCGAGAATGTCAGCATAAGTTTGACACAAATTCCACAATTCATCCTCTGTAATGAGGAAAGGAGAGCTTCTTTTATAGAATCCAAGAGGTGATTGACGCTCAAGATTAATCAAAATGGACAGTCAACATTGAAGAGGAGAGCTAGTCATAAAGGAAACTTCCTTATGAAAAGGGAGTTAACTAGTTGCCTTTGAGTGATAAAAGGAGTTAATTGGTTCCTTTTTTAGATATAAAAGGAGTTAATTAGTTCCTTTTTGAGTGATAAAAGGAGTGAATTGATTCCTTTTTTAGTGATAAAAGGAGCTAACTGATTGTTTTTCAAGCGATAAAAGGATCTAATTGATCACCTTTTTGAGAATATTTAATTTAATTAAATAGAATATGACCTCATAAATGGATAATTTAAATAAATTAATAATTAAATTCAATAATTAAAAAGAAAAGATATCTTATTAAATTGAATGTATTTAATTCCTTTGTATATTAGCTAAAGAGGTAATTTTAATTTAATTAAAATAGAACACTTATAATTAAATTAAATTAAATCAATAGGTTTATGTAGCTAATTTGAGTAGATATTTAAGAATTAAATAAATAATATGATTAATGTAGATTAGGATTTTTTGCATTTGACAACTAGGTCAATTAGCGATTATCAGAATTAGAATTTCCTAGTAAAATAGGACTTAGGAATAATTGAATAAATAGACCAGAATTGGTTAACATGGCAATGAGCTAATTCTGGGATATTACATTTTGCCTCTCTTTGAATGATTGTGTGAGCAGTGCGTTCAATTCAAATAAAATCAAAAAGCATGATGCAAAGATCAAGAAATGAGATTGGTTCTGAAATTGATGATACAGAGACCAATTGATAGGCTTCTAAAGACTATCTCCAGAATAGAGTTTAATCTTAAGGAATCTAAGTAGAACACTTAGATACTTGAATTGATAAGAATTTTAAAGGTTTTCTCCAAAACAAAGCTTAACATTTAGCGATCCAGATAGAATACCTAGATACCAAGATTGATAACACAAAGATTATCAAATTTCATAGAATTGTTCCTAGAATGAGACTCAATTCTTAGGAGTCGAGGTTTAGCCTGTCCTGATATCTATCCATTAAAATATGACAAGATCGATCACAATTCATAGAATTATCCTTATAATGAGGCTCAATTCTCGGGAGTCAAGGTTTAGGCTATCTCAATATCTATCCACTGAATAGTGATCAGTAGTAAGAGCCTCAAATTATCCCCAGAATGAGGCATAATTCTTGACAAAAGTTAGGACCATCTTCAGAATGAAGCTTAATCCTTAGCCAAAATTAGAATTATCTCGAGGATAGAGCTTAATCCCCCAAATTTAGATAGAACATCTAAATACTAGTCCATAAAAGATAACAAGATCCAATTATGAGTCATAGAATCATCCTCAAAATGAGGCTTGATCCTTAGGACTCAAGGTTTATACTATCTTGATACCTGTCCATTGAACTCTTCCCAAAAATGTTATAAGGTTCATCAACTAATTAAAAGATGAGACAAATGACAAAGATGCTAGATAGGGGGAAGAAGATGCCCCAAGTGATGAAATGCCTCTAGTAATGAGGACATAAGATGGGAATAAGATTCTCTGAGCAGTGAGGATTTAGATTGATTTGTAACTTAGATTCAATGATGTAATCATCCTGCTCCCTCAGGAACAAATTTGGAAGATGACACACCAAAAATATGATATAGACTGGTATAGTGAGAGATACAGAAGTAATATGTTATTTAGAAGAATATAGAAGTGATTAGAATGATCAGAAGAAAATTTAGAGTCATTTCAAAGTGATTTCAAGGTCCAAAAGACCAAGTTTGATCAAAGGTTGACCAGAGTTGACATGATTTGATTTTTTCCTAAATTTTTGAAAAATTTGAAGGAAATGTGATTTGAAAAGATTCCAAGATTCAAAAAGTATCAAAAAAAAAACTACAAAAGCATTTGATCATGTTAGTCCCAATATTTTAAAATGTGTTTTTGAGCTGCTTAAGTGTGTCATATTTTGAACTTGATCCCAAAAAATGGGTCCAAAGCAATCAAAGTAGCCAAGAGGTTGATTAATCAATCATTTGTGTAGTTGTAAAGAACATGATGCTTTGAAGAAGTCAAAAATTCCTCCTGACAAAGGATGAAAGTAGATCTGCAATCAAACCATGTGCTTATGCAATGCAACCCTATGCTAGATGCAACCTTAAAGTAGATACAATCCTAGGTCTAGTTACTAAGCTTCGACAATTATCATCATTGAGAATATAGAGAAACACTATATATCATACAATCCCCATAGACATTGCAATCATAGGAATATGAATAGGACATATGTTCTAGTTTTGTCAAGATTAAATGTAAGCATTCAAGGCACAAGCAGCTAAAATGACTAGAACATTTTTCCCTTTTGATATAGCAAGTGAACATAAGCATCAAATCATAAATGCTAGGATGAACAGAATGTTTCTTGCATGCAAACACACCAGACAGATGGGAGATCCCTCTTATGCTAAGTAATCAGTAAGTATTCTATCTACAAAAATCCTTGTGTCTGTAACCTGAGACAAAATTTGCCATATATACTTGCAATGACCCATACATTCACTTAGCAAGATGAGTATCAATATTTACTGTAGCATAAAGAGTTCACTCCAATAGGCAAGGAGAAGAACCAACCTCATTGATATCCATATAAAAGGAGTCAAGGTATACATGGCCATCCAATACAAGATGGAGACTCTTATAGTGGACACCCCATTTATATGTATGCCTTACATCATTAGAACTTAACCACAAATAGAAAGAAAAGAAAAGATCATGCCCCCAATCCTTTCTTCTCTAGTCAAAAATGACATCATCGAGTCACTCAAAGAGACATGATAAAGAAAAAATAAAACAAATAAAGAAAAGCTTAGCATATCTCAAATAGATTCGGCATTTTGAGTTCATTTTTTGTGTTGTATGATTGATGTCAAGTGTCAATGTGCAGAACACGTATGAAAGAAATCTCTCCAGTAGAGTGAAAATAGTAGACAGACAGTTAGAACAACTGGTGATTGAATTCAAA
Organism: Cupressus sempervirens; assembly: GCA_028749045.1. Taxonomy (NCBI): domain Eukaryota; kingdom Viridiplantae; phylum Streptophyta; class Pinopsida; order Cupressales; family Cupressaceae; genus Cupressus; species Cupressus sempervirens. Next base: position 446,047,737 of record CM053787.1, read on the forward strand.
GAGGAATCTTCAGTAAGAAGACCCTTGGTAGGAACTAAGCAAGATAGACACAATTAGAAGAAATGGTGACTGATGCAAGAGAGATCTTCCATGAGAGGAATCTCAAAAGTGACACAAGCAGCAATAGGCAGACACAGTTACAACAATTGGTGACTATCATGAGAGATGTTTCATGAGAAGAATTTCTAAGTGACATTAGCAACAATAGGTAGACACAGTTAAAACAACTGGTGACAGTCACACAAGAGATTCCATGAGAGGAATCTCAAAAGTGACATAAGAAATAGTAGGTAGACACAGTTAGAAAAATTGGTAACTATCTTGAAAGAGATTCTATGAGGTTAATCTCAACAAAGAGTGACACTAGCGATAGTAGGCAGTTGTAGTTAGAACAATTGGTGACTGTCATGAAAGGGATTCTATGCTACTAAAGGGTGGTGGCCCTAAGTTGTGACAAGATTCAATCCACAGATACATGAGAAAAAGTAACAAACTAAAGTAGGAAAGCAACTATATAGGAAGCCAAAAGATGTGCTACAAGATGGAGCATTGGGAATAAGAGGTGCCTATTTGTTAGGTTTTCACCTTCTTGGCAGAGTTTCTATTTTTTTAGTACCATGATGTTTATTTCCAAGTTTTCACCAATGGCATATTTTCTTGTTTTTCAAAAAAAAATTGTATTTTCCTCTTTTTCTTTTTTTTTTTGTATTTTTGAATTTTTTAATTGTATTACGAAGGTGCCTATTGCTAGGTTTTTTAGGACTTTTTGCAATTTTTATATTTTTTTAGGACATTTAGATATATACAGAGAGCTTCTGAGATTAGATCAGCTATAGAACTACTTTAGGTGGAGAATGTTGTTAGGCTCCTTGAGTAGCTCTCCCTCGGCTATAGAAAGATCATAAGCACTAGATCTGAATACTATAGCGACTATGTAAGGACCAAGCCAATTTGGTTCAAATATCCCTTTTTCCACCTTTTTTTTTTTATTCTTAGAGTTTTCTTTCAGGACAAGATCACCTAGTTGGAAGTCATGTGGCTTAACTTTCTTATTGTAGCTTCTGGACATTCGTTGCTGATAAGCTTGAAGATGATCGCATGCCACTTGCCAATGTTCATATAGTAACACTAGCTCTTGAAGATGAGATATTATGTAATCTTCATCCATGATGAGGCCCTTCATAGAGAGTCTCATAGTAGGAATCTCAACCTCTATTGGAAGCATAGCATCCACTCCATAAACCAAAGCAAAGGGTGTTCTACACATTGGAGTTCTAATACTTGTTCTGTATGACCGTAGAGCTGGATTAATCTGAAGGTGCCAATTCCTTCTAGATTTACTAACTATGTGATGCAAGATCTTAAGGATCACTTTGTTGGATGCCTCTAGGCCATTACACTAGGGGTAATAGATAGAAGACCAATATTACATGATTTTGAATGTTTTTCATAGCTCCTTGAGGTCTTTGTTTTTAAATTGTCCTCCACTGTCAATAATAATAGAGGAAGGTACACCATACCTGCATATGATGTAGTTTATGATAAACAGAGCTACAACTTTTCCATTTTCTATTGATAGAGGTACTACCTCTACCCACTTCATGTAGTCTATAGTAGTAATAATGAACTTATGTCCATTAGAAGAAGATGGGTGAATCTAACCCATAAGATCAAAGGCCCATTGTTGGAATGGCCATAGTGTAATAGATGGAATTACCTCCCTAGCTAGAGTGTGAATCAGATTCCCATGGAGCTGGCACAATTTATAAGACTTGGCATACTTGATTATCTCTTGCTCTATATTTAGCCAGTAGTAACTAGCTCTAATAAGCTTATGAGCTAGTGTCAAGCCATTTGAGTGAGATTCGCAAATGCCCTCATAAATGTCAATTAATGTGTGTTTGGACTCTTTGGGTTCTAGACACCTAAGGAGTGTTCTGTTGAGACCTCTCCTAAACAAGTCATTAGTAATAATGACATATCATGAAGCATTACAAATAAGTTGACACTTTTCATTCTGGGTTAGATCATCTAGAATGGTTTGGTCATAGAGATAGGAGTAGATGTGGTGTTAGTGAGATGAGTCTTGTCCTACAATAGAACATATCATCCTAGAATCAGGGGTATCATAGGTAAGGTAGAGCAACATTTCCACTAGGAACTCATGTTGGAGATCATTCTCTGGCATCTATAGCAAGGAAACCAGAGCAGCCATGGCATTAGCCACTTTGTTATCTGCTCAAGGAATTTGCTGGAAGGTGATGTGAGCAAAGTATTTCTTCATATCATCAACCATGCATTTGCAAGGGATTAATTTCTCATCCTTTGTCTAATACACATCATTAACCTGGTTGACTATGAGCTAAGAGTCCCAAATATTTCAACTGATCCACTCTCCATTTAGCCACAATCTTCATACCAGTAATTAGAACCTCATATTGTGCAATGTTGTTTGTACAAGGAAATATAATCTCATATGCCTTGGGGAGTGAATACCTTTGTGGTGTTATGAAGAGTAACCTAGCATTGGATCCCTATTGTGCGAAGAACCAATTGAAGAACATTACCCACATTTGGTATGTGAGTGTCAAAATTGACTCATCCAAAAAATCAATGTTCTGTGGGAGAAGACTCTGCATCGGTGCATCTTCTAGCTAATCTACAATTGCTTTTCCCTTGATACCCTTTTGTTCAACATACTAAATGTCAAACTCATTGATTATCATGACCCACTTAGCCAATCTTTCTTTTAGAGCTTCCTTGTTGAGCAAGTACTTCAGTGGATCAATTTTAGCCACTAGTCGCATAGTGTGAGCAAGCATGTAGTGTCTCAACTTTTGGGAAGCAAAGACAACTGCCAAGAAAGCTTTCTCAATGATACTATAATTCATTTCATAAGAGATCAGTGTGTGACTCAAATAGTAAATAGCTCTTTCCTTGTTATTGTTGTCCTCTTAAGCTAATAAGATACCTAGAGATTTTTTAGTTGCTGAAATGTACAAAATTAGAGGCTTCCCATAGATAGGAGGCATCAAGATTGGTCGATAAGCAAGATATTATTTTATTTGTGTCAAGATTTTCTTGCAATCCTGACTCCAATTATATTTCACTCCCTTATGTAAAGTCCTTGTAAAAGGTTGTGATCTATCCACCAATTGTGAGATGAACCTGTGAATAGATTGGAGTCTTCCTTGTAAACCTCTCATCTAACTAATATTATAGGGTGGAGGCATATCCATGATTGCTTGAAATTTCTCTAGATCCACCCCGATTCCTTTTGCATACACAATGTAACCCAGTAGTTTCCCTGATGTGACACCAAATGTGCATTTATTAGCATTAAGCCTGAGACTAAATTTTTCCATGCGATCTAGGATAGGTCCCAAATCTTGCAGATGAGTATTGCATTTTGTGCTCTTGACCAAGGTATTATCCACATAGTCCTCCATGGTCTTATGCATCATATCATGGAAAATTGTAGTGACTACTCTCTGATATTTTTCAAGCCAAATGGAATTACATTCCAACAGAAAGTTCCCTATGCACATGTAAAAGTAGTCTTTTCCTAATCCTTTGGTGCAATTTTGATTTGATTGTAACCACAAAATCCATCCATGAATGAGTGGATCTTATATCCTGCTATCATGTCCACTATCATATCAATGTTGGGAAGTGGAAAATCATCCTTAGGACATGCTAAGTTGAGATCACAAAAGTCAATACAAACTCTGATAGATTTTTCATGTTTGGAGACTATAACAATGTTGGGTATCAATTCAGCATAATCAATAACATGGATGAAACTGGCTTTCAAAAGCTTCTCCAATTCAGCTTTGACAAGTAATGCAACATGAGCATGCATTTTTTGAAGTTTTTGTTTAACTGGTTTAATGCCTTGTGTGATGGACAAATGATGCATAATAAGATTAGGATCTAGTCTTGGCATGTCAATATATGTCCACACAATGTTTATCTTCTTCTTGTTGGAGTTTTGAAATTACTGAGCAACAAAATTCTCAATAATTGAATGAAAGTGCTCAAATAATCTAAAGATTAGTTAATCCTCATAATCAATTACACAAATAGATCATCTAGACCCAACTTGAATGAAACCAAGGATGGTTTCCTACTCTTTAGGCTCTACTAAACCAAGCTAGGTATACCTAGGGATGATTCTAAAGCAAACTATTGTATGAAATTATCTTAGTTTCATTCCAATTCTCATCTTCTATCCTTAGGCACATACACAGTTTATCAATTTCTTTAAAACTTTCAAATCTATATGCATCCCCTATAAGTAGATCTAGTCGTAATTCTCCTAGAGTTTACAAGTGTTCGTAGGAATAGTAGCTACCTATGACTCAGAAAACTAGATGTAAGTGAGTGGTGACCAGCATTACAACCTTGAACAAAATAATATATGAATGATTTTGAATTTATAATAGTTTTAACATGTAGAGGTAGAATTTACTCTTGATCATTTTTTATTTATAAGATCAGTACCTTATCTAGTGGGCAATAGAGTCGATTATTGGCAAGAGACCTTATTCATTTAGCTTGTAATTGAATCTATCAACTATAATCACCTATTTCCATTCTTACATGATATTCTATTCATAAATTCATGAATTCTACCAATTTATTGAAGCATTTACATAACTCATTGAATTAAAAGCAACAATATAATCAATACACACCCCATCCAAAATGCATTCAATCAGATGAACATTATCCAAATGATCTCAAAATTGATAAGCTCATGAAAAGGAGAAATAAAAATAGTAACACGAATTTTGGTGTAAATATCCCTTTGTATTATCCTTCTTGCTAACTAATACAATAACCAATAGGAACTCAATAAGGAACCCAGAGAATCATACTGACTCTGCATTTCTATTTGTTATTAGAAAAATATCTCTGAAAATAAACTCAAAACAACTACATATGACTAGAATGAATGTACTTTCTTGGAATAATTGAAGACATACAAAAATTTTGGGACCATCACAATGCCCTGAAAACTCACTTATATAGGCATGAGTTGCAACAAGCAATAGGAAAATGTGATTTACATTTGTCCTTTATAAAAGAAACTTAAAACACCTACTAGAAAAGACAAAACTGCAAACAACAAAAATACATGCAAATCAAATATTCCTTTGTAGGTCCCTTTCTGTTACATTTTGTTATTCTAATTTGGCTGCAACTTTGATTCCTTCGTGTATGCAACTACTAAGCCCACCAATGATGAAATTTGTTTTGAAGATTGGAAACTAATCTCAACTCATGGGTTTCATCATCATTATACTATATTGTGAGATTCACTCTTCCCTATCACTATTCCTTGGTTATACTAGTATCCTAGGGTAATGGGATTGTCACTTAATATGAAGCATCAGAGCTTTAGAGGCAATTTGGCTATCAAATATAACAAAATGAGCATTTTTTGCTTCCTCGGCCTTATTTGCATTCAAAACCATTCATGTACCAAAATATATCCCTCTTTTGAAAAGAAAGACATGCGTTAACAAAAAGTAAGAGTAATTATATGCATGAAACCCAGGAGTATAAAATCTTCTTCACCCTCTCCAAAAATTCTACACAGGGTTCTATATATCTCTACTACCCTAGTATTGAAGTATACTTTCTTGAAAAATTCTTTAGAGAATGATGTTATTGCTGATAGGATTCTAATTTTTCCAAGTTCACCCTTTTCTCTTTTCACTTCCTTAGTGGCTCAATCACAACTCTTTACCACAATCTCAAGGAGATCATAATCCACAAAAACACCCAAGATTACTAGTCTTCCTTGGTCAAAATTCCATATATTAGCAAGTGGAGTAAACAAATTCCTCTCTACAAACCATCTTTTGAGAAAATTTAAATGAGTTTGCAAGGTATCAGCATCTCGGACCCAATTACCTTCATTAAGAAATCCTCCTACTATCCATAGCCTAAGATTTGATGAGTCCATTAGAGGAATTCATTGACTATACTTGCATGATTGGAGCACAATAGAAATTATAGTATAGCTACTTAATTTAAGTTCTTTCTTATTCCTTTCTACAATTCTACAACCTTTTCATGAACAAATTACTTCACACACTTGCCAAATACAATCTTCTCATTAATTGCTTCTGCTCAGAAAAGGCTTCAAATCTTTATTCACATAAGGTGGGACTGAGAAAATCTTCTATGTTATACTCTTTTTTTTTTTTTTTACACATGCAAAGCTTTCATATCAAATAAATACACAGAGAGGCACCACCTTTTGTTTTTTAAATTTGTGTTGTCGATCTTAACAAATCTTGTGATGAAGGGATGCGGAAAAAGGTGACAAGTATTCTACTTGACAAGTTGGTCAGTCAATCCAATGAGAAAAGACCATGTATATAGCTCCCTTCCTAGTTGCATCACCTTTTGGACCCACTGGCAACTGAGGACATGTGTCAACAAGTTGCTACCTCACTATACATAATAGAATGAGCACCTTGCCATAGTGAAGTAACCACAGTCATTGATTTGATCTTGATCATGTGGAACTGCGTTACTTTAAAGAATAGTGGTGGGCCCCATATTTTCTATCTCATTGTATGTATCCTCTAAGCAACTCTTCATAATGAGATAGCAACAACCATTAATCTAAGATCAATCCATGGGTAAAGAAACTACACGAACTTCTTAAGATGAGTTGGGTCCCATATTCGCTATCTCACATGGAGTAAACCACGTGCATCTTTTTTATGGTGAGATAGTGAGAATCGTTGATCTTAGCTTGATCTAACAATCAAAATCCCTCCTACATTTTATGAATGGGGGGGCAATTCCAAAAGACTAATGACATGATAAATTTTGCACTGCTAGCAAAAGAAAAAAACAATATTCTAATTCCAGTAATCTTTCCACATTGCTTGGGTTCCACCGTATGCTCCTTTCATGGCAACTCACCATATCACTAACAGAAAGAGGCCTATATTTTTTGATTAGCAAGGTAGTGAGCTCCGGTGACTTAACAAAACTCAGTGCCAGAAAAAAAAGTATGTCACATCACAATTACCCACTTAGTAGTTCTCACATGGCAATGATATCGTCATTTATTATGCCACTTGAGTCTCTTAATGACCACTCGAAAGTTTGACAACTGTGGGGACATGGGTTTCCAAGTTGATTACTACCTCACTATTGGAAAGAAACTTGAACTTCCTAATAGTGAAGACATGAGTACCAGAGCCTAAAATATTTATGGGATCCCTAGTTACTTTTCTAGCTCAGGGAGCAAAACAAAGTTCACGTGATTAAAAACCAACACAAAACTTTTTCGGTCACTACCTCCATTTATTCGAGCATCGCATCTTATTTTGACGATAGTCGCTATGTCGTGATGGTCACTTAACTCACATTTTATCATAATGACAAAGCGACAACCCTTGATCTTGTCACAATCAAGTGATGCTCCTTAAAAGGAAAAGAGATGCAGGGCACGAAATCTAAAGAACATAAGGGAATATAACAAAACTTTTAAAAAGTTCTTGCTCGAGTTTTTAAAAAAAACATAGGAGACCTAGGGTTCACTTAAGGTATTATAATAGCTGTGTTAAGAGAAAATTTTTGAGAATTCAAAAGATTTTGACAACACATGAATCAAGGCATGACTAGGATAACCTAAGATTATGAAAATTATGAGGAATGAAAACCATAGTCTGCAAAATGCAAAGACCTAAACTAATTTTTCACCAAAATTTTAGACATTTTCCATACTGTGAAAAATCAAACCAACACTTCTCTTGGAAGAAATCAATGAATTCCTCTTTTTCTTCTAGAGACAATGATTGTGCCAGATGTATCATGTGAGGATGTTCTTCTGTGCCTAAGTTGACTATTTGTGTTGGCTCTATCAACAATCCTAAAAATGACTAGGAAGTGTATCAAATATCTCATCTACAAGCAGCTCAGAGAGGTTTTCATGCTTGGATACGTCTTTTATTTTTACTTTTTTAGGTTTTGACACTATCACAATGTGGTTTTCACCATCGGACATTTTTTTTTTTTTTAATTGTATGACTAAGATATTTAGTGTTAGCTTCAATCATGTTGATGCTTTTTTTATTGGTGGAAGACATTACTGGTTTGACAGTGTTTAAGTAGCAGGCAAGAGCATAGTCATTCTGGAATGTGGAGACTTCATTAGATGTATTAGAATTCTAGTATATAAGCTCAAGATATGTGAGTGAAAGAGTAGTGGTGGGTTATATTGCATTCATAGTATACTTATTAAATGCTTGGACCAATAATTCAAGACCTAGAGCAACTTCATCCACAAGTGTGTTTGAATGCCTTTAAACACTAACGTCATCAATTGAAGACTCGAGGACTCTAGTTGGATCAAACCTATCCAACCTAACCCTAGATTCTTTACCTACTTTGAGCTGGTTTTCATAGAATGAACTTGGCCAATAACTTTATCTATAGTTTCTTCTAAAAGGGAGTCAAATTTATAATCCTTAGAATTAGTGCTACATGACGACAGGTTGTAGAATTCCCCAAAAGTGATAGGTACATACTCTCCTTCATCATCTAGATTTTTACATAGGCACTCAACACATAACACCTAACTAGGCTATCCCTATTCTGAATGGGCATGGTGTGGATCAATATTTTCCTCAAAAGAACCACTAGTACCATCCATAATGTTGACACATGGCATGAAATCATTCGGCTCAGCAAAGAATTTAGCAAGGTCATGAGGAATAAGATAAGGATAAGGATCTTCATTGTCAGTATTATCTTCTTGAGTATTAGACTTAGCTTGTGACTCATTTCTAGATGGACTCTTAGGCTCTGGTATGAATTTATTAATCCCTAAATGGAAGGGAACCTTCTTAAAGCCTAAACCAAATGTATCTCTATTTCTTTGAGCTATTGCTTTGATAGGATCAACTAGACCATTGTTATTACATCCAATAGGACTAGTTCCCTTATAGCCAAAGTGCTTCATGAGTCTAAGACTAGGGCCATATTTCTTAGGAGTGATCTTGTGAGCTTGTTCTGTGAGTTCAACTGAAGTCTCCTCTTTGTAAAGCCACATAGTAATGTCTTTTTTTTCACTTTCATCCTCTAAGGGGACTATAGCCTTGATGAAAGTACCATTATACTTGGTTTGAGGTGTCAACACAAATGGCCTCTTTGCCTCAGATGGTCTTGCATAATGATGGGGAGACTCAGGAAGAGATGTTAATGATAGTACTGGTTTGATGTGGTATTCACCTATGCTAGTTTCTTTCAGCTTGAATGACTGCTCAATTTGCTTTAGCTTGTTATCATGATAATCAATAGATTATTTGTTAGCGGGTACAAAATTCTCAACAGCTTTCAGCATATTGTAGGTATAGCTAGTACTTGTAGGGATAGTGACTTTAGAGCCATGAAATGGGAATTTTATGCATTAATGATATGTGGATGGCACAACGCACATCTCATGTATCCATGGCCTTCCTAGCAAAATATTGTAAGCCAAGGGAATGTCGAAGACCTGACAAGTGACATCCCTTTCTACAGGATCGACATGGAGGGGCAACACCAAGAGACCTAGATAATTTTTCTCAACTTCGTCATATAGTTTGATTGTGATCTTGTGATGAGGATCAATTGAGTCCTCAAAATAATCTAATTATCTAAGCAGAGCAACAGAGATAATGTTTAGCCTAGCTCAATTATCAATGTGTACCTAACAAACACATGTCTAATTTATCATGACCTCAATGTGTAGAGGTTGATTGTGTAGGTGACTCAATTAATTATCATCCTCCTTAGAGAAGGACATATAGTAAGGCAAGGTCAAATGACCTACCACAGATTGAAATCACTCAAGATCAAGATCTTGAGAAACATTTTCCTCAGTGAGGGCTTTCTCAAGAATATGCCTATGGATAGGTGAGATTTTAAGCAGCTCAAAGATTGTGATTTGAGCATTAGTTCATTTTAATTGATCAAGAACATTGTATCTAGTGGATGCTAGATTTGTTGCAAGTTTTGTACCTCTACCAGATGGACCAGGAAGGATTTTATCTTTGTGATGTTCAAGATCAAGAGTAGAAGGCATAGGGCCTTTGAGTTCCAACTTGGTGTCAGAATGTGTAATAGCTTTGGCATAGTATTGTGAAGATTTATTATCAATTGAATGGGAAGTAGGTCCCCTCAAGACAAATGGTTTCTTGGGTCTATTTTTATCTTGCTTTCCCTTGATGGTAATAATGTCACTGTACTAAAAATCCATAGGTTCAACCATGTTGATCATATTATTGTCATTAGAGTATGTATAGTTGACCTTGTTGTTAGGTTTTGGTTTTGAGCTCTCTCCTTTTTCATAAGATGGGAAGGGCTCCTTGAAAGCCTTGTGATCTAAGTTTTTATTATGTCTGTCTACCACAATGTCACCATCATCAATCATGTCCTGTACTTTGTGATGCAAGTTTATGCAGTTGCTAGTTTTGTGTCCCTTATTTTGGTGGTACTCATAGAATGTAGTTTTGTTCCACCATGGTGGTGTGGTTGTGTGTCATAAGGGTGAGAGTTGTCCAATGGTGAAATGAGCTTGTTTTGTAGCAAGGTATTGTAAACCACATCCAAAGGTTCACCGAGAGGTGTATATTCTTGTTAAGGGCATGTAGCCCATGAGTTTCTCAGTCTATTTCTAGATGTCTTTTTGTCAAAAGGAGGTTTTGCAACATTCTTGGTTGCGTTGAGACTGTTTGTGAGATTAAATGTTGCCTTAATAAGTTTAGAAGTGATGTTTTCAACAATCCCATCATGTACAATTTCTTGATTCTTGTTGACATACTTGGGTTTGTCCTTGTTAGAGGTGGATCCTTGTTTTATGTCCCTTTGAAGGCCAAGTTCACTCTTCTTGACCATGAATTCCTCTATGTGGATAGCTTGTGTGACCATGTCCTTGAAGGTGCATGGACCTTGAAGTTGGAATCTATACCCAAAATTGGGCTAGAGATTATTAGTGAAGATGTCAAGCTTTTCCACTTAGGAATCTTGCATGAATATTTAGTATAAAGTTGTCTCCACCTCTTAAGGAATATGAGGAAAGGTTCCCCAACCTTCTACTTAAGATTACACAAATCTCAGATGTTAACAAGGTGTTGAATTTTATGAGAATATTCCTAGACAAACAAGTTGGCAATTTCATCAAACATTTTGATACTAGGAGGCAAGCATAAAAACCAGACCATAGCTTGACCACCTAGACTTCTTGGGAATAAATGCATGAGATATGTCTGATTATGCATAAATTCCATAGACAAGGCACCAAATTCCTATAAATGATCTTGGGGATTGGTAGTTCCAAATTATTTATCATACTTAGATAACTCTACTCCTCTTGGAAAAGAAGGCATGTTTATGCTCTTGTCAAATGGAAATGGACAAAGAGCATCTAAGGTGTATGTTTTTGTGGGTTTTTATTTATCATGCATCATCTGAGCTAGTTGGTCTTGCATGATTTTCAATTGTTTTTGGACTTTTGAAGTCTCAATTTCCTCTTCAGGAGTGATGATAGTTTCCACATTGAAATGATGGGGTGGCTTAGCTCTCTCTTGGGAAAGTTCTAGAAAGTATTTTTCTTTCTCTTCGTTGAGTAGGATTTCAATGACCTTTTGAAATTTTTTGTCTTTATGACACTTTGCTATGTGTTCAGGGAGTATTTCCACCTCTTCCACCTCCTCATTAGTGTAATGGTCTTTTTCTTTATCATTCCTAGGTTGTTATTGGTTTCTACTATGTTCACTATGTTCAGGTTCATAATCAGCCATTATAGGAAGATGTTTAGTTTCTGTATGTTTTGATTGGAAAAGTCCCTTGAAAAAGAATTTAGATGTATTTTTTGGAGATGTGGGACCTTTGCCAGTTTTAGGATCCTCTTGATACAAGGGATTCCTAGTTTGTTCCAATTTTATAGAGAATGTTCTATGGACCCAAGGTGATCTGACAGGCGAGGGGGATCATGAAGATTCCTCACTAGATGAACTAGAGATAGACCATGTATGGACTAAAGAGTGACCTTTACTATGATTAGTACCCCTAGCTCTACCTCGTCTATGTCTTTGGTGATAAAACATTTTTCCACTTCTTATTGCCACAGTCATAGACAAGGACAAAAAGTAAAAGCTTAAACAAGGACCACACTAGAACATTGTCTCAAAAAAAAAGCAAGATAAGGGTACTATATATTAAGGTACAAGTCATCTAAGTAATGGCTAGAACAACCAAAGATTATGACTATCATGACACAAAGTATGACAAGCACTAGAGACCAAAGACAAAGTGAACAAGAGATAAGACTAGTTTATGTGTAGGTCACAAGTTATTAGCTAAGCAAGAAGCCATTTTTTGACATTGTTTGTAGATAGAAAGAGGTAAAATGTTGCAGATAATGGACCAGATTTAAAGTGCAAGTAGCTCTGATAGACAAGATATTGAATTTTGAAGCAATTTTTGCAAGTTTTAAATTATTCTAGATAGATTGTTGGTTGTTTTGATAGATTTAAAATAGGTAGTAAGACTATTTTAAAGTTTTATACAACATTTTGTTTGTTTTGAACAAGACAATTGGTTTTGAAATAAACATAGGAAGCAAGTAGTAGTTTAAAACAACTCAACTAAGGACAAAGGAACTTAGAGGGGTGGGGGAGTCTTGACATTTAGTTTGTTTTACATGTTTGGACAATGGTTAAAGACTCAATAACAAACATGCTTTTATCCCTAAAATAGAAGATTGGTAGAGAAGGAAAAACCTTTGTCCCACAACTTATATGCATTTGTGCACCTCACATAGTTGTGTCACCCCCTAGAGGGCACCCATTTTTTTGGTGTATTCAAAGGGCTCAATAACATATACACTAAATGAACACCCTTATGGAAAGGGTCAAGTGCATATACCACCTTCCAATTCCTAGTTGCATGCCTATGGTGAGTTCTACAAGAGAGATTATTCACCCTCCTTGCACAAAGATTATGCCTCCTTTCAGAGGTGAATTGGGTAGCAACTAACTAAGAGGTTTTTACTTGGCTTCTATTCATACTAATACTTGGTAGATTCACAAATGAAGTTGAGGCCAGCAACCCACACCAGCATCTATAAGTGCACACACTTGACTAGCAAGGTTAGGGTTGGTGCCAACTAGTGTAGTTTACAGAGCCTCTTCTTGATATGTGATATTAGAATGAAGAAGAGGAAATTAATATGGATTTGGAGTCTTTCACTCAACAAAGCTTCTTTATTAGAGTGAGGTGGAATCTCTAACGAAAGGAGTGTGCTCACTTGGGTCATCCCTAGAGGTTGGATCACTTCGGTAGGCTCTCTAAAGGATGACTCAAACTGGTGGTTCAGATCTAAGGGTCAAAGTTTCTAATTTCCCTCAAGGGGAAAGAGCATACTCCTCTACCTCATTTCCTTGCCCAAACATGCAAGACATGTTAATCACCGAGTTAGCTTAATCGATCCCATCTTGGCCTATTCCAAGCCTTTGATCCCCTAAAAGGAAGTCATAATCTCTTCATTAAAAGCTTCATTTGGGAGAACCACTAACTTTCTTGCCTTCCTTGGATGCCATCTTTTAGAGGCTTCTAGGTTTTTGATTTACCCTTGGTCATGACCTCCAAGTGGTAAAGAGCATAGTCTCCTATTCCCCTGTCTTGCACCCTATGAAGTTCACAAGCCCTATTTATACTATGTGTGAAAAGAAATAAAAGAAGACACAACATTTATGTGGGTTTGAAACAAGTCTTCATCATCCATATCTTTGACAAGCATCATGCATTCATGCAGTCAGTATATGTTTAAAGTATTTGGATAAAAGGTGTCTTTGTCAAGCATCCTACAAACCACTATTAAGCTATTGAAAACTAGAAATCTAAGTGAACATACTTCATAATACACCATTAGAAATAAAAATGCAAAAATAGAAATCCAAAATAAAATGCTTCAGAGAAAACTGTTAGTCAAACAAACTTCTTAATAAACTAGAATTTGAAAAATTGTATTTTGCATTATTATTGCAAAATTCTATGCAAAATCATGCACAAAGTTGTGCAAAGAAATGATGTGCACCACATGAGAATCTACATGATTATGCACTTTCACACGATAAATTGTAGAGGAAGATGCAAAATCTTTAGGTCTTCACATGAAAAATAGATTTCTCGCTCAAAAATTTGGAAACCTATACGGATGGAACAAAAAAATGAAAAAGGTATAGAAAATGAGGCCAGAAAAATTGATTTTTCGAGCCCCACGATGGCCACCAGAAATGTATATGCAAAATTAGGGGCCTCTGATCCTCACATACAATTCAACCTGGTCATTACGTGTGAGATCATCCCAAAATAAATAGAGTATTTTTTATTCAAAAAGTCTAACAGAGCAACCTGTTGCCTTCTATCTAGCAGGATTATGCCTTTGCTCTCAGAATGAGAAATATGCAACCAGACCTCTAGAACAAAGGATTTATGCAACTAAATAAAAGTGCAATTAATCAAGATGAGAGATGCAATTGTTAATCTAAGAAATGAAGAAGCATAGTATGTTAAATGGATACATATTTAAAATCTAAATGATATCACAATGAAAGAAATAAAGCTATGCAAATGTGAGCAAGAATTTTAGCATAAGTTTGACACAAATTCCCAAATTCATCCTCTGTAATGAGGAATGGAGAGCTTCTTTTATAGAATCCAAGAGGTGATCGACGATCAAGATTAATTAGAATGACTATCAAGATTGAAGAGGAGAGCTAGTCATAAATAAAACTTCCTTATGAAAAGGGAGATAATCGGTTGCCTTTGAGTGATAAAAGGAGTTAACTGGTTCCTTTTTGAGTGATAAAAGGAGTTAACTAGTTCCTTTTTTAGTGATAAAAGAAGTTAAGTGATTCCTTTTTGAGTGATAAAAGGAGCTAACTAATTACTTTTTGAGTGATAAAAGGAGTTAACTAATCACCTTTTTGAGAATATTTAATTTAATAAAATAGAATATGACCTCATAAATGGATAACTTTAACTAAATGAATAATTAAATTCAATAATTAAAAAGAGGAGATATCTTATTAAATTAAATGTATTTAATTCATTTGTATATTAGCTAAAGAGGTAATTTTAATTTAATTAAAATAGAACACTTATAATTAAATTAAATTAAATCAACAGATTTATGTAGCTAATTTGAGTCCATATTTAGGAATTAAATAAATAATATGATTAATGCAGATTACGATTTTCTGCATTTGACACCTAGGTCAAGTAACGATTATAGAAATTAGAATTGCCTAGTAAGATAGGACTTAGGAATAATTGAATAAATAGGCCAGAATTGGTTAGCATAGCAATGAGCCAATTTTGGGGTATTACAATCACTATATATAAAATTGAATATGCATATTTATTTATTTATATCTAAGATTGGATCTTAGTAATGATCACGTTATATTCTAATCATTATCGATTTGATTTGTATTGAGCTTTACTAAAGTTTTTGAAATGATGGATTAGTTTTGTTACAACTAACATTGGTGTGATTAAATCACTGATCAGATATATTGGTGAATGGTCATGTCTCCAAATGGAGACATGCCCATTCACCCATATACCTAACCTTTCTTGTATATATGTTTGTTACTACCTAATATTGCAAGCATCAAAATAAATTAATGCTAGAAGATTAGAGGTAATATAAGTATTGAAGTTTGAAGAAACATTTCATCAATATATTTGCATCATCACCTCATATATTATGGAGCATAACAGGTCCTTTACTAGCAGAGATCAGACTTGAAAATAAAAACTATACATTTATTAGTACTATCATAGAAACTTGATATAAACTTTACACCAATCTATACACAGTTATACAATCACATAAAATAGAAAATTTGAAAGTAAAACTCAAATTTTATTGCACTCCAATGTTCCCAATCATTAAAAAACTTCATCTCTATCCTGAGAGATGCCAAACATGTTTAAATAGGCCTTCCCCAATGGTCACAATAGACCAAGGCTAGTTATAACCAAATTTTGAAAATTTGCATCAAGTTTTCATCCATTCAATAAGGAAAAATTAGCATCTAAAGAAATAGACCAAGGTTAGTTATAACCAAATTTTCAAAAGTTGCATCAAAGTTGCATTATATTCTGATCATTATTTTGATTTGATTTGCATTGGTCTTTATTGAATTTTTTGAAATTATGGATCAGTTTTTGTTACAACTAACATCAGGTGTGATCAAATCAATGATTAGGTATACTAGTGAATGATCATGTCTCCAAATGGAGATATGCCCATTCACCCATATACCTGACTTTTCTTGTGTATATGTTTGTTACTACCTCATATTGCAAGCATCAAAATTAATTAATGTAAGTAGATCAGTGTTAATATAAGTATTATGATGCAAGAGAATTGACATTTGATTTTGGTGGTGTGATGCTTTTCAATTTTAGGGATGTGTTGTAAACACATTGGAGAACCTTTCCTTATGATTTCATAGAGATTAGATGGATTTAGTTGAAGTTTGAGTCATTTTACCTAGCTATTGGAACTGTATTTTTATAGTTTTTGGATGCTTGTTATGAGATGTGTAACTAATTTTTCACAATGAATGATAGGATGTTCATTCCAAGTATTGAAGTGGGCATAGATTTATAATTATGATCCAAGGTGTAAGTTCTAATTCCTTATAAGTTTGGAGATACGGTAATTCTGCTAGAGAATCAATTTCAAGTAGTTTTGCATGACAGTTTTCTGTGTGTGACTTTCAGGATGGATGTGCACTTATCCTTGGTTAATCTTCCTTTTCTCCTTTAAGGGTTTTTAGAGTACCTAAATTACTACCCTTAGATCTAAGAATAAGTTCTAATTCAATTAGAGCTATGAGATATTGTGATGTTTCTTATATATCAATTTCTAGACATTTAATTGCTATTGGGGGCCAACTTTTGGCATTTAATTTATGTATGCATATTTAATTTGTGTTCTAGGATGACTTGTGGCTTAGACTGGTATAAGTAGGAATCATGGAGTGACTCATTCACTTTAGAGGAGTGAGTGTGAAGAGTAGCTGAAGAGTGAGTTTTCCTGAATCTGTGGATAGAGCATCGAATGTAAGGCAGTTTACAGTAGGATTGTGATGGAGATGTGGATGTTTGGATAGAGCACCAAATGTAAGGAAATTTACACTTGGATCTTGGATAAATTTGGAGTAGATCTAGTAGCTATGGCTTGGAAAAAAATGAGATTTCTTGGTGGGCTTGTGAGCACAAGTTGAGATCTTCCTTAGAGGTTTCTACTAGAGTGTGGATTTGGACTAGATAGTATTTGGGTTGGATCTTGAGGGATCTTGCAAAATAATTTTTATAATTGCTTTGTATTTGGCCATAACCAAGAAGACCTTACTAGTGGACTAACCTCCAATGTTCCCCTTTGAGATTTGTGACATTCCTTAACTACCTCCTATGTTCTATAAGTCCAGTGATTGTATCTAGCATTAACAGGTCAATCTTTTGGTGCAATGACAACTCTAGCTTGTAACAAGTGGTATCAAAGCTTGGTCATAGTTTTGAATCTCCTTAGGAAACGTTGAGGGGGGATTATTGGACTAATCAACAATATTCCCCTTCAATATTTGTGACATGGCTTAACCGCCTCCTATGTTCTATTAGTCTAATAGTTGTATCGGGCATTAACAGCTCAATCTTTTGGTGCAATGGCAACTCTAGCTTGTAATACTTATAGCCCGAGACATTGCATGTAATAGTTATTTTATAAATAAATTTTTATGATTTGGTATCATATCTAGAGTTATTTCTTCTTGCATTTTTATTTTGTTTATGTTGTGTGGTTATTTGTTGGGGGCTAGGACATCTCCTTTGGGGATACTCCTGTCTTGTGCTACATCAGATGGTATCAGAGTGAAGGTTGTTCTTGAGTGTGTAGATAGATCACCAAAGTTGTGGCAATTTGCACTAGGACTTGGGTTAGAGAATTATATTTGAGAAGATCTTGATCTAGTGGTCAATTTTTCTTTCCAGAGTCCTATATTTCTTGGTTGTGATGTGGCATATTATGGTTTTGACTTGCAATTATAGAGAGCTTGCAGATGGATCAATAGATGTGTAAATGGAAGACTAATCTTGTTGAGGCATGATTGTAGAGTGTTTTTGGATTATAGATCTATGGTCCTAGATGTGTGATGTGGTTCTTGATTGTTCAAGCAAGGTGGTAGGTTGTGATATGACTTGTAAATAAATTGGGTTTGTCACAAGGAGTGTGGGAAAGATTTATTATAGAGGTTTTACGAAGATCTTGGGAGATGGTTCTAAGAGGATTGGACCCTGAGATGATTGTGAATCTTTGTGATGTGGTGGAGAGGAGGTTTTCTAAGATGTCTACTCAGGTTGAAGCTAGTTTGGCTGATTGAGATAAGGATAGGATAAGGAAGGGATTTTGTAGATGTTTGTGGAGCTAGAGTCTACCAATCTAGAAGAGACTTGTTTGGCCAGTTAAGAGACTTGTTCATGAGAGAAGATGGCATGGCAAGGTTGAGGTGGAAGAGTTTGGTTTTGTTGATCACATTGTGGATTTTAATACAAAAATTTTAGAGCAACTAGAGGTTATTGTTGAAGATATTCCTATCCTTGTTGATTTTGGAATAGAGGCTAGTTTTCATGATCAGTTGGCTGAGTCTGACATGGAAATTATAGAGCACTTGGTCTACTATTGGTGGTGACTTGTATGTTGTAGAGCATCTTTTTGTGAGTTTTTCATGTGTTGATGGAGGTCTTTATATTTTTGTTGATATGGAGTTTGTTACTACTAGTGTGGATTCACTAGTTGTTGATGTAGATGAGGGTTTTCTAATAAAACATTATGTTCAATTTGTTCTTGGGTGTGAGCATACTTATCGGGTTGCTCATATGTATTTGATTCTAAAGTTTCAATGGATGAAGCATAGATGGTTGATTTTTAGATTATTTCTATTAACTTTGATGAAGTGGAAGACTTTGGCAAAGATGAAGTTGGTTGTAGATCTTTCTTTGGGCATCAAAGTATGGGACATACTTTTCTATTTGCTTGGGGAGTCTGATGCAGGAGCATCAAGATTTGATTTTGGTGGTGTGATGATTTTCATGGTTAGGTATTCATTGGAAAGACATTGGAGAACCTTTCCTTATGATTGCGTAGAGATTGGATGGATTGAGTTGAAGTTTGAGTCATTTTACCTAGCTACTGGAACTGTATTTTTATAGTTTTTGGATGCTTATTGTGAGACATGTAACTAATTTTTCACAATGACTGAGAGGATTTTCATTTCAAGGATTGAAGAGGGCATAAATTAATAACTATATAAGTTGGGAGATATGGCAATTATGCTAGAGTATCAATTTCTAGCAATTTTGCATGATAGTTCTCTATGTGTGACTTTCGGGATAGATGTGCACTTATCCTTGGGGTTTTCTGGTACCTAAAGTACTACCCTCAGCTCTAAGAAAAAGTTATCATTCAATTAGAGCTATGAGATATTGTGATGTTTCTTAGATATCAATTTCTAGATATTTAATTGCTATTGGATGCCAACTTTTGGTATTTAATTTATGTATGGGTATTTAATCTATGTTCTTGGCTATCTTGTGGCTTAGACTAGTATAAGTAGGGGTATTTTGGAGTCTTTTAGTCATTCATTCATAGAGTAATTCATTCAATTCAGAGGAGTGAGTGTGGAGAGTAGTTGAAGAGCAAGTTGTCCTAAGTCTATGGATAGAGTGCTGAATGTGAGGTAGTTTACAGCAAGATTGTGATGGAGATGTGAATGTGTCAATAGAGCATTGAATGTGAGGAAATTTACACTTGAATCTTGGATACATTGGAATATATCTAGTAGTTTCAGCTTGGTAAAAAAGGAGACTTCTCGATGGGATTGCAAGCACAAGTTGAAATCTTCCTTAGAGGTTTTTACCAAAGTGTGGATCTACACTAGCTAGTATTTGGGTTGGATCTTGAGGGATCTTGCAGAATAGTTATTGTAATTGCTTTGTATTTGGTCATAACCAAGAAGACCTTACTATTGGACTAACCTCTAATGTCCCCCTTTGAGATTCATGACATGGCTTAACTACCTCCTGTGTTCTATAAGTCTAGTGGTTGTATCGAGCATTAATAGGTCAATCTTTTGGTGCAAGGACAACTCTAACTTGTAATAAGTGGTACCATAGCTTGGTCATACTTTTGAATCTCCTTAGATAATTTTGAGGGGGGATTTTTGGATTAATTTCCAATGTTCCCCTTCAAGATTCATGACATGGCTTAGTAGTTATATCGAGCATTAACAAGTCAATCTTTTGGTGCAACAAAAACTCTAGCTTGTAACACTTACAGCTTGACACATTGCATGTAACGGTTATTTTATAAATAAATTGTTGTGATTTGGTACCATATCTAGATTTATTACTTCTTGCATTGTTATTGTGTTTCCACTATGTGGTTATTTGTTGGGGGCTAGGATATCTCCTTTGGGGATACTCCTTCCTTGTCCTTTATCATATTAAAGTTTGCAGAAACATTTCATCAATATCTTTGCATTGTTATCTCATATATTATGGAGAATAACAATTCCTTTACCAATAGAGATCAAATTCTAAAACAAAAACCATACATTTTTTAGTACTATCATAGAAATCTAATATAAACTTTATACCAATCCATACATAGTCATATAATCTCATAAAATAGAAAATTTGAAAGTAAAACTCAAATTTTATTACACTCCAACATTCCAAATCATCACAAAAAATTCATCTATATCCTGATATATGTCAAACATATTTAAATAGGCCTTCCCCAATGGTCACAATAGACCATGGCTAGTTATAACCAATTTTTGAAAAGTTGTGTCAAAGTTCCATCCTTTCAATAGTACAAAATTGACAACTAAAGCAATAGACCAAGGTCGGTTATAACCAAATTTTGAAAAGATGCATTATATTCTAATCATTATCAATTTGATTTACATCGAGATTTATTAAAGTTTTTGAAATGATGAATTAGTTATTGTTACAACTAACATCGAGTGTGATTAAATCACCAATCAAGTATATTGGTGAATAGTCATAGCTCCAAATGGAGACATGCCCATTCACCCATATACCCAACCTTTCTTGTATATATGTTTTTTACTGCCTGGTATTGCAAGCATCAAAATCAATTAATGTAAGAAAATCAGAGGTAATATAAGTATTGAAGTTTGAAGAAACATTTAATGAATATCTTTGCATTGTCATCTCATATATTGTGGAGCATAATAGGTCCTTTACCAATAGAGATCAAACTTGAAAATAAAAATTATACATTTGTCAATACTTTCATAGAAATTTGATATAAACTTTAGCATATACAGTTGTACAATCACATAAAATAGCAAATTTGAAAGTAAAACTCAAATTTTATTGCACTCCAACGTTCCCAATCATCACAAAAATCCATCTCTATCTTGAGAGATGTCAAACATATTTTAATAGGCCTTCCCTAATGGTCACAATAGACCATGGCTAGTTATAACCAAATTTTTAAAAGTTGCATCAAAGTTTCATCCTTTCATTAGTGCAAAATTGACAACTTTTACATTTTCAAGTAATTTCTCTCTAAGACCCTTTGATCGGTTAGGAAAACTATGAAATTACTTCTTATGATCCTAACATCTTTATTCTAAACCAAACGAACAAGAAATGTCTAAAATCCTATGGTGAGCCAAGATGATCCAACATTTATAATGCACCAGTGGATACCTTTCTCTTATATTTTGATATTTTCAAGACATGTAGAATATTATCTAATACTTTCTAATCTCATATGACCTTATAGAGAAGTTTCTCATATTATTTCTTAGATGCTCTACACCATAGTTTGAAAATGAACATGTCAAAAGGAAATCCATCAAAGGACAGGCAATCACTGATCAACTAGTAGAAGCACCAATGCAAAGTCTTCTACCACTAAATATTGAATTCCCTGATGAATCCATTTTATTGCTAACATACCAAACATGGGTGATGTTCTCTGATGGCTCCTTTACACAACAAAGATCTAGTGCTGGACTTTTATTTATAAAACCACATAAATATTCTTTACCTAAGGCATACAAGATCCTATTTCCTTTTATAAACAATATTATAGAGTATGAAGCCTTAATCAATGGCATAAAAAATTAGTTGAATGGAGGGTAGATGAACTGAATATCTTTGGTGACTCATAGTTAGTAGTAAATCATGTCAATAATGTTTATCAGACAAAGGATGAGAAGTTGACACCTTTCAAAAGAATGGTTGATGATTTGAAAAAATACTTTTCACATGTCACTTTTCATCAGGTTCCTTAAGAAAATGATAAGGAGATCAATGTAATGACTACTCTTGTTTCCATGCTACAAATGCCAAAAATGACTTTCAATATGAGTTCCTACTGGAGATGTTATCCTATCCTTCTTATGGTTCACCTTAATCCTGAATGATTTTTTCTATCATAGGACATGATTTATCTTACTACCATCATATCTACTCTTACCTGTGTGACTAGATTATTTTGGACAATCTAACCCAGAATGAGAAATGTCACCTTATCTAAAATGCATCATAGTATGTAATCATTGCTAATGACTTGTTTCGGAGAAGTCTTGATGGTACACTCCTTAGGTGTCTAGAACCCAATGAGTCAAAATTTATGTTAATAGAGGTACACAAAGGCATTTTTGGATCATAGTTAAATGTCTTGACACTGGCTCACAAACTTATTAGACCTGACTACTATTGGCCAAAAATGGAGAAAGAGGAAATTAAATATGCCAAGTCCTAAAAATAGTACCAACTTCATGGAAATATGATTCATGCTCTAGCTACAAAGCAAATTCCTTTCATCATGCTTTGGCCATTTCAATAATGGGCTTTTGATTTGGTGGGTTAGATTCATCCATCTTCGTTGAATGGACAAAAGTTCATCATTATATCTATAGACTAATTCACAAAATGGGTATAAGGATTCCCTCTTTCTAAGGCTAATGGAAAACTATAGCTCTATTAATTCTCAACTATGTCATATGTAGGTATGGTGTACCATCCTCCATGATTACTGATAATGGGGGACAGTTTAAAATAAGGATCTCAAGTTGTGTACAAAGTTTAAAATCATGAAACATTGGTCTAGAATCTACTACCCCTAGGGTAATGGATAAGTGGAAGCATCGATTAAGGCTATTCTCAAGATCCTACATCACACAGTCAATAAATCTAGAAGGGACTGGCACCTTCAAATCAATTTGGCTCTATGGACTTATAAAATAAGTATCATAACTCCTATAGGAACAAAGCCCTTTGCTTTGGTATATGGAGCACATGTTGTGCATCCTATTCCTACTTTTTGAATCTCTCTAAAAGGCCTCATTGTTGATGATGCTCAACTACAAGAGCTAGGATTACTAGATGAACATCGACAAGTGGAATTTGATCATCTAAGAGATTATCAAAATTGAATGTCTAAAAGATACAATAATAAAGTTAAACCATGTGATGTCCAAGTGGGAGACCTTTTCCTAATGGAAAACCCTAAGAATTAGTAATAATGGATATAGAAAGGGAAGCTTGAACCTAACTAGCTTGGTCCATACATAGTCACTATATTGTTTGGATCTAGTGCTTATCAACTCTCAAAAACTAAAGAAGACTCTCTAAAAGTACCAATAAACAAACTTCATTAGAAATGGTTTTATAGTTGATATGCTTTTGAATCTCTTTTTAAATACCTAAATGTCCTACAATAAGACTAAAATTTACAAAAGGTCCTGAAAAAATAGCAATAGGCACCTTGGTAGTACCAAAAAAAATGATAAAAAGAAAAGTGTCAATGATAAAAACCTATCAAATAGGCATCATGGTAGCAAAAATAGAATCTCTTCCAAGAAGGTAAAAATCTAGTAAATAGGCATCTCTTGTTTCAAAAGCTACATCCTATAGTGCATCTCTTGGATCCTATACAATTGCTTTCCTACTTTGATTTGTTTATTTTTCCCATGCATACACTCTTAGCTATATTTGAGACTCTACTCAAAATTTACATGGATTGATATTGGTAATAGTCTTGGGGGAAACACCCTATGGTTTCGTAGAGAATACCTTTTATGTCAGTCACCTGTTGTTCTAGTTTTGTTTGTCTACTATTGCTTACTATACTACTAAGATCCCTCTCATTAAGAATCCCTTTCGCATTAGTCACTAACTATTCTAGTTGTTTCTATCTATTGTTTCTTACTTTAATATTTATATTCCTCTCAAAGAAGATCTCTTTCATATTAGTCACAAGTTGTTCTTGCTATGTATATCTACTATCACTTAGTCTCCTACTAAGATTCTTCTCAATGAAAATTTCTCTCTAACATTAGTCACCAATTTTCCTAACTAATTTTGTCTATTTTCATCCTACTATTGAAGAGATTCCTTACACATATGTTCTAAACATTAACACTTGACATCAATCCATTGAAATAGAAACTGAATATAAAACATTGAAATTGTTTGAGCTATGCTAAAATTTGTGTGTGTGTTTTACTTTCCTTTTGTCATTCCCCTTTGAAAAACTTGAGGATTTTTATTTTGACTAGAGAAGTGAGGACTAGGGGCATGAGCTTTTCTTTTTTTTCTGCTTGATTCTTTAGTCCCAATGATATGAAGGGTACATATAAAAGGGTTGTCCACTATCAAAGTCTCTATCTCATGTTGGATGGGCATGTATACCTCAACTCATTTTATATGAACACTTTAATGAGGTTGGATCTTCTCCTTGACTGTTTGAGTGAATTCTCTATGCTATAGTATAATAATACTCATCCTATTAAGTGAATGTATGGGTTACTATAAGTATACTTGGTGCACTTTTGTCTTAGGTTACAAACACAAGGGTTGTTGCAAAAAAAATACTTACTAATTACTTAGCATTGAGAGGGATCTCTCACATGCTTGGTGTTTTTTCACACAAGAAATATTCTTGTCATCCTAGTGTTTATTCTTTGAAGCTTATGTTTTCTTGCTACATTAAAAGTGATAAATGTTTTGGTCATTTTGGCTTCCTGTTCCTTAATGCTTACATCTAGTCCTGACAAAACTAAGACATGTCTCATATTCATATTCTCATGATTGCAATACCAGTTTAAATTATATGCCATTTGAGGGTATAAATAAAATACTCTATGATAATAGCTATCTTATAGGTTCAATAACTAGTCCTAGGGATTGCATCTAGCATAAGATTACATTTCATATTCAAATCACATTAGGACATAACTTTGGTTACTTGTTTACATGTATCTTTTGACTTGACAGGTCATTGATTTCTTCAACATATCACATTTCACCTTGACTGCACAAACATTTGATTCCTTGGTCAATCTTTTTGAAATTTATGAAACACCTGTCATGAAAAAAATGTGAAACCTACATGAGATATTAGTACACATATATTTTACATCCACACATAATCAAGTCATGTCATAATCATACATCACCTCTCATAAATTACATTTGCATAATATTGTCCTCATCTATGATACGTATCCATACACCATACACATTTGCATAAGTATAAATCATCTAGCTATAAATTGCATGTATGACCAATCATAAGAGAAGAAAAGTGCAAAAAATGCAATAGTACCAAAAAAATGCTTGTATATATATTGTCTTTGATATTGCACAAAATGTCATATGTCTACCTATTAGTATATGTCAAGCTCACTTGGGAAATAAAGACATTTTCCTATGTCTTCTAAGCATTCCAGTGTTTGCCAAGTTTAGAAGATAGTATCTATCAAGTTCACTTGAGTGAAAAAAGAGAAGTTAGTAGAAATTGAGTGTTAACTGAGCTCACTCAATTAATGAAGGAAAGGTGGGTGAAACTAGTGCTAACCAAGCTCACTTAGTTACCAAAGGAAGTTTGTGAAGATGTAGTATTAACCAAGTTCATTTGGTTAACACAGGAAAATTGTTTTAGTGTTAGTGTCTACCAAGCAAGGTCAGTTAATAAAGGATTTTCTTGTTTTGGCATATTGAGTTTAATGAATTTGTTTGTTGTTTCTAGATGACTAAGGAGATAAAAATTAATTATTCTAAGGTGTATTCAACCCAACATGACAATGGATAAGGTATAAATATAAGGTCAAGTTGAGGATTAAAAGTGTGTGATTATTTATGGAAGAATAGAAGATGCTAAGAGGAAGTGAATTAGATGGATAAGTAGAATATCCTTGAGCTACAAAGATACATTCAATTAGGAATGATCAAGTAATTGAGCCAAAATTAAGATCTAAAATCAGCAATACAATTGCATCAGAAATCAGGTCATATCATTATTACTCTCTAACCATTGTAGTAGTGAACTAAATCTCTTAACAAAGTCATCTTAATAGCTATTTGTAAATCCTCTAACAAGGTGGAATTTCTAGATTGAAGTGTCTAAAGACATCTAAAAAGGCCACTCCTAATAGGGTGATTAAATCCTCTAATAGGATCACACCTAACATTGTGTTTCGCAACCTTTAATAGGGCTGGCTCTTAACAAGGCTCACTTATGAAGAGTTACAAATAGTAACTAGTTGCAATTGGTGGTTTTTCCCAAATTGGGTTTCCATATTAAATCTTTGTGTCTCTTGTGTTCATGCTATTTATTTTATGTGTATGCAACTAGGTTAATTAAGGTTGATAACTGATAATATCTTAAGTTATGCATGTTTAGTATTTGTCAAGTAATAGTTATTATTTTAGTGGTTACCAAGTTACATCATATTATTAATGTTAACCAAGTGCCTGTGTGTTAATCGAGTAACAATTATTTCAGCAGAGTTTATATTTATATTGACATCAAAGGGACCTAAGATTTATTTTAGTGGTAAGTGATTCACCCCTTCCCTCTCAGTTTCTCTTTTTATATTTCCAACAATTGGCATCAAAGATTTTAGTGCTTATAAAGAATGTTTCAAGGACCTAAGCTAAAGATCAGGCTTTCTTATAGAAGGGAGATCCCCAAGTTGAATAGAGATAACTTCAATGCATGATAGGAACTTGTGAAGTTACATTTGGCAACCATTAGTGATTCAGGTCTAAAATATCTTAATTCCATGTATGTGGCACCTACCAGAATCATGATTGTTGAAGAAATTATAGAGAAGAAGAATCATAACATTATGATGATTGATATTGCTTCAACCCTCAACTATGTCAAATTTGATGAAGTCAAAGACTATGGTATTGTTTATGAAATGTGGATCAAGTTGAAAGCCATCTATGGGAAAGATGATAATTCTAGAAGAGCCAATGCTGAAAGTCTTAGAGGACAATTTGATCAATAAAGATGAGAGAAGATGAGAACATTACAAAGTTCAATGATAGAATCAAAGCCAGTGTTTGTGCAATCAAAGCCTCGGGAGGAAAGATTGAAGATGAGATAGTGGTAAGTAAGTTTCTTAGAAAAATTCTTCCTATAAAGTTTTAGAAATTCAAGAGATGAGATGCAATCTAAAGAATGATATAACATTGGATGTAGTAGTTGGAAGATTGAAAACATTTGAGCTAGATAACTATGATAATTATGCTCCTAGTTCTAGCAATTTTGAGTCTACATTTGAAGCCAAGTTATCACTCAAGAAGAGAGCTACAAATTCTAAAGGAAAACAATCTAAAAATGAAGAGGAAGATAGTTCTAATAGTGATATTGAAGCCATTGAAGCATTACTTGCATAAAAGTATCCCAAAGGCAAAGGAAAGTACAAAGGTAAAATTTCCTTAATCTGCTTTTCTTGTGAAGCAGTTGGTCACATTGTTGCAAGGTGTCCAAATAGATAAGACAAAGATGAAAAGAAGAATAGAAAGTAAAAAGGAAAGAAGGATTTCAAAAACTATAAGGACTACAAGAATAAAGGTAATAAATCTTGTTTTATGGCTAAAGATTCAAATAGTAGTGATGATGATGAAATGGTCTATATTGATGTAAAAGATGAATCTAGTGATGAAGAAGATAAAATGGAACATATTTCTCATGTTAGAAAAAATTATACATGGATTATTGATAATGGTTGTTCACATAATATGACTAGTGATAAAATAAATTTTGAACATATAGAACACTACAATGGTCAAAGTGCAAGATTTGGAAACAATGAAGCATGTTGCATAAAAGGAAAAGGTTGTATCTCACTAACCAATGAACTTAGATGTTATCATTATTATTGAGTTAAAGGACTAAAGCATAATCTACTGAGTGTGGTATAGTTGAATAGAATTGGATTCAAAGTAGAATTCATGAATGGGAAGACCAAGTTGCTAGATGGAAAAGGAAATCTAGTTGGGTATGGTAACCAAACAAAAGGTAACTTATTCTACATAGATCTTAGTGAAAGTTCACGTTTCATTGCTCAAGTAGAAGAAATTTGGTTATGGCATAAGAGGTTTTGTCATGTGAATTTTGATAACCTGATTAAGATAAGTAAAAACCAAAGAGTGAGAGGTATTCCTAGTGTGAGGAAACCTGATATGGGCCTCTACAAAAATTGTCAAATTGGTAAGATGGAAAAGACAAGTTTCAAGAGCAAGAATTATCATTCTAGAGAAGTCTTGGAGTTAGTTCATACAAACCTTTGTAGACCTATTGGAATTGAGAGCTATAGTGGACATAAGTAATTTATTCTTTTTTTTGGTGATTATTCTAGAATGATGATATTAATGTATCTAAAAGATAAGTCTAAAGCCTTTCAAAAGTTTAAGTGGTATCTAGCTAAAGTTTTTGAGATTAGATAGAGGAGGAATTCATTTCTAATGAGTCCAATGAATTTAGCACCGAAAGAAGAATTAAAAGACAATTATCATCCCTTGGTATAGCATAGCAAAATGGTATAGTAGAGAGAAGGAATAGATCAATCATGGATTGTGAAAGAACCTTGATGATAGAAAAGAATGTTGCAATCAAATATTGGAAGGAAGAAATTAGTACAATAGTGCATACCTTAAAGAAAGTATAGTTGAAGAAAGACTCAAGTCAAACTCATTATGAACTATGGTATGGCTACAAATCTAATGTAAGTTACTTTAAAATATTTGGTAGAAAATGTTATATTCTAAAAGAGACTAGGAAAGGTAAATTTAATGTCAAAGGTGATGAAGGAATATTCCTAGGATATTCTAGCAGAAATAAGGCATACAAGTTTTTGAATCTACCCACTCGTAAGATCACAAAAAATGCACATGTGAGAATTGATGAGTTTGTAAAAAAGAGTGAAGAAGAGAGTAGCAAAGAACTTGAAGATTACATAAAGTTTATTTACTTTCAACCTAATACATTGCCAAATCCAATTGGAAATCAATAGACTTCACCTCCTAGGTCCCCAAAATCTCCATAAGCACCTAAGTTACATCCAATGTAACCTAAGTCATAGTTTGAAGGACCTGAGTCACAGTCATATGCTACCAAGTTATAGCTAGTGCAACCCAAGTTTAAATTTGAAGGACCCAAGTCACAAATAGTGGAACCCAAGCATGATGTAGAAGATCATGGTGAGACAAGTGGAAAAAGTTCTAAATCCAAGGTACCTATATTAGCAAGATATGTCAGAAGGCACCATCACCTAAGAAAATCATTGGAGACAAATCAAATGGAACAATGACAAGGAACAAACTAAAAGGTACATGTTTTCTTACTAAATTTTAACATAGATTAGTTAAATATTCTTTGGATAATGAAAGCTAGATTGAAGCAATGAATGAAGAAATAGAATAGATAGAAAGGAATAAGACTTGGAATCTTGTTCCTAGACCCAAGGATAAAAATGTAATTGGTACAAAGTGGGTTTTTAGAAATAAGCTAAATGAAGAAGGAGAAGTTTCAAGAAACAAGGAAAGGTTAGTATGCAAAGGTTATTCTCAAGATGAAGGTATTGATTATGGTTAAAAATTTTCCCTAGTTACAAGATTAGAAGGTGTTATGACCATAATTTCTTATGTTCCACATAAAAGATTTATTTTTTATCAAATGGATGTGAAATTTGCATTTTTAAATGGAATTCTTGGAGAGCAAGTCTACAACCTGAAGGTTTTGTAGATCCCAACAAAAAGGATATGGTTTGCAAGTTTCATAAATTATTGTATGGTCTCAAAAAAGATCCTAGAGCTTGGTATGAAAGACTTTATAATTATCTTATAAAGATTGATTTTCAAATGACAAATGATAATAGAAACCTATACATCAAAGAAGGACCAAACAAGAAGATTGTGTTGGTAGACACCTTTCTAAATGATACATTGTTTACTAGAAAATGATGATTTATGTGAAGATTTTTCAGAGGAAATGAGTAAGTAATTTGAGATGTTCATGATTGGAGAGATAAAATTATTTTTTGGATTATAGATTTAACAAAAGAAAGATGATATCTACATTACTCAATCCAAGTATATAAACAAGATACTGAAGAAGTTTGGAATGGAAGATTCAAGACTAGATGGAACACCTATGTCTGCTAGAAATAAGCTTTCCAAAAATGATGGATTCCAAGGAGGTATATTAGACCACATATAGATCAATAATTGGAAAACTAAAATGCATAGTGGATACAAGGCCTAATGTTGCATTAGCAGTTGGTATGGTTGCAAGCTTTTCAGAAAATCCTAAAGAAAATCATATGATGGTAATCAAGAGAATCATGAGGTAATTGAAGGGTACTAAAGACTATGGAATATGGTAAAAGAAAGGAGGCAATTTAGATTTGAAATCCTTCACTAATGTTGATTGGGCAGGAAGTTTTGGTGATAGGAAGAGCACTAGTGGTAGAGCATTCTTTCTTGGTAAAAGACTAGTGTCTTGGACAAGTAAGAATCAAAACTACATTTCTCAATCTATAGTAGAGGTAGAGTATGTTGTAGCAGCAGTTAATTGTTCCAATGTTTTTTGGTTTAAGCAACTATTGGCAAGTATGAAGGTAGAGATCAAGGATCCAATGGTTATCTTCTGTGACAAAACAAATGCAATTAATATATCAAAGAATCCTTTGATGCATAACAAGGTCCCAAACACATTGCAATAAAATATCATTTTTTGAGAGAATTGGTGCAAGACAAAGAGGTGAGATTGGAATATGTGAATACTAAAGAAAAAATTGTAGACATATTCACTAAGCCATTACCTAAGAATGCATTTTTTTATCTAAGAGTAAGCTAGGGATTATTCCCCTATTTGAAGCTCAGTAAATGAGGTCTAGTGATGCATCAACCAGAGCATGTTGAAGATCAGTTGAGTTGATGCAATAATGAAAGAGCAGATTACATATGAATCACTACATAAGGTACATTGATATTTACTAAAAAAATTATTTGGAATAATGTCAAAGAGGGAGAGTTCAGTCATACATAAGATAAATTTTATCAAAGATGTCAAAGAGGGAGAATGAGCTCAGTCTGATATCAAAAGGAAAAATTTTGTTGATAGAGGGATAAATTGAAGTCAAAGGGAGTTCACAATGATAGAGGGAATTCTCATGGATCAAAATTAGAATGAAACTAAGGATATTATCATTACTATTATTTTTCTCTAAAATTTCATTGTATTATGACATGTTGTTTTGTTGTCAATGCCAAAGAGGAAGATTGTTGAAAATAATTGATCAATTATATATTATTTTTAATGTTACACAAAATGTCATATCTTTACCTGTTAGCATATGTTGAGCTCACTTGGGAAATAAAGACAGTTTTCTATGTCTGTCAAGAATTCTAGTGCTTAATAAGTTCAAAAGATAGTATCTACTTCACTCGGGCATCGATAGAGAAGTTAGCAAAAGTGTTAACTGAGAACACATGATTAACAAAGGAAAGTTGGATGGAACCAGTCCTAACCGAGCTCACTCAATTACGAAAGAAATTTTGTAAAGATGCAGTACTAACTAAGTTCACTTGGTTAACACAAGAAAATCATTTTAGTGTTAGTGTCTACTGAGCAGGGTCAGCTAACAAAGGATTTTCTTATTTTGGCACATTGAGTTTAATGAATTTGTTTGTTGGTTCTAGCCAACTGAGGAGATGAATATTAATTATTCTAAGGTGTATTCAAGGTGACTTGACAATGGATAAGGTATAAATATAAGGTCAATTTGATGATTGAAAGTGTGTGAGTGTGTATGGAAGAATAGAAGATGCTAAGAGGAATAAAATTAGAAGGATAAGTACAACATCCTTGAGGAGCTATAAAGATACATTCAATCAGGAAGGATCAAGTATTTGAGCCAAAGTTGAGATCTTAAATCAGCAACATATTTGCATCATAAATCAAGTCATATCATTGTTACTCTCTAATTATTGTTGCAGTGAACTAAATATCTTAACAAGATTGGCTTAACAGTTATTTGTAGATCCTCTATCAAGGTGGCATTTCTAGATTGAAGTATCTAAAGACCTCTAACAAGGCCACTCCTAACAGGGCGATTAAATCCTCTAATAGGGTCACACCTAACAGTGTGTTTTGTACCCTTTGATAGGGTTGGATCCTAATAGGGCTCACTTTAGAAGTGTGAAAAATAGTAACTAGTTGCAATTGGTGGTTTTTCCCAAATTGGATTTCCACATTAAATCTTGGTGTCTCTCGTGTTCATGTTATTTCTTTTATGTGTATGCAACTAAGTTAATTAAAGTTAATCATAGATAATATCTTAAGTTCTGCATATTCATTATTTTTTATTAACAATTATTATTTCAGTGGTTATCAAGTTACAACACATTATTAGTGTTATCTGAGTGCTTGTGTGTTAACCAAGTAACATTAGTTTCAGAAAAGTTTATGTTTTATATTGGTGTCTAAGAGATCTAGGATTTATTTTAGTGGTAACTAATTCACACCTCCCCTCTCAATTACTCCTTTTATATTTCCAAATATATATCCAATGGAGTCAGAATGTACATTGATACAAAAATGAGTGCTACTCATGCATTGTTGATCTCAAAAATGATACAAAAAGATGTTGATACATCATCACAAAATACATGATAAAAAATAGAAAAAAGAGAGTGAACTAATTGCATCCTTCTCCTTCTTCCCTAGGTGGAGGAGGCAGAGGAGAAGGAGGTGCATCTACTCTAGCTCTGGCATACTTAGAGATATGAGGCACTTGCTCTGCTACCTTAGGGACTATGCCAACATAAGTTGCATAATAATATGTCACCTTTACTATATGTTACAAGCCTTGTCCTACTAGCACTCTAACTACTCTTGCAACTCTTGGATTTCTTAATCTGATGTGTGGACTTGTAAGCACAAGTTTAGATATTCCTTGGAGGTTTCTACTAGAGTTTGGATCTGGACTAGCTAGAGTTAGGATTGGATCTTGAGGGATCTTGCAGAATTTCTATTGTATTTGGTTGTGACCTAGAAGGCCTTATAACTAAGCATGTTGGATGGAAATATTATGATTATATTATGATAATTAGTATTATTTTGGATCTAAATATCTATTTTATTATTTATTCTTCTATTATGTGGTTATTTGTTGGGGGCTAGGACATCTCCTTTGGGAATTCTCTAGCCTTACATTGCATTAAGTGGTATCAGAGTGAAGTTTTTTCCTAAGTGTGTAGATTGGGCACCAAATTTTGTACTAGGAAATTGGAAGGACATGAAAATGGATCTATGGTTGTGAAGATAGAAGGTTGATCTTGTTCTGGAAGATTAATCTATTGGTGATTTGTTGCAGAGGGTTCGCAAAAAATCTTGGAAGATGGCTCCAAGAGGATTGGACCCTAAGATGATTGTGAATCTCCATGATATGGTGGAGAGGAGGTTTTATGAGATGTCTTCTTGGCTTGAAGCAAGTTTGTTTGATCAAGTTAAGGAAGGTATGGTTGAGTTTTGTAGGGATTTGTAGAGCTAGAGTCTACCGATCTAGAAGAAACTTGTATGGTTGGTTAAGAGACTTTTTCAAGAGAGATGATGGCATAACAAGGTCAAGGTGGAAGAGGTTGGTTTTTTTGATTAGTTTGTGGATTCTGATACAAAACCTATAGAGTAACTAAAGTTTGTTGCTAAGGATGTCCCTAACCTTATTGATGTTGGGGTGGAGATTAGTTTTCATGATTAGTTGGTTGAGTCTGACATGGAGATTACAGAGCATTTAGTTGTGGATGATCTAGTTTTTGTTGGTGGTGACTTGTATGTTTTAGAGCATCTTCTTATGAGCAATAAGACCACTAGTGTGAGCTTGGAATATATTCATGGAGATCTACATATTGCTATTGATATGGAGTTTATTGCTACTAGTGTGGATTCGCTAGTTGCTAATGTAGATGAGGGTTTTCTATTGAAGCATTATATTTAGTTTGTTCCTTGGAGTGAGCATGTTGATTGGATGCTTGAGATTCTGGAGTTTGATAGAGTGATGCAAATGTGGATAATTTGCACTTTTTTTTTCTTTTCCCTGTTGTAGTAGAAGCATTTGGTGAAGATGAAGATGGCTACAGATATTTCTTTTGGTGTCAAAGTGTGGGACACACTTTTCTATCTACCTGGAGAGTTTGATGCAAGAGCATCTTGCATCAGAAAATGAAGGGGGAAATTTTTATTTTAAAAAGAAGAAAAAAATTAACACAAAAAAAAATTGCGCAGGAGAGAGAAAGTGACAAAAATTAGAAGAAAAAAACTAAAATAAATATAAAATGGAGAAAAGAGGGATAAGGCATTTAATAGGTGGTATTATTAAATGTAACTTGTGGCTTGAGGTTTTTTTAATGTAACTTGCTAGTGGTCGACTTGTCGCTTGGTTTGGTATAAGTAGAGGGCGTTGTCTTGTCATTATTCATTCATTAATTTAAAGGAGTGAGTCTAGAGAGTGGCTAAAGAGCGAACTTTTCCTGGGTCTATGGAAAGAACATCGAATATGAGGAAATTTATAGCAGGATTGGGGTTATCATTGAGCTTGGAGAAGAGCATAGATGATGGACTATCTAAGTGAGAGAAGATTTTTAGAGTGTGTGGAGAAAGCATCGAATGTAAGGCAGTTTACACTTGGATCATGGATAAAGTTTGAGAAGGGCTAGGTAGTTGAGGCTTCGAAAAAAAGGAGATTATCTGGTGGGCTTTTAGGCACAATTTTAAGTCTTCCTTGGAGGTTTCTATCAAAGTGTGGATCTAGACTAGCTAGATTTAAGATTGGATCTTGAGGGATATTGCAAAATTTTTGTTGTATTTTGTCGTAACTTGGAAGGCCTTACATTGAGGCATGTTGGATGTAAATCTTATGATTATATTATGAAAATTGGCATTATTTTGGATCTAAATATATGTGTTATTATTTATTCTTCGATTTTGTAGTTATTTTCTAGGGGCTAGAACATCTCCTTTTGGGATTCTCCTACCTTTTCTTTACATCATGATCCCTCTCTGTGAAGCACATATCTTGCACTGCTATCTGGATCTACAACTCTCCAAGATATCATTGTGCCATCCTCACATGATCCCTTGATCTCATTAGAGCATCCTGTGTTTGTGCTAGGATGTCTCTACCTATGACTTAGGAGCATTCAATCCTATATCTCCTCATTGCCTTCTTCATGTTTTGCCTATTGCGAAGGCTAATCCACTACTCTTAGCCTCTATGCCTCACTAGAAATGGAACCCAAGGTTCTCATCTCTCCACATAGTCTCCTATGTCTGAAACCACTCCCAATAGTACCTTGATCCACTCTCATCTATCGCAAAGGAATCAACACCAATGTGGTCCTTTTTCTAGGGCCCTACTTCTATGGGGCTTTGATTGGCTATACTAGTATTTCTATCCCCATCGGATCTATAAAATATGGAAAGGGGTGATTGACAAAATGCTCGTTATACTTAGGAGTCACCCCTCTATCTACTACCACTGGCATATAGTCCTAGTAGGTCAATGTTATATCATGCACATCAATCATCAACCTACAAGTATCTAATCTAATTGAGTAACCCTTCTTCACCTCCTTAATGAAGCAATGTATGTGCACTACTCCTATGATATATCATGTGGCCACTCATACTACCTCCACACACGTGTCAAAGGAAATCTCTCAATAACATGGATAAAGTGACCAATAAGTGACCAAGAGGCAAATGTATAATTGAGCTGTGCTATGACATCATCCCATGCCTTTGTCTCTCACCAAGATTTCCATACTACTACTAGATCATCCAACTATTCTCACCATTGATCAATCTTAGACAACATATTCTAGGTCATATGTTCATGATATCTACATGTATATAGCTCGTGAGGCTATTGCATATCCTCATATATGGGTTTAGTGATGGGTAGGTGTTCCCATGTTGATATATGTAGTATATATACTCTTGTTGCCATGCTCTTCATCTCTTTTTAGATGATCTCATGCATCTCAGGGAACATATGGGCTAGCATTCATTGACTCCACCTAGAATGTGTTGTTTTCTCCAGCATCTGACCCCATCCACACTCTAAACCATGTCGACCTCTATCAAGCATTAGATAGTAAGCAAGGAAAGCACCCAACACCATTGCTAATGTGTGTAGGCCCATATACCTACACTAACTCCTACCAGGGAATAGCCCTACCCATGATGATATCATCCTAGAAGATGACCTTTAATGTCAATGTCCTAGGTCATAGCTATGTGTTGTGCTCAATCTAGGGCCTGTAGAATGAGAGCTAGAGTATCCTGCATATATCCTCCATGATGATTATCATCTCTCTAAGAGGCAAATGAAAAGTGTTCATCTATGAATGGAAATGGTCTACTAACTCTATTAGCAATCTGTCATTCACCTGTAGATCAGGGATATCACATAGATGAGAGAGACCGAGTGCATCAATATGTGTAAGCTTTGCAACATTTGGCTACCTAATCAGTGCCTTGATGATAGGATAATGTGATCAAAACTCTACATCTAGAAACTCAACCAATGAACATAAAAACAACATAACAAAATCAATATCTAATCTCAACATAAAAATGGTAATCTTATACTACTACAATTAACACATCCTAAAAATATGTTATAATGACCTATGATGATGCAAAATAGGATGAAAAACATGTTGTTCTACATCTAATTGACCCCAACATGTTCAAAATCTCATGCACAACAAGTATATCCTTGTGTGAGTAAACTCTACATACCATGCAAGAAAATACTCTTGCGTGAGAAAAAATCACTATTATGCGAAATTACCGTCATACCAAAGGTTTCATGCATGAGACATGGTTATGTCTCACACATGGAAATCCTTGGACCTAAGCAACAAAATGCTCTAGTAGCACTTCTTTGCTTGAGGTCTTACAAAGGCTCGTGCGAGAAACTGAGTCCTTGCACCATGTCCCCAATGGTAGAAAATTCAAGCTACAATAAAAATCACAAAAAAATCTACTAAAATGCATGAAATTTGAA
Organism: Cupressus sempervirens; assembly: GCA_028749045.1. NCBI lineage: Eukaryota > Viridiplantae > Streptophyta > Pinopsida > Cupressales > Cupressaceae > Cupressus > Cupressus sempervirens. Next base: position 446,085,242 of record CM053787.1, read on the forward strand.
ATAACTAAGTGGTTTAAAGATTACTCACTGGAGGTTTGTATTCTACTAGTTGCTTGTGTCACTTGGATAACTTGAATTGATAAAGATGCATGTAGACCACCATTTTTTATTCAAAGCTCTTTCTCCACAAAAGAAAAATGATCAAATGATTTGAAATGACCCTTTGGGCCCTTGTATAGGTTTTGACCTAATTTTTCAAATTGTTAAGATGGATGTGAAAATCACCTTCTTGGCTAATTGGACTGCTTTGACCTCATTTTTGGGATGAAAATCAAAACCTAATGCACTTGAACAACTCAAAACCACATTTTAAAAAATTTGGGTCTAACATGATTGAATGCTTGTGCAATTTATCTTTCTAATACTTTATGAATCTTGGAACACCATCAATTCCAAATTTCTCCAAATATTTCATTTTTTCAAGAAAAAATCAACTTTGGTTAACCTTTGTCAACCAGACCTTGAAATTATCTAAATCAAATAAAAATTTCTTCCATGCTCTTTTGATCTATTCTACATTTTTTTTATTCTTTTCTCATGTCAATATCTTCACATATATTGCTTCTCATTGTCAATCTAGCATGTCATCTTTTAATTTCACTCCTGAGGGGGTAGGATGATTACATCATTGAATCTTTCAAATCTGGCTTCAACTTAATCTAAAAAATAATGTCTTAATCGCTAGGGGCATCTCATCACTCAAGGAATCTTTGTTCCCTCTAGCTGGCATCATATGTTATCTAATATTACTTGTTGATCAATTGATCAATCTCATAAAATTTCTAGTCATAGTTTGATGGATAGGTATCTAGGTGTTCTATCTGGACTCCTAAGAATTAAGCCTTGTTCTAAGGATAATCCTACAACTTGTGATTAGGTCTTGTTATCTTTTTATGGGCTAGCATTTAAGTGTTCTATCTAGACTCTGGAGGATTAAGCTTTGTTCTAAAGATAATTCTAAACTTTCTTTTAATCATGATTTAATGGATAGGTATTAGGGCATTCTAACCCTAACTCCTGAAGATTGAGTCTCGCATTGGGAATAATCTATGTTTGATAAGACTAGTATCTAGGTGTTCTATCTAGATTCCAAAGGGTTAAGCTTCATTCTAGACATAACACTAAAAAACTCATCAATCAATTTTTGTGTCATCAATCTCATTTTTTGTTCTATACTTTAGACTTTTGATTTCTTTGAATCAACGTGCTACTTGCATATTTATTCAAAGAGGGGCAAATGTAATACCCCTAAATTGGCACATTGACATTCTAAACCAATTTTGGTGTTGTAAGAATTTGGTATAGCTATGATACCATGAAGAATTTTCCTTAGGGGGAAATAAAGCCAAGATCAAGAATCTCAAGATAAAGCACAAATATGGATCAAATGAAGTGTAATTAGAATAAAATGAGAATGAATAATTGATTCTTTGGATATCAGATTATTCAATGAGTGATAATTGATTGGTATGATGTTGATATGCAATTGATATGATTGATATTTACATACACTAGCGGTGCCTATATATAAAGGTCTCTAAGATGCGTCTAGAATGTCTCTAGAATGAGCTAGGAGATAAGCATGACAACTAAGCACAGGTCCACCAGAAGTGGATTATCCTCCATTGTGCATGTGAATGTACATGCATCAATGAGAGGATAAGTATGAAAACATTTATCTTGTGTAGAGATGTTGTAGACACCATGTGCTTAAATTATATGTTAACTCCTATGTTGTAGACACCATGTGCTAAATTAGAATTGCTTACTCCTGCGTTATCAACATGAAAACTCATATAAGTACACAAACTCCTAGGTGTATAACCTAATAAATAATAAAATAATGCATTTATCCTAGGTAAACTTAAGTAAAGTGTAAATAATAATTATTTACACTAACAGGCACATCAATCTTAAAACATCTATTTCTTGATCAATTAAGTCCTATTGTACTGGGCATTTCTAGTTCTAATCACCTTTACTTGACCTAAGTATCAAATGTAGAAAATCCCTAAACTATATTAATCATGTAATTTATTTAATTCCTAAACATTGATTAAAATTGGCTAAAATGTCCTCCTAATTGAATTAACTTAATTATAAGTAAAAAATGAATTAAATATACATATCATAAGTGTCGAACTAATTATTTAATTAATTAGAATATTAAATTATGATTTTATGTTTTAATGGATCAATATTCTTTCCTAATTCATCTCATATGAAAAGTAATTAAATATTTTTATTTAAACAAATATGCTTATCATAATTGTTGAAAATAATTATTTAATTACTTAGAAAATAATTATGAGCACATATTTGAATGGATCAATGTTATCTCCTATTTCATCTCATTCAACTCCATAAAAAATGGAGGACTCAATCTCTTATTCAATCTGAACCATACACTTGGTTTAATATTGACCGTTGATTGGGTCCAAGATTTTATAAAAGAGACCCTCGACCTCTCATAGAGGATGCAAGTGAAGAGTACCAATTTTTTGCTAGATTGATCACTCAAGCACTTTGCATTCAAATCTCTATTTTTTCATGCTCATCATCTAGATTACAATGCACTCATTTACCATAATTTGTTTTCATTTTTCTTAGATTAGTTTTAAAATCATTTTAGATTAATCCATATCTTTTCACACAAAAATATCAAAAACATAGATTAATATTTCACTTGCATTCATGCAAATCCTTTGTACTAATTTTGTCTCATTAATGAACTCTCAATTTTGAGAATGTATAGTAAAACCTCATATAGTTAGAAGGCAACAAATCTCCTTGTGTAGACATACCAGACAAATAATATCATCTCATATGAAAAAGTAATTAAATATTTTTATTTAAACAAATATGCTTATCATAATTGTTGAAACTAATTATTTAATTAATTAGAAAATAATTATGAGCACATATTTGAATGGATCAATGTTATCTCCTATTTCATCTCATTCAACTCCATAAAAAATGGAGGACTCAATCTCTCATTCAATCTAAACCATACACTTGGTTTAATATTGACCAATGATTAGGTCCAAGATTTATAAAAGAGACCCTCGACCTCTCATAGAGGATGCAAGTGAAGAGTACCAATTTTTTGTTGGATTGATCACTCAAGCACTTTGCATTCAAATCTCTATTTTTTCATGCTCGTCATCTAGATTACAATGCACTCATTTAGCATAATTTTTTTCATTTTTCTTAGATTAGTTTTAAAATTATTTTAGATTAATCCATATATTTTCACACAAAAATATCAAAAACATAGATTAATATTTCATTTGCATTCATGCAAATCCTTCATACTAGTTTTGTCTCGTTAATGAACTCTCAATTTTGAGAATGTATAGTAAAACCCCATATAGGTAGAAGGAAAAAAATCTCCTTGTGTAGACATACCAGAAAAATAATATCATGTTCATTCTAGGATGTTACTAACAAACAATGATCATATTAAAGTGTGTGGTTGAATTAGAGGCTCATATTTAACACTCACAATTATGCCAAATGAATATCAAATATAGTTATAGTCTCAAAACATAAAAAATCTATCAAATTATACACTAATTTTTAGGATCTCAACAAATCATGTCCTAAGGATGACTTTCCTATAGCTAACATCGATATGATAGTGGACATGATGATTGGATATGAAATGTACTAATTAATGGATGGTTTCTCTAGCTATAATCATATCAAAATTATGCCAGAAGACCAAGAGAAGACTACCTTCACCTGAGTGTGGGGAGCTTTTTGTTGGAATGTAATGTCATTTGGTTTAAAGAATGTTGGTGCACATATCAACATGCAATTATGACAACATTCCATGACATGATTCATAAAACAATGGAAAACTATGTTAATGATACTCTATCCAAGAGTATGTAGTGAAGTACTCATCTACAAGATTTGGAACCTACCTTAGATCACATGGAAAAAAATAAGTCTCTAACTAAATACTAAGAAGTGTGTCTTTGGTGTCACATCAGGTAAACTACTTGGGTACATTACGTCTACAAAAGGTATTGAGGTGGATCATAAAAATGTTTAAGATATAATGGAAATGCCCCCATCTCACAACATCACTCAAATGAGAGGGTTGCAAGGAAGACTTCAATCTATTCACTAGTTGATATCATAGTTAGTAGATAAATCACAACACTTCACTAAAACTTTGCATAAGGGTGTGAAATGTAACTAGAACACAACTTGTGATCAAATCTTAACACAGATCAAGTAGTATCTTGCTAATCTACTAATATTGATGTCTCATATTCATGGGAAGCCACTCATTTTGTACAACCCTAAAATAGACTCATCTCAAGGTATCTTGTTGGCTTAAGAAGATAACAACAATAAAGACCAAGTTATTTACTATCTTACTTGAACATTGATCTTGTATAGGATGAATTAAAACAATATCAAGAAAGGTTGTTTGGAAATTGTTTTCACTTCCCAAAAGTTGAGACACTACATGCTCACTCATACTACAAGATTGATTGCAAAAATTGATCCATTAAAGTATTTTCTCAACAAAGCTACTATAATAGGAAGGTTGGCTAAATGGGTTATGATCTTGAGTGAATTCAATATTGAATGTGTACAATAGAAAGCTATCAAAGGACAATCAATTGTTGATCAACTAACAAAGGAACCATTGCAAATTCATCAACCACTTAATGTTGAATTTCCTAATGAGTCTATTCTATTTTTGACACACCAAAAATTGGGTATGTTCTTTGGTAGATCATTCACACAACAAGGATCTAGAGTTGGACTTCTATTCATAACCCCATAAACACATTCTCTACCTAAGACATACAAGATTATCTTTCCTTGTACAAACATTATTGTTGAATTTGAAGTCTTATTCAATGGGATAAAAATCATTGTGAATAAAGGATAGATGAAGTGAATATCCTTGGTGACTCATAGCTAGTGATCAACAAGGTTAATGATATCTATCAGAGAAAAGATGATAAATTGAAACCTTAAAGAGAATGGTTTATGATCTAAAAATTTACTTTGCAAATAATACTTTGCAATAGATTCCTTGAGAAAATAACAAGGTGGTCAATGCAATGGCCACTCTAGCTTCTATGTTACAAATTCTAGAAAATGACTTTCAACATGAGTTCCTGTCATAGACATTAGCCTTCCCTACCCATCATTCTCCTGAATTGTGAATGATCTATTCTATCATAGGCCATGATTCATCTTGCTACCACCACATATGCTCCTACTTACATGACCAGATTGTTCTAGATACTTGAACATGAAATGAGAAATGTCATCTTATCCAAAATGATTCATGGTATGTCACATTGCTAACAAATTTCTTAGGAGAGGTCTCAACGGTACACTTCTTAGGTGTCTAAAATCTGTAAACAGTTAAAATTGTCCAAAACCCATTTCCTATCCAATTAAATAGATATTTATTATGTATTTAATTACCCTAAATTTAATTAAATAAATTTACATTTATTTAATTATGTTCTCCTTTCCTTGATTTAAATAAAGTAAGGTTTATTTAAATCCTAGCCTTTCCTTGATTTAAATAAACTAAGGTTTTATTTAAATCCTAACCCATTCACTTTAATTAAGTACTTCATTTACTTAGTTAATCCTTTCCTAATCCCACTTGGAATTAAATATTACATTTAATCTTATTTGAGCACATGGCTCCTACCTTTAACCCTAACCTAACCTCACTATTCTAACCTAACCCACCTTTCTAAACCTACCCACAACTTAATCATGCTTACTTTTCCTAATCACCTAGCTCATTACCTTTTAATCCTAAGTGTGTGCTCACACATGTGTAAGGAATCCTCACACATGTGTGAGGTATGCTCACACTTCCCACACTCCTCTTGTCTTCCACACCTCTTGCACACTTGTACTCTTGCATGAGAGGGAAGGTGTCTCACACATGTGTGAGAAGCCATGCTTCTCACACCTCATTGATCATGTCACTATCAGAGGTTTCTCAGACATGTGTGAGCATATTGCCCCCTTTGACTGGTCAAAAAGCCTAATCCATGTGGAGACTACTTGGCCTCCACCTCATTGACACCTCATTGATCCTGAGAGATCCTAGCCCTTCATCTTGCATTCAATCTCAGCCATCTATTGCATCTCATTTCCTATAAAAGGAGAGCTCTCTCCTCATTTCATCAAGCACTATCTACCTCATTGTTATGTTGCAGGAATTGTGAGCAACCACATCCCACAACAATGAAATCATCTACAATTGATGATTTCATAAGGTTTGCATATGTTCTATTTTGAATAGTTTATATTATTTTGATTTCATATTATGTTTATTTCCATATTCTCTTGCATATTTTGAGGTTTTCTTAATCATGTAGGAATAGATGTGTGTTGTTTAATGTTTATTCTCTTATTACATTTTTATGCAATACATTTTGGCACGCTCGGTGGGACCCACATCCATGTTTTTCATCCAAAAATCTATCAAAAAATCTATAATCTATCACCAAAAATCTCGCTTTGTTATCTATGTTAAACATAGTGTCATCTACATTCTATCATCTCCATAGATCGGCATCTACACAAATTGGCATCTCTGCATGTTTATTTTTATTTTTTAAATTTAAAAAAAAAAATCTATTCTATCATCTCTGAAGTTTATTTTTTCATCTCCGCATATTGTCGTCTACGTTGTGGGTGCCTCCACTAAACTGTCATCTCTGACATTCTATCGTCTGCACTTTTAACCTATTTTGTCATCTTCAATTTTTTGGCAACCTTATATTCTATCATCTATGCTTTTTTGGTGACTTGAATTGGCATCTGCATTTTAGTTTTTTTGTCTGCATGTTTTCTCATCTACATGTTTTGTCGTCTGTGCATTCTTGCATTCTGTCATCTACGTTTTTTTTTTTTTTTTTTTAATTTGTTTTTAAATATAAACCAAATTTTGACTTTTGGTGGTTCTGTAAGATTGAGGTCATTCTAAGCTTATTTACATATAGAAAAAATAACAAAAAAAGTTAAAATAAATTTTCCCATAGTAAAACCTTTATTTTTGACATTTTCTTATGAAGCTAATCAAGTTTATTTTTTCTTATATATTGGAGCATTTTAAACACCTAACCATGTTTCTTGCAAGCTTTTCTTAATGTTTTATTGCTCTTGAGAATTAACTTTGAAAGACTTAAAACAAACTAAAAGTGATTTTCATCACTAAAGGAGATTTGTAGTGATTTTTATCACTTAAACTTAAGGGTTAATGAACTTGTATGGATTAAACACTTCCATTTGAATGCATAAATGTTTAGGTTAGCCAACATTTGGACCTTGTGCTTAAAATGGACATGTATTCCTAGGCTAGATCACATTTGGATTTGGTGCTTAAAATGGAGTCATACACTCTTGAATTCCCTAAAGTAAATTGACTTTATTTTTAGCATTTTATTTTCACGCACTTGCTTTACTTTCTTATTGGCGAATCCACATTTTTATTTACATTAGTGAAATTGTAAGTTGGAAAGAACCTTGCATGTTTTAATCATGAGTGTCTTCAAGTAGATTACAAAACCTAAAGCTTCATTGGGAAAGAACAAGTGTCTTTTAAACCCAAAGGCCACTTACGTATTCTCTCCCCTCATGCCTTTGAGTGATCTTGGGTGCACAAGAAATAAGTGGTCTTGTTTTTCTTTTTTAGGAGGCCTACTTGGGGATTTCATCACCCCTTCAGACGACCTCAACTGCAGTGTTCTGGCAGAGTATAAATATCAAGAGGTGAATTAAAAGACACCTCTCTTGAAAGTAAAATCTTGTCACTTTTGGCTAAGCCCCAAAGAATTTTATACCTTTGAGAAGTGAATGAGGAGATTTGGGTTACCGTCTCCTCCCAGCAATGTGGTATTATTTTCTTTCATCTATAGATTTGAGCCTCACATACCTTGCGTATATCGAGGACAACCCTAGTTGAGCTTGTATATCCTAGTCAAAACCTTATAGGATTGTTGGTGTGTTCTACATGCTTGAATGTTCAAAAACCTCCCCATTTGAAGGGGACACGCCATCTAAGATTTTCTTGTATATATATTTCATCACATTCTTTGCATGTTAAGTTTCAAAAAACTCAAAAACATCATAAAACATAAAGATCCAAAAAAATTGTAAAAGTTTCAAAATCCAAAAAAATCAAAACATTTCAAAAACAACAAAAAAAATAAAAAAGAAGCTCTTTTTGTCTCCATCACTTCTTCTATCCATCAATCCCATCATCATCATGCATCTCTTGCCTTAATCACGTTCTTAATCATTCAAATCATTCATCAAAATCTTAATCATCTCTATTCATCCAAATCATTTCCTCATTTTCTTAATCATTCAATCAAATCTATAATCTTCATCCTAATCATGGTTCATAATCCACATCAAGATCCAATTCCCTCATTCAATGATTCATCCTCATGATTCTTAATCCAATCCCTTGTCAAATTCATTCTTTCCTAATCAATTCTTGATTCAATCCATTTACATCTTCATCCATATTCCATCTTTCTAATTTCATTCACATCTTCTTCTAATTCAACTTTGCATCATATCTTCTCCCTTGGACATAGGAGCATTTTAATAGCATTGGACTTTAATTCAAATCTCACATTCACTTGTTTGTAATATCATAGGGTTTTTATCAAATCAGATCAAACCCTCATCTAATCAATATCAAATTCAATCAAATCAATATCAAGTCAAATTCAATTGAAATCAAATTAACAGAAAGTCCAAAATTGCTCCTAGTCCCAAGTTCATATTCCATCCATCATCAAATATTTCATCATCTCTTCATCTAACATCTATGGATCCAAATTTTCTTAATCAAATGGTTGACAATCTTCAAAGACAATATGGAGTTCTACCTCCCATTCAACCAGCATATCAAATCCATCCTCGACACTTCATATCCAACTCTAATCCATCTCATGTTCATTATTCTTCTACCTTTGACAAGGGAAATCCACCTCATTATCTTTCATCTACATACACTTCTATTCATAGCCCGCACACTTCCTCAAACATAAATGCCCTTGCCATGGAAATGGAAAAATTAAAGAATTATCTCTTAGCAAGACAACAAAAAGAGGCCACCTTCCATGATATGTGTCCTCTTCCCCCATGTTTCAAAGACCATAGTCCTCATGTCCCATCCAACCACACTCCTCCATGCATTCCTTTAACCATAGTTCCACCTTCCCACAATCCTCATCCTCCAAAAACATCATCCCCACCTTGTAAGGGGTATTTCTCATCATTCTTGGCTAAGTGTAAAATACAAAATGAAGCAATCCAATCACCTCATGTCATACCCCCAATTAAATCTCACAACCTTCCTCCAAAGCATGACATTATAGATTCTTCTTCTCCTCTAGATCTAAGCATTTCTCCATCCCCTCATTTCCTTATCCCTCAAGATCCATTTATTCCTCCTACTCCATCCCATAATTCCCTTCCTAATCAAGATCAAGACATTCCATGTACCATGCACCTTACCACTTCCATTCCATCTCAAGAGTTAGCCTCCATAGATCCTCCACTTCATGAAGAGATTCCTTCCAGTCCATCCACTAATAATCCTCCATGTCAAGATCAAATCACTCCAACTCATGATGCTATTCCATCTCATGATCCACTCATTCCACCACATGATCCTCTTTTAAGTCAAGATCAAATTACCCCTTCATTTTCCTTTCATGATCCCCCTCCATCCCAAGAGCCTATTACCCCTTTTAATCTCCCTCGCAATCCTAATTCTCCACATGATCCCATCACACCTATCCAATCCCCTCATGAACCCCATATACTTGGACTCACATCTTGTGTTGAAATAATGTCTCAAGATGTTGGTATACCTTCCACTTCTTCCAAATTCAAAATTACTCCCTCCAAACCTAAAACTTCCCACCCTTCCTCTTCCAAGTCCATTTTAGGACCTTATATCCATATTCCCCTACCTTTCTCACTTCCATCCATTCTAGGTCCTTATGTTCCACCGTCCGACCCTTCATCCCTTCCATCCATTCTAGGTCCTTATATTCCACCACCAAACCCTTCATCCCTTCCTTCCATTTTGGGTCCTTACATACATCCATCCACCATATCCATGTTTTCCATTTCATCCCCTCATGCTCCTATTAAAGATCAACAAAGGCACACATCCTTGAATTCCTCACAATGTTCACCATCTATACGCTCTCCACCCATTTACCTTCATGCACCCATACCATGGCCAATGGAAGCAAAATGGATGCCAAAGAAAAAGAGCATAAGCCAAAAATCCACAAAAGCCCAAGGATCAACGTGTCCCCTCTAAAAGACATGTTCAAGAAAAGAAAAATATGATCCAAAATTGAACTCAAAGGCAACAAAGGCTAAACATCAAAAGTGCAAAAATTATGTGGATTCCAAAGCTACTTAATATAGCAATGAATCTCAAAGAAATATACAAAATGACATCCAATCTTGCTAATCCAAAGGCTTCCCTCATTCATAAATCATCCAAGCTTCCATGTTTCAAATCCATTTTGGGTCCCTATATACCCAAATCCACCTTCCCAAATCCATCGTCTCCTTCCTCCATTTTGGGTCCCTATATCCCAAAATTCAAACTCTCTCCTACATACCCTCCAAAATTTCCTCCTTTCCATCACCCTTCAAGGTGTGTGCCAATGATGATCTTTCTGCCTCCTTCATCCATTCATTCACAAGTCTTCCAACCTAGCATCCATCAACCATGTCTTCCTCCCACCCACTTGAACCCCTTAATCCAAACCTTTTCATAAGTCATTAGCCTCCATTCCCAAATGCACTTCATCCTTCTTTTCAATACCATATCAACATCTATGAGAAAAAAGTAAAAAATTCCTTGAAAATAACAAAGAAAAATAAAAATAAAAAAATATCAAGGGATACCATCCATGTAAATAGATTCTTGAGTCCTCCCTTCATTCTCCTATCATGTATCCATTGCCTTCCAATTCCACTTATCCATACATTTAGTTTTCCTCTTCCACTTGCACTCTATATTGGGGGCAAGCTCCATCCATACCAAACTTCCATGCCTATCTTCCATCCTTCCATCTACTGTTCATTATCCACTTCCATCTTTGATCTTGACTTTCACTTTTCTTTCATCCATCCATATTCTCACTTCACACATCCATATGCACTTTCCATACATTATCCTATATACGTCCATAATTCTTCCATATATTTTATCTTGACATGCTATCCATATCTTGCATTCCATAGTCCTTTTCATTTTCATTTCATCCATTTTCCATCCATACACCTACATACTTCCATCCTTCTTTCATATTTCGCTGATCTTGGTTATCCCTTCCATTTCATCCTCTTCATATCCCATAATTTCTCCAAATCATTATCCCTTTTCCATACCCTCCCTCCCATATCCCATATCCATTCCCCTTTCATGCCCATGCTCATGATCATTATTAGAGGCACAATACCAAAATGTTCATACATGCTTTGGAAGAGCACATGCCTTCTTTTCCTCCATATACTAGCCTTTCTTCCATCTTTCCTTTATCATGCATCCTTTCCCACCACATTTTCCACCATATTCCTATCCTTGGTATGGGGCATTGGGACTCCTTCAAAACATGGTCCTTGGTTCCACATTTTCTGATACCATATCATTTGGCCCCTCATATCCTTTCACCATTCCTATCATCCACCAACTCACATTGCTTTTCATCCATTTACCATGCCTTGGTTCTCCCTTGTCATTGGTCCCAATCCATTCTATTCCACATTTGTTCAATCCATTCATTTATTTCCATTATATACATTCGTTCATATCAAATTCAATCTAATTCTTCCAACTCACTTCAATCAACTTCATTCGTCCTCTATTTCAATCAGTTTTCCCTTCTTCTAATTCTTTCACATCAAATCAATTCTACTTTCACCATTCTTCATCCTATCAATACTTATTCTTCCACTCTCATTCACGTTAATTCTTCTACTTTCATTTCAATTTCATCTATCCACCATAAAATCAAAAAAATCAAAAAAAATCTCAATCACTATGCAATCAATACTAGTTCAATCAATCTAATCTTGTAATCTTGTACATCAATCGTTAATCAATTCATCAATTTGACCCAATCAACTGATCATCCATTAACCATATTCAAACATTATCATGGGATGAATCCTTCCCAATCTTTGGATGTGCATTACGCCTATAGTTAGCTTTTCCATCCTTAATCAATCATCATCAATCAGTCCATTCATGGGTTTTCAGCTTGTCTAGGGGCAAATTTTTGCTTTTCTTTTGGTTTATTGTTCATGATTTCTTGTTACTTGTCTGCATTAGTATTTTTTTCATTTCTTATGGTCTTTGCATCCTATTGTCCCAGGAATCATGGTCTTCCAACATGGTTTCATAAGGCATATGGTTGTATTAGACCCCTATTTTCACGTACTTGACACATTGTCATCTTGTTTCCTCATACCTTGGTGCATAGTGTTGAGTAAAATATCAAACTTAGGTTGTTCATTCCATTACAGCATAACTCCCTTCTGTACTCCCTTCCATTTTGAGAGAACATCTGTGTTCTCCTAACCTACATGTCCTCTTGAGGGGGCGTACCCTTCCACCCTCGTCATCCTTCCTCATCCTTCCATGACTAGGGCATCATGCTACTAGTCTTATCCTCCTAGCCACTATGTTTTATTCTTCTTTGATATAACATTACTAATGCTATATCAAAGAGGGGAAAAATGTAGACACCTGAAATTGTCCAAAACCCATTTCCTAGCCAATTAAATAGATATTTATTATGTATTTAATTACCCTACCTTTAATTCAATAAATTTACATTTATTTAATTATGTTCACCTTTCCTTGATTTAAATAAACTAAGGTTTATCTAAATCCTAACATTTCCTTGATTTAAATAAACTAAGGTTTTATTTAAATCCTAACCCATTCACTTTAATTAAGTACTTCATTTACTTAATTAATCCTTTCCTAATCCCACTTGGAATTAAATATTACATTTAATCCTATTTGAGCACATGCCTCCTACCTTTAACCCTAACCTAACCTCACTACTCTAACCTAACCCACCTTTCTAAACCTACCCACCACTTAATCATGCTTACTTTTCCTAATCACCTAGCTAATTACCTTTTAATCCTAAGTGTGTGCTCACACATGTGTGAGGTATGCTCACACTTCCCACACTCCTCATGTCTTCCACACCTCTTGCGCACTTGTCCTCTTGCATGAGAGTCAAGGTGTCTCACACCTCTTGCACACGTGTCCCCTTGCATGAGAGTCAAGTTGTCTCACACATGTGTGAGAAGCCATGCTTCTCACACCTCATTTATCATGTCACTATCAGAGGTTGTTCACACATATTTCCCCCTTTGACTGGTCAAAAACCCTAATCCATGTGGAGACTACTTGGCCTCCACCTCATTGACACCTCATCGATCCTAACAGATCCTAGCCCTTCATCTTACATTCAATCTTAGCTGTCCATTGCATCTCATTTCCTATAAAATGAGAGCCCTCTCCTCATTTCATCAAGTACTATCTACCTCATTGTTATGCTACAGGAATTGTGAGCAACCACATCCCACAACAATGAAATCATCTACACTACTTAATGATTTCATGAGGTTTGCATATGTGCTATTTTGAATAGTTTATATTCTTTTGATTTCATGTTATGTTTATTTCCATTTTCTCTTGCATATTTTGAGGTTTGCATAATCATATAGGAATAGATGTTAGTTTCTTAATGTTTATTCTCTTATTACATTTTTATGCAATACAGAACTTGAAGAGTCAAAATGTCTATTAATTGAGGTACATTAAGGTATTTGTGGATCACGCTCAAATGGCTTGACACTAGTTTTGTAACTTATTAGAGATGGTTACTATTGGTCAAAAATAGAACAAGAAGTAGTCAAATATGCTAAGTCTTGAAAATAGTGACAACTTCATGCAAATCTTATGCATGCTCTAGCTAGGGAACTAATTCCTTTCATCACACTTTGGTCATCCCAACAATGGCCATTTGATTTGGTGGGTAATATTTATCCATCTTCCTTGAATGGATGCAATTTCATTATCACAGCTACAAACTACTTCACAAAATGGGTAGAGGCAATCCCTCGTATTGAGGCTAATGGAAAAATTGCAACTCTGTTCACTCTCAACTATATCATCTATAGGTATGGTGTACCATTCTCCATTATTACTGAAAATGGAGGATAATTCAAAAATAAACATCTCAAAGAGCTATGTTCAAAGTTCAACATCATGCAACATTGGTTCTCAATCTACTACCCCTAGAGTAATGGACAAGTGGAATTATCCAATAAAGCTATTCTCAAAATCATGTATCACACAGTTAACAAATCTGGAAGGGATTGGCACCTTTGAATTAATTATGCTCTATGGTCTTATAAAATAAATACAAGAACTCCTATGGGAACAATGCCCTTTTCTTTAGTATGTAGAACTCTTTGAAAGGTCACATTATTGATGGTGACTATAGAATATCTTGGCTACAAGAGCTAGAATTACTAGATGAATGTTAGCAAGTGAATTTCGATCATCTAGAAGCTTACCAAAAGAGGATGTCCAAAAATTACAATAATAAAGTAAAATCATGGTACATCCAAGTGGATGACCTCATTCTGAGGGAAGACCCTAAGCATCACCAACATTGGGTATAAAAAGAAAAGTTTGAGCCCAACTAACTCGGTCAATACATCATCACTATAGTGTTTGGACCAGGTGCTTATCAACTCTTGACTATTGAAGGAGAATAACTCAAGGAGCTTATCAACATCCTTCATCTAAAAAGGTTCTATAGTTTATATACTTTTGAAGCTCTTTGTACATATCTAAATGTCTTGAAAAAAGTCTAAAATTTGCAAAAAGTCCTGAAAAAATTATATTATATTGGTGAAAACCCATCAATAGGCACCTTGATAATACCAAAAACATTGAAAAAATCAAAAATCAAAAAAGTATGAAGAACAAAAAAATTTAAAAACATGAAAAGTGTCATTGATGAAAACTTGGCAAATAGGCATCATGGTAGTAAAAATAGAATATTTTCCAAGAAGGTGAAAACCTGGTAAACAAGTGCATCTTGTTTCAAATGCTACATCTTGTAGTGCATCTTATGTCTCATGTACAATTTCTTTCCTACTTTCAGTACTTCACATTTCTACTTTAGTTTTCTTCTTTTTCTCATGCATACACTTTTAGTTATCTTCAAGACTTTTCTTAGACCTACATGGATTGAAATTGGTCATAATCTAGGGGGGAACACCCTATGGTTTTAGAGGATCTCTTTTGTGTCAGATACTATTTGTTCTAACTATGGTTGTCTATTGTTTCTTAGTCTTCTATTGAGATTCCTTTCAAAGAAGATGGCTTTTGCATCAGTCATCAATTTTCCTAATTGTGTCTATCTACTATCACTTAGTTTCCTAATGATATTCCTCTTAAAGAAGATCCCTCTAATGTCAATCACCAATTTTCCTAACTATGTATCTTAATGTCATCCATCTACTGAAAATATTTCTAACCATACTTTCTAAACATCAACATTTGATGTTTATTCTCTCACACAAGAATTGAATTGGAAACAATGAAACTATTTGAGTTATGCTGAGATTTTCTTTGACTGTCTTTTTTTTCTCTGTCAATCCCTTTTGAAAAACTTGAGGATGTTTACTTTGACTAGAGAAGCTAGGATTGGGGGCATGATCTTTTCTTTTTTTTCTATTTCATGGTTTACTTCCAATGATCTTGATGGGGAGTTTCTCACACTTAGAACCTTTTTTCTCTACCAAGTCTTACTCTTAGCCTTATTAGGGTTCTTTCTCAATACCATATTCTAGAGGACCTTTTCCTAATCCTCTTCAACCTAGAAACTCACCTATCAATTCAAAACTCACTCCGAACTCTTCAAACCCCAACTAGGTAACTTTGTGCTCAACAAGAATATAAACTCTCCAAGGCTCCTGACATGGAAAATTCATGTTTTGATCACTCTCACAATGTTCTTGGTCCTTTACCAACCATTTTTCAACATCTTTCTAGATCCAAAACTCCAAAATCACTAAATTTCTCTTTTAGGCCTTGTAGCCCTATGAGCCTCAATTAGGCCTCCTAAAAACAAGGAAATTGATATAACTTCAAAAAAAAACCTTAACCTTCCCCTATGATTTCTTCTATACTTTTCCTCATATCAACCTAAACTCAATGATTTTCTAGGTTTTAGATTCCCATGGTGTCCATATAGTACCTTTCCAGAAAACCCTATTTTTAAGGATTTTTAGGGCAATGATAGTAATTTCTTCTTGGTTTCTTGATCCTAATTCTCAGACCTTCTCCTCTGGTCTATGAACCCTTGACTCTTCCTACTTCATTTCCCCAATCAAGTCTTTCTCATCCCAATCAAGCAAACACTCTAAAACTCTCCTACAAACTTCTTAATTCCTAGCCAAACAACTCCAAGCTTGACTAGGGCTCGCTTGAAAAATTAGAAAACTTGTTCTCCCAACCTCCAAAAACCATATTTGTACAATGTAAAAATGATATTTCTTGAATCTCAAAGGCCATTAGGTTTTAACAATGGGAATTCAAGTTTTCATCATTCTTATTCAGACTATTATATACAGACCAATAAGGAACATAAAACTAATTAATTATCAAAACAATTAATCCATGCAAAATAGCGTGAAGATCAATCCAAATCAGCATGTCTTGTGCCCAAAATCATGTTTTCTATGTATTTCTTCTTCCTTTCATGTGAACAGTTAGTACAATCCAACTTCCAACCCAAAAAATGGTTCATCTTTCCTTATATACCTTGTTTATAACTTTCTATACCATTAGGTCAAATCCTAGACCTCTTTAGTGCATATTCCTAAATTTAAGGAAAAGTTGTAATGAGCAACTTTTGCAATTTTTGCAAAAATGACATTTTAACACCTCAAACCTATCTAGTTTGATTCAAGTCCACCCAAATTGATCCAAAAACATATATAGACCTCATTTTAACAAAAAATTCTCAATTTGGAAGGATTTTTCAAATTGACAATAGTTGACCCTAATAGGACATTGTAGCACTAATTAGGTCTTAGCAATTAAACCATGATCAACACTTGCTCTTAAACTTTGACACGTTCTCCAATGCACCTTGCAACTTTATAACTAGTCCTTATTTGCTAAATGGTTGGCTAGGCCATTTACTAGCCAAAACTGCCTATTAGGGTTTTCCTTTCCCCTAAGGTGCTCCTATACCATACTCTCCCGCAGGGAAAAGACTAAGTTACCTATGGTGAGATAAACTCCATGTTGATTCCATGATTCTTGAAGTCACTATCTATAATCTAGTTTGCTTTAACTTCAAGGATGTTCTTCTATTTGATTATGTTCTCTTTGTAGACATTGTTCCTAGTACTCTTCTTAACTCTATGTCTAGTAATCCTTCAGCTTGTGGTTGCATCTTTTTAGGTACATGTAGCTCTATCACATATTTTTTTAGCCCTATCTAATACTATACCTTATCAATATCCTTTCATTTATATGGTATCAAGTCTTGAACATTAAAGATTGGTGATATTGACATATTGTTGGGTAGATCAACTTTGTAGGCATTGGCACCATACTTCTTCAGCACTTTACATGGCCTAATTATCTTCATTTTAAGCTTAGTTGGAATGTCCTTTTTCAATCTATACTTATTCAAGAACACCATTACCAAGTCTCCTATTTGAAACTATAATTATCTTCTTCCCTCATCTTTATTTTCCTTTAGCTTTTGATTGGCCTTTATCAATGTTTGCTCCTCTTGATCATGTGCCTCCTTCATTGACTGAGAAAACTCATTTGCATGCCCACTAATTTTATCATGTCTTGGTAGCTCTCTAATCTCCATTATACCTCTAGGATGTGCACCATATACAACTCTAAAAGGACTTAGTTCTATGGTTTTGGTTTTACTATCTTTATAGGTAAACTCTACCTAAGGGATAACTTGCTCCTAGCCTTTCCCATACTCCTTAGTCAAGCATCTCAATATATTTCCTAGAACCCTATTGATTACCTCCATTTTCTAATATTTTTGGAAATAATAGGAAAAACTATGAGCTGGATTGGTGCCTAACCTTTTCCAAAGGGTTTTCTAAAAATGCCCCATGAATTTAACATCTCTATCTACAATAATACTTAATGGCAAACCATGTACCTAATTATCTCCTTGAAGAAAATGTGGGCTATATGACTAGCATCAAGTGTAGTTTTACAGGGTATAAAGTGACACATCTTGCTAAATATATTGACCACAACAAATACGTTATCCAATCATGTCTTTGCTCCAGGTAGAACAATTATGAAGTCCATGCTAATATACTCCCAAGGCCTATTAGGAATGGGTAGTGGCTAATAGATTCCTACATTGGATGAAGTGTCTTTAGCTTTTGGTATATTCCACACTATTCAACATACCCTCTCACATCTCTTTGCATCCTAGGCCAATAGTAGTACCTCTGTGCTAGATCTACAGTCTTATTAAGGCCAAAATAACCACTCATACTCCCATTATGTTTTTCCTAAATGAGGTTTTCCCTCATAGACCTTTTGGCACACACAATTGTACCCTATAAAAAAAAATCATTCTATAAAGTAAACTTAGCAAATTTACTATGAAAGTGGTTTTCAAAATTACTACATACCTTATATGCTTTTGCAAAGTCAGTGTCCTCACCATACAAATCTTTGAACTCTTCAATTCCTATGCTCTATAACTTGACCTCTTGAATAGTCAAAAACCTTCTACTTAAGGCATCATCCACCTTATTATGAAGCCCCTTCTTTTGTTTTATGGTAAAGGTGTAGTATTGCAATAATTTCATCCACTTGATGTACCTAAGGCTGATCTTATTTTGGGTGTTAATGAAACTTAGTCCCTGATTGTCAATGTAGAAAACAAATTCCTTGGGTAGGAGATAGTGTCTCCATTTCTTGAGGACTTGAACTAGTGCATATAGTTCCAATTTATAGGTAGAATATCTTGTATTTGCCTCATTAAGCCCCTCACTAAAAAAAATGCTACAGGCCTTCCATCTTGGCTTAAAACTACTCCAACTACAATTTTGCTTGCATCACACTCCACAATGAACAACTTTTCAAATCTTGGAAAAACTAGTATTTATTGAGTGGTTACCTCCTTCTTTAGTCATTCAAAACTCTCATTTTTTTTCTTTTTCCAAATTAACTTTTTCTTCATGCGTCCTTTTACGGTGTCATTCATAGGAGCAAAAATTTCACTAAATCTCCTCACAAAATTTCTATAGACTTGGGCTAACCCATGGAAAATCCTTACTTCACTAGTAGACCTAGGAGTAGGCCAACTAAGGATTGCCTCCACCTTTCTCTTTTCCATTTTCAAATTTCTGTGTGAAATATAAAGCCCAAGTAAAAAAGTGTCTCCTTTGTGAACTCACTCTTCTCAAGATTTATAGTCAAATTCTCCTCTTGAAGTCTCCCCAACATAATTTTCAATTTTTTTTTATTCTCTTCCTTTGTCTTTTTTAATATTAGGATTTCATCCAAATATACTACCACAAACACTCTTATGTAGTATTTTAGGACTTCACGCATTACTCTTATAGATGTACTTGGTGCATTAGTAAGACCAAATGGAATTACCAACCCCTCATAGAGTCCTTCATTGGTTTTAAAATAATATTTCCACTCATCACTCTCTTTCATCCTTATTTGATAATATCCAATCTTCATATCATTTTTTGAGAAATACAATCCATTAGGTCCTCTATCCTAGGAATAGGAAATATATACGTTATTGTTATCCTATTTATTGCCCTAGAATTTGTACACATTCTCCACATACCTCCCTTTTTAAGAGCCAAAACAATTGGGGCAGTACATAAACTTATGCTTTTCTTGATCAATCCTTGGTCAAGAAGCTCCTGGAGTCCTGGACTTGCCTTACAATTTCCTTGTTTTGTTTAGATGTCATCTTGTATCCACTTTTTTTGGCAAAGAGGTGCCTGGTATGAATTCTATCTAATGACTTATTTCACCCTTTGCAGGTATTGTAGGTGGTTCTCCATCACATATGATGTCTTTAAACTGATCCAAAAACTATTGTACTTCTATAGGTATAGGTGTTTTCCTTGGTGTTTTATCCTCCTTTGGTTTCACTGTGATTACGTAACCAATTCCTTATCCTTGTTTCAAATCCTTTAAGAACTCTTTCCCATTGATCAAGAGTGTGTTGGCTTCAATCTTTTCCACATTATCCCCCTCTAGTAGAGACTATATCTTTTAAGTGACTTCATTCTTTTTGAATGAATACTTGTTCTCCTTACCATGATGGACTACCTCTCTGTCATACTGCCATGGTCTTCTAAGTAGTAGGTGAGATGCATCCATTGGTAGAACACCATAGAATATCTTGTCTTGATACTTTCCTATAGAAAAATCAACCCATACTTTCTCATTAACCAGTATGTTAGGCCCTTTGTTTAACCAAGTGACCTTGTAAGGTGTAACATCCCCACCCCTTAGAACATGTTTACCTATAGAAATTATTAGCAACATAATATATTAAATTCAATTCTATTCATTGATATCTAGGAATGTTAGTATTTCTACACAACTTTGAGGATCTCTTAATCTGGCTTCCTAACCCTCTAGGAGGATCCCTTGTGGTCATGAGGAATGGCCTTCGATTATTTGGCCTTCTTCCCTAAAACTACCTTTTAAGTTGGGCTTCATAATCCTCTAGGTTCCTCAGAATCATCCTCAATTAGTTAGCCATTATCCTTGAAAGACCTACAAGACTATCTTAAAACATGTACTACATTCCTCTTTAATAGATTCATTAATATAAATAAAGTCATAAACATAATTAATTAAATATAATCCATGAACATACTTTTCTTACCTTCTTCTTTTCTTGGTCCATGCGGCTCTATCCTTAGTTGGCCCTTTAATGAATTATTCCTTCTAGATTATCTCAACTCTATATTTACTTTCCAAAATTCTTCATTTTCTAATTATAAGGAAAGGAAAAAAACAATCTTTTTTTTTTCTTTTCTAAGAGTCACAACCTTTCATAATACAAATCCTTTAAAAAGTCACAATACTTCATAGTTATAATCCTTTTGAAAAGTCACAACACTTCATAACTAAAATCTTTTGGAAATTTCCCACTATTTTATAATCAAAATATTTTTTTAAAAGTCACAACTATTCATAATTATGACCCTTTCAAAGGTTCACATCCTTTCAATATCATTGATACGTTTTTAGAAAATCACTTCCTTATTTTCTTCATTATACTTTCCTCCTCCATTTTTCCTTTTTGAACTTCTCCCCTCTTCTCTTCCTTTTTTCTACTGTCTAAAATAAACTCTCCTCCCTTTTATATCTTAATTTTTAGGAGTCATGTCTATTTGTTAAACATCTCTTAACTTTTCGTTAGAGTTAGTTCATTTATATTATTCTATGTTATATTATTTATTTACTTACTTATTTGTGTTTATTTTATTTATTATTAAGTTCTATTTAAAATGTTAACATACTTTCTACAATATTGTCTCTTGTATTTAATTTTCTTTCTTTCTTTACTTATTGAAATTTTATTATTTTTTAATTATTTAAAATAGCACACTAAATATTATTTTATTAATAATTTAGATTAAATTATTATTATTTCCTTGTTTTATATTTTAGTATTAGTTTCAATATAAATTTATTATTTATTTTGTAACATTGTATTATCTAATTATTATTAAAATTCTATCTTAAAATGAGGATATGGCATAAGGACACACATGAGGTATCTTGGTAAGTTTCAAATTTTGAACTACCTCTTCTGAGATCACATTATTAGTGGACCCTAAGTCAATAAGGACTCTACATACCTTGCCCAATATCTTGCATTTGACTCTAAAAAGAGCCCTCCTTTGCTTGTGTTCATCTTTGACAAGTTCCTTTATCAACACTCTCCTAAGCATCATATTGACACCTTTCTTTGAGTCCAATCTTACCTCTATATGTCTGTAGTCCTCTCTTGCACATAAGTGATCTTCTTCTCTCCTTGTGAAGATGTTGGCTTGTTAGGACATCTGTAGGCAAGATGCCACAACTATTCATAGTTATAACACTCCATTGAAGAAAAATGTGAGCTTCTTCCAAACCCCCCTAATATACCTCTTCTACCACTAGAAAACCCTCTACCTCTACTATAGCCTCCTCTATTATTGGAGTCATGAAATTTCTCACCTGATTTGGTGTCCCCTTGGCTTCTATTTTCAATGCTTCTTCCACTAGAACCACCTTTATGTCCACCAAGTTAATGCTTGTCCTCTAAATCTTGATTTTTCCATCTTTACCCTTTGGGCCTCTGAAATATCATCACATTCAAAGTGATTTTCCATACCTTCAATCCATTCCATAACTACTTTTGCATCCATTTTCCTATTGAAAGTAGGTATGCCTTCTAATGCTTTGCCACTTAATGGCTTCAATGCTTTGAGGAAAGGTTCCTTTGCTAATGGAGGATCTAGTGTGGGTGTTATTTCCTCATCTTCTTCCTCTTTTTCCTTTCACTTTTCTTTCTCTCCCTCTCACTTCTCCTTAACCTTATCTATAGTCTCAATAACTTCCTCTAGCTTTACCTTCATCTCTTCCACAACTTCTTCAAGAAGCCTATTCTTTTATTACTACTCATTCAAATCCCTTGCCAACTTTGCATTAGTCACCATGATGTTTTCACCTATGGAATATCCTTCTTCTTACATCCTCTATTCATTTCCCAAGACTTTCAATGCCTCTGATACCACTTTGATGGGGAGTTCCTCACACTTAGAACCTTTTTTCTCTACCAAGGCTTACTCTTAGCCTTCTTAGGGTTCTTTCTTGATACCCTATTCTTGAGGACCCTTTCCTAATCTTCTCCAGCCTATAAACTCACCTATCAATTCAAAAATCACTCCTAACTCTTCAACCCCAACTAGGAAACTTTGTGCTCAACAAGCATACAAACTCTCCAGGGCTCCCAACATGAAAATGCATGTTTTGATCACTCTCAAAATTTTATTGTTCCTTTACCAACCATTCTACACCATCTTTCAATATCCAAAACTCCAAAATCATTAAATTTCTCTTTTAGTGCTTGTAGTCCTATGAGACCCCAATTATGCCTCCTAAAAACAACTAAATTGAAAAACTTCAAAAATTCCTTAACATTGCCCCATGATTTCTTCTATAATTTGTCCCATATCAACCTAGACTCAAGGATTTTCTAGGTTTTAGACTCCCATGGTGTATGTACAAAACCTTTCTAGAAAACCCTATTTT
This sequence comes from Cupressus sempervirens, assembly GCA_028749045.1. Lineage (NCBI taxonomy): Eukaryota > Viridiplantae > Streptophyta > Pinopsida > Cupressales > Cupressaceae > Cupressus > Cupressus sempervirens. Next base: position 446,108,682 of record CM053787.1, read on the forward strand.
TAAGGGTTTCTAGGGCAATGATAGCAATATCTTCTTGGTTTTCTTGATTCTACTTCTCAAAACTTATTCTCTAGTCTATCAACCCTTGACTCTTTCTACTTGATTTCCTCAATCAATTTTTTCCCATCCCAATTGAGCAAACACATTAAAACTCTCCTACAAGCTTCTTAATTCCTAGTCAAACAACTCATGACTTGCCTAGGGCTCACTCCAAGAATTAGAAACCTTGGTCTCCCAACCTCCAAAAACCATATTTACATAATGTAAAAAGGTTATTTATTGAATTCCAAAAGCCATTATGTTTTAACCATGGGCATTCAAGTTATAGCCATTCTTGTTTAGATTGTTATATACAGGCTAGTAGGAAATGCAAAACTAATTAATTTTTAAAACCTATTAAAATGAACTAAAAATACTCAAACAAATGCACAAAGATCAATCACACCATATTAGGAAATTAATCCATGCAAAACAATAGGATGATCAATCCAAAACAATAGGTCTTATGCCAAAAACACATTTTCTATGTATTTCTTCCTTCCTTTCACTTGAATAGTTCGTATAATCCAACTTCCAACCAAAAAAATGGTTCATCTATACTTATATACCTTGTTTCTAACTATTGAAACCCTTGAGTTGAATTCTAGACCTCTTTAGTGCATATTCCTAAATTTGAGGAAAATGAAGGGAAGTGAGAGCACCCCAGAAACTCATGTGAGATCAGTATGCACATCCTGTATACAATAGTTCCTTGTAAAACTTCTAATCAGAAAATACAAGTGCATACTACTATGCCATAAAAGTGAAAACGAACATAATTGATTTCCCAAAATTAAAACCTTAAAGGAAAGTGATTGCAATTTACCGATCTAAACAAAATTCAGCAGCATTACGACGTATAGATTATTACTCTACAATCATAGAACTAGAAGAATTATACAGAATAGAGAACATAGATATATGTGGGGAAAACCTTTCCAGGTAAAAAACCCCACCCTCCAAACCATCAAGCTAATGTACTATTCAGTAACAAGTTACAATACATTTTCAGCCTTCACATGGAGATCTACATCTTGCTCCATTCTAGAGAAAATCTGGCAGCATAACCCTGTGCAAATATCTTCTCATCTGTCTCTTCCACTCTCTATTGCATTACAACATGCAATACCCATTTTATGAACATCTTAAGACCCAACAAAGTTCCCACGAAGGAGTTGGGCATGGCTCAACCACCAAGAACCATGCACAATGCCACATGTACATGCAATACCAAGAAAAGGGCATCCATCCCTTGAATAGACAATGACAGATTGTCATAGAATCTGCCAAAAATAGCGATCACAAGAGAAGTGTAAGGGAATCCGTCATACCAACCTATTTTTGGCATATTCTCTTACACACACCAACCACTCATTCTTGGGCACCCAAATAGGCCTCATGTCATAAGATGCTCTTACACCTATCATAGCTCATTCCTTAAATAGCTCTTACGCATCATAGGAATCTTTCATAACCATTTCAGCCATGATCTCCTTCACACACTTCAAGATGCCGACACATGTAAGTGATCAACATGCCAACTAGACATGTACACTTACATTTACATATTATTTGCAAAAATACATTTTACAAAACAAATAATAATAAGAATATGAATTATATAAGGTTGAGACACCTTATTCCTAACATTCGCCCACTTGTCGAACACCTTGTAAGAGCAATAGGAACATAACAAGAACTAACCGCTATAGGCCGAAAGGCCCATAGACTCTGAAAACCATCTGAATTTCTCAGTGCCCACTGGTTTCATTAATGCATCTACAACATTCTTCACAATATCTACCTTCTCCAAATTTACCTTTCCATCTTCCACCATATCTCTCACAAAGTGAAACTACACATCAATGTGCTTCATTCTAGCATGGAAAGTTGGATTCTTCACAAGGCAAATAGCACTCTGACTGTCACACCAAATAGTAATCTGTTTTGCATCAACACCAACATCAAAACACAATCTCTTAAGCCAAATGGCTTCCTTACAAGCATGAGAACCGATGAAACTATATCATCACAGCCATCCATGAAACAACATAAATCATAACATATGCTCTCATGCTCCAACTAGACACCTATCCAAATAACACAAGCATAAGATCCATGTGATAACAAAGGCTACACACACTGCCACCACTCCACTATGCTCATGAGCTACATAGAAGCATCAAAAATATCAACTTCTTAGCCCAACAAAACTATGAAGTCATCCTCCAAAAAACAAGATAAAACATCAACCAGAATAATAACCAAACTGATTTGTCCAATCCAACAGATAAACCCACGAGATTGAAAATAGCATCCATAGTAAATGCTAACTCATCCAATCACCCATACCTCAAAGGTATCAAACACCAAAAAACTGATGCCAGCAACACAACCAACCCATAAACTGCAACCTCAAGCTCTATGTGCAAACCAGTCAATGAAGACCAAACACATAGAAGAACTCCCACTGCATGGATAATGTCGAATCTAAAAAATCAATAGCATATTGAGTCTACTGATAACAACACAAAGAAAGTGAAACCATGTAGTACCAAAGACCATCCACAAAGATATGCAAATCTTGTAGTAAAAACACTGCAAGAAACATCTCTCTCATCCAGTCTCCACAAATCTCCTATGTTCTCCACATCCAAAAAAGACAAGAGATAAAGGAACCAACTTGTCATCACCCAAAAACAATGAAGTACAAGTGATAACAATTGACCACAAAAGAGTGACCACATAGCTCCAACAAATCTCAAAAAATAATGTTATGTGAACCTAAACATCCAAGAAGATAACCAAAGCCAAAGAGAGAAACTGCAAACCATAAGCATGTAGCATGTCCTTCTACAAACACTTCTAAATGTCAACTGTGCCATGTATGATCCCCTTCACAACCCCAAGAGAAAAGCCACAACAACATCCAAAACTGTTCAACCTCAATAGATCAAACATAATGTGATATCATAAATCTACATGGATGTAAGCCTCACAAAGAAGATCAAATTGATAAACCATTCCCAACTCAAGGAATAACCATTCCTAATCCAAGGAATATGCCCAATATAAAACCATCTCCCAAACTCAACCAGCATAACAATATATGCGCATGGAGATAACCAATGCTAAACCATCTCTCAAATGAACCCTTCAGAACTAACTCATGTACCATAGCTCAAGATCCATATCCATGAAAGACAAGCATAAATATAATGCAACTAAGAGCAAAAATGGGTTATACCTCTCAAGTAGCAAACTGTCGAGAAGACCAAGAGTGGGGAATGAGAATGCTCATCAAGATACCCAAGTCTCCAACCAAGACTCATCTAAGAACAATCTCCTCTCAAGTCCATATCAGGTGACTACCCCTCAGACTTCCTGCTGAAACCATCAACCATCCCAACAAATACTTCTCTAATCCAAGAGAAATCAGCATCACCACTATCTCTAAGTATCCATGAGCACCTGTAACCAATCAATCCATGCCAACTCCAAATGCAACACAACAATATCATGAATTATTCAGCTTATGATCAGTGTACTCAATACCAAGAAACTAAACCAAGATCAATGTCAAAGTTTCAACCATGGCCTTAGGAACATAAACATGACAACATGATCCAACCATCTCAACTAAAGAGATAACATGCTCCACATGAACATACTATAACATGTCACAACTCTAAATGCATATCAAGAGTATACCATGACATAATAATGAAACCATCCTCATACCAAGGATAACATACCAAATAAAAGCATAAACCACACCTTTTCCAAGAACCCTGTGAGTCCTCAAGATGCAACCATCTCCACACACCATGAAGAAAACCATCTCCACATACCATGAAGAACCATCTCCACACACCATGAAGATAACAAGTGCACCATGCAAATGTCAAAGATGCTTCTGCAGCAATAGGATCTAAGACAAACCTCCGACATCTGCAAACACTCAATAAATAAATCAATGCCAAAAAACTCCCACTCAACCATGGTACCAAGTCACCTATGGCATCATAAAATCCATCTCCTATATGAAGATCCAAACCAAACCAGACACTAATCCTGCACTGTCACCCCATCATTGTCACAAGCTCCCACTAAACTGTGTATCCAAGCTATCCATGACATAACGATACAGCATCCTCCAAATCTGAAAATCATCTAGGTTCACACATCACATTGGGTGAAACCAAGATCTCCACACTAAGGAAATTCACCATGCTTTAGGACTCCATAACTGACTATCCAAGTACTCAAATATCATCCATCCTCTCATCTCAAAGCAACCACACAAATGCACAAGTGACCACAAACAAGGCCAGCTAACAAGTCTGCACCAACACTGAATCAAATCTGGTGGATATAGACAGTCCACATCCAAGTTATCCCATTGCAATTAAATGGGTGGCCTACCCACCTGACTGCATAACTTGTAGATCTAATCATTGAAACATGCAAACCCACTATCACATTAGTGACATATACAAATGAGATCAAAGAGAATAATCATGTAGACAACATTACTCAAACACCAAATCAAGCACAAATCTGATTTGCCAATTATGTGCACATCAAGCACCATAGTCCAGGAATCCAACAAAGCATCACCACAGAAATGCTGAGTGACTGATCATGTACCAACATCTCTATGCAGAGAAAGAAAAACACCTCCTCTCACCATGCACACAGAATGCATGCATGTAGAACTACAACTCTCATCTGGTACCACTCTAAAGGAACAAGAGTCCAAAAAATAGCTCTTCAATAGATCTACAAAAAACCACAAGCTTTTTATTTTAGCATGCAAAACTTGCAAAAACATTGTGTTTAAGAACACCCATGCACATCCACACCCACTTCTCATCTGGAAGACTCAAAGTCTAAAAAAAAAATACCAAACAACTGAACCCATAATAATGGATTATCATAGATGAACTTCACCATAGATTTTTTTTGGAAAATCTATAAACCCCTTGAATCCAAAAAAAAAAAATCCAAACCATGCATGTATAAACATCCAAGAGGAAAACATAGTACTGGAACTTTAGGCCCACTTGTAGACCAATCCCACAACCACTACTAGTACATGCATCTGAGAAAGAGAGACTATCCAAAAGCTTCCAGATCATCCAATGATCAACTCCATAGTCTCAATGTATTCTAGGTAATAAAAGAGACACCTTCAAATACCCATGCATCAAGAGTTATTCTGCTATCAACCAAGAGCTCCAGATCAGTGGCATTTCAACATGACCAACTCTATTTTCTCTGTCTTCACCATCCTTCAAGAAATGTCTGATGTCTCCTAAAAGAATAAATCAACTGCAAGACTTCCACTCATCAAAGGATTAATTATCAGTTAATTTCTTCAAAACAAACTTCTTCAAGCTCTGCAAGCTAAGAAATCTTAATAGAATAAATACCCAAAACAAAAAACTCTGTGAATCCTTTCATGCAAACAACATGCAATTCACAAAAAATGGTCTCTGATACAAATTGTAGGGAAATGAGAGCATCCCAGAAATTACCATCTGAGATCAGTATGCACATCCTATATACAATAGTTCCTTGTACAACTTATAATCAGCAAATACAAGTGCATACTACTATGCCATAAAAGCGAAAACAGACATAGTTGATTTCCCACAATTAAAACCTTAAAGGAAAGTGATTTCAATTTATCGATCTAAAAAAAATTCAGCAGCATTACGACATACAGATTATTACTCTACAATCATAGAACTAGAAGAATTAGACAAAATAGAGAACACAGATATACGTGGGGAAAACCTTTCCAGGTAAAAAACCCCACCCTCCAAACCATCAAGCTAATGTATTATTCACTAACAAGTTACAATACATTTTTAGCCTTCACATGGATATTTACATCTTGCTCCATTCTAGAGAAAATCTGGCAGCATAACCCTGTGCAACTATCTTCTCATCTGTCTCTTCCACTCTCTATTGCATTACAACATGCAATACCCATTTTATGAACATCTTAAGACCCAAAAAAGTTCCCATAAAGGAGTTGGGCATTTTTCATGGCTCAACCACCAAGAACCATGCACAATGCCACATGTACATGCAATACCAAGAAAAGGGCATCCATCCCTTGAATAGACAATGACAGCTTGTCATAGAATCCGCCAAAAATAGCGGTCACAAGAGAAGTGTAAGGGAATCCATCATGCCAACCTATTTTTGGCATATTCTCTTACACACACCAACCACTCATTTTTGGGCACCCAAATAGGCCTCATGTCATAAGATTCTCTTACACCTGTCATAGCTCATTCCTTAAATAGCTCTTACACGTCATAGGAATCCATCATAACCATTTCAGCCATGATCTCCTTCACACACTTCAAGATGCCGACACATGTAAGTGATCAACATGCCAACTAGACATGTACACTCACATTTACATATTATTTTCAAAAATAAATTTTACAAAACAAATAATAATAAGAATAGGAATTATACAAGGTTGAGACACCTTATTCCTAACAGAAAAGTTGTCATGGGCAACTTTTGCAATTTTTGCAAAAATGAGCTTTTAACATCTCAAACCTATCTATTTTGATTTAAGTCCACCCAAATTGATCTAGAAATGTATATGGATCTCATTTTCACAATAATTTCTCAATTTGGAGGGATTTTGAAACTTTCACCATAGTTGACCCTAATAGGACATTGTAGCACTAATTAGGTCTTAGCAACTAAAACATGATCAACACTTTCTCTCAACCTTCTGACACGTTCTCCAACACACCCTGGGACTTTATAAATTTTCCTTATTTGGTAAATAGTTGTCTCGGCCATTTACAAGCCAAGAATCCCTATTAGGGTTTGTCTTTCCTCTAAGGTTCTCCTACACTAGATCTAAAGAATGCATATAAGAGCTTCTATCTCATCTTAGATGGCCATGTATACCTCAACTCTTTTTATATAGAAACTTCAATGAGCTTGGTTATTCTCCTTGACTATTTGAGTGAATTATTTATGCTATAGTAAAATATTACTACTCATCCTATGAAGTGAATGAATGGGTCACTATGAGTATACCTAGCACAACATTTTCTCAAGCTACGGATACAAGGGTCATTACAGAAAAAATATTTATTGATTACTTAGCATAAGAAGGATCTCTCACATGTCTAGTGTGATTATATGCAAGAAACTTTATGGTCATCCTAGCATTTATGCTCTGATGCTTATGTTCACTTGCTACATTAACAGGAAAATATTTTTTTGTCATTTTGGGTTCTTGTGCCTTAGTGCTTACATCTAATTTTGACAAAACTATGACACATGTCATATTCATATTCTCGTGATTACAATGTCAGTGAGGATTGTATGGCATTCAATGGCCTTAATACAATGCTTTATGATGAAAACTATATCTTATAGAATTTGTAACCAATCCTAGGGATTTCAACTAGCATAGGATGGTATTTCATACTAAAATTATATTAGGACATGACATTGGTTACTTCTCTAATTGTATTCTTCAACTTGGGAAGTTGATGATTTCTTAAGTGTATCATGTTTCATCTTGACTTTACAAGTGTTTGATTTGTTGGTCGATCTTTATGAATTTTTTGGAGCACCTATCATGAGAAATAGTTGTAAACCCTTCATGAGATGTTAGTACATATCTATTTTGTATTATCATATCATCCATCACATCAACCATAAAACACATCTCATCTACTATAAACATTCATACATTATATACAGTTACATTAATCAAAATCATATAGATAAATAAATAAACATATCATGTATGAACATCATATGAGAAATAAAATGTGACACATGCAATGGTATCAAAAGAAAGCTCATATATATATATATATATATATATATATATATAGAAAGTGGGTCCAAATGTACATTGATATAAAAATGAGTGCTATTCAAGCACTGACAATCTCAAAATGATACAAAAGGATGTTGATACATCTCATATGCATGACCTACACTCAAAAATTGAGAAAATAGAGTGAGCTAACTAAACCCTTCCCCTTCATCTCTTGGTGGAGGATGAGGAGGAGGACCATTTTCTCTAGCAAGTGGTTGTATGCCCTCTAAATCTAGAGCATACTCTAAAAATTGGGGCACCTGCTCCACTACCTCAAGTATAACCCCAAAATATATAGCATAATAGTAATCTTCTTGTGATGTCAAAGTATGGGCCTCCTCATGCTATCTCTCAAGTAGATCTCAAATCTCTCAAATCTCTCAATCACATTACCCCAATCATGCATCTCAAACTATGACCTAAATCTAAAGCTCTCCAAAACACTCTATATTGTACTAATCCTCTCATGTGATCTCCATAGAGCATCCTATGTCTACATAAGTACATCTCCACCCTATGGCCCAAGAGTAGGTTGATCATGTATGTCCTCATTACCTCTACCCTACTCTCCCTGCTCCACTTCCTGTGGAGGCTAATCCTCCACCTATTTCCTCTAGGTATCACCTTCGATGGAACCCAAGTTTCCCATCTCTCCCCATGTTCTCCAATGACCAAAACCACTCCCACCAACAAGTTTATCTAACCTCATCTACTAAGGTAGAATCAAGATCTATGTAGTCCTCTATCAAGGCCCTTGTTATTGTGGCTACTATAGTACCTAATGTGAGACCTATACTAGCTACATTGATATAGTCATACCAACTATATCTATAAATCAAGGAAAAGGATGACTTGCAAAATGTTCCCTAAACTTGGGAGTCATCCCTCCATCAGCTACTGTGGGCATATAATCTCACCATATCAATGCTAGGCTCTACACATCTATCATGGATCTTCCAAGATCCAACCTCACTAATGTATGTACAGTACTCCTATGAGATTTCATGTGGTCAACCATATTGTCTCCACACACGTATCAAGGGAAATCTCTTGATCACCCAAATCAATCAGTTGATAAGAGGTTGGGATACAAACATATAACATAGTTTCACTTGAGCATCATCCTAGGCCTCAGTCTCTCTCCATGGCCTCCATACAACTAATACTATATCATCCAACTAAGCTCTCCACTACTTAGTCTTACCCAACATAGGTTGGGTCATCTATCACCTATATCTAAAAATGTATGGCTCATGCGACTATCTCATATCCTTGCAAATAGGTCTAGTAATGGGAAAGTGTTCCCATGTCCACACCTGTAAAATGCATACACCTACTACCATGTTCTTCTCCTTTCTATAGGAAATCTTATGCGTCTCATGAAACATGTGGACCAGTATGCACTGACCCCACCCAAAATGAGTAAATTTCTCTAACATCAACTATAGCATATGGCCCCATCCACATTCTAATCTATGATGCCCTTTTTTAGGCATTAGGTAAAAATTGAGGAATGTACCAAGTACTATTTCTAGTCTATGGATCGACCCATACTATTGTATTAACTCCTCAAAAAGGATAGACCTAACCATGATGATATCATCCTAAAAGATGGCCCTCGGTGCCAATGTACTTGCCCTGGGTTGTGTTTCATACTTTATCTATGCACCTTGAAATGGGATTCATAGAATCCTATTGATGTCCTCAAGCCTAATCATCATCTCTCTAAGAGGAAGGTGGAAGGTGTTCATCTCCAAATGGAACACTCCACCAATGTAGTCAACAAACTATGATTTACTTAAATGTTGAGGATATCACATAGATGATAAAGATCAAGAATATTAATATGCATCAACTCAGTTCCATCCAATTGTCTGATCAAGGCCACAATGGCTAGATAATGAGATCTAAAACCAACATTTGGAAAGTGAACCTACAAACATAGCATGATTAGTATGTGATCACAACTAAAACATGTTATTTTCATACTATTTCTATATAGACATCATAAAAATATGAGACAATGCTAAACTACTAAAAAACATACAAATTTACACACAACTAACTAAATCTACTCTACAATCTCGTGCGAGATTTCATAATCTCACTCTAAGATGTAATTTTCTCATGCAAGGAAACCTATTGGGCCATGCTAGAAACATTCTTCATGTGAGGTATTTCCAAACATATGCAAAAATTGTTGGAATGTCTTAATGGGAAGAATGCTTCTAAGAGGGGGGGTGAATCAGAAGTATTGGCCTTTTAACCACTTTTATACCCTTAATAACATATAACTAAAATTAACATGCATGCATATAAACATTAAACATGCTCTGCTACTAGATCAACAAGTCCTTTATGTGTAGAAATATTTGAATCCTTCTTCAAGACTATTTCTACATACATTTTCTCCTTGTGTAATACTTCCAAGCGAGGAGTGATAGAGGCTTGCATTTGCATCAGCTTTTCTTTAACAGTAGCCTCTTCTGCTAATAATGCAGCTAATTCCCTATGAATGTGAAGTGTTTGATAAAAATGCTTCTCACTCTATGCAAGATTTGAGGGTAGTTGCATACTGGAGAGCTTAAGGTTGCTCTCAAGGTTCAAAATTTTCTGATTTATTTCTTGTGTGAACTTGGAAAAATCACACAATTTTCTATAAAGGGAAAAGATGTTCCCTAGTGAAATCTTTACCTTATCCAATTTCTTGGCTAGATCAACCTGTCCCAAAATAATGTTATTGGCTATCTTTTGGTTAACTTTTCCTAGAAACTTCTTCTCTAACCATTCCATGAGTTTTACATTTGTATCATGGTCTTCATTATTCACTTGGTCAACTATATTAGATAGTTGCTCAAGGATTGGTCTGGTTGAATCTGGAGGTTGTAGGCTGAAGGCATCCATGAATATATCTTTGATCTCATTCATTGCCTACTTGTATTTGAATTCTTTCTTCATTACCTTTTTTCCAATGCACTCTGTATTTCATTCATCTTTTCTTCAGTTAGAGTGCTTGAATCATAATAGGGTATTTTAATTTCTTCATCAAGCTCAGGAATACCATAATGAATGGTCCTAGCTACCCTAGTAGAACTTGAGCTTGGTGTACTGACTTGTAAGGTTGACTTGTCAATACTTAGCCACTGAATAGATTTGGTAGGAGTTCTTGTTCTTGGTAATTCAACCAAAGTTTTTATTGTAGACTCCTCCTTATCCTATGTTTCTTCCTTATCTTCTTCTTGTGTCACTATTGTTGGGGGTGTACTTGTTGTCTATACTAGTGTACTTGTGACTTCCCTTGTTGTTTCACTCAGATCCTAATGAGCTTGCATTGTTATTCTTGGTAGTGATGGAGGTAGTAGAAATGGGAATCTAGTAGTTTGAGTGATTTGAGGTGGTTCTTGTGGTGACACCTTGGCTTCTTTGAGTTTATCTACTACCTTTGAATCTCATCTACACTGACCAATATGGGACTTGTACACAACTGTGCTTGAAGAGTTATTTAGTCAAGGATTTTAGTGAGATCCTCTATAGTTAGTGGATTGATGTTTTAACTTGAGGTGTCAACAACATCCTTAATCTTTATGATTTTTGCAAGTTTGATAGTAGAGTGAGGAGGACTAGGAGGTGGTAGTTGTGTGTCTTGCATACTTTGCTACTCATCAGTACCTTTGCTCTCCTCCTCTTCAACCTTTTTCTCTACTTTTGTCTTCTCTTCTCTCCTCTTCCTTCTTTCCTTTGGTTTAGCAGCAGCTTCTTCTTTGTATTCCTCTTCAAGCACATCTTCATTTTTCTTATATAAATTCTTCCACAATCTTGTGGTTTTCTGTACAACTTCTTCAATTTTGTTTTGGAGAATGGAGAATGCCTTATACTTAGGTGTAAACCTAGTATTATGCCTTTTGACTACTTTAGTTATCTTTTCCCTTGTCAAATCAAGCAATATTCTTGCTAGGGTTGATTCCCTCATCTCCTTCTCCATCATTAGACAGATTTTCCATCTATCCTCTACAATTTTGGACAATTCCTTTGACAATTGCCCATCAAGTTCAAGAGGTGTATACTTGAACTGTGCCATTAATGCATAGACTGATTCTTCTATGCTATATGTTCCTCTTTACTGAACTTATTGAAATCAATCTTTTTCATATCACTTAAGTCTCCATTCCTAATCTTTTCACATAATGTATCAATTGAAGACTTAGAAGGATGACTTACTTTTTTAGACTAGTCTTCTTCATCAGTATCAGGTTGAGCCACATATCTTTTCCTTTTGCTGGCTCTTCCTGTGCCTTCTTGATTGTTTTCTTCTTCTTTGTAGCTTCCTCTTCTTCTTTTTGTGTGGAAACCCTTTTTGTAGCTCTAGTTTTTGGCTTCTTAGGTGTTTACATAGCAGCTTTCTTTGGTGTAGGCTGGGAAGTAGGAGGTGTCATTGCCTTCCTTTTGATAACTTTTCCTTTGATGGGTGCTTCCTTGACTCCTTCCTCGGCACTCTCATCTTTTTCTTCGCCTTGGCCTTGTGACAATTCAAGTGGTCCTTGTTCTGGCTCCTCTTCACTAATCTCATCTGCTTCTCCTGCTGCACTTGTTTCTTCAACACAAAATTTCTTCTTTATCTTCTTCATTAGCTTGTCCTTCTTCTTTACTGTTGTGGTTGTCTTGAGTTCTGTAAAAACTCTTGATTTGATAGTGTCATACGTTCTAAATGCCTTGGAAGATTTATCCATTTCCTCTGCAAGTAATGTTGTGATGGCTATAGAAGCTTGATCAACATCAAGCTCATATCCCAATGGTCGAAACCATCTTGCTCTTGGAAGGACTGCTTGGATATAAGTATAGTCAATATCAACAAGAAAGCATATATCATTTACATGCTTTTCCACCAGTGAAACTTGTATCCTCATTCTTTTCTTCATTGCATTCTTGAAATCATCAAAATAGATAGACATTTGATCATCAAAGCTATCTCCCATTTGTGCAATGAAATCATTTATTTGATCAACAATTGTTTTGTTCTGACTCCAGTTGACTTTTCCAAATGAACGGAATTCCATAATCACAGAGAAGAACATACAAACTAGCACTGACCCAAATTTGCATTGTGCTCCCTTGGACTTTCAAATAGCTCCAAGATTTTCATTAATCTGCTACATGAGCTCTGCAAAGTCATAGGTGTGGTCTTTCTTTACAAGCTTATATGCCACATCCACTGTTATGTAGGGTACACTATTCAACTTGTTGGATTGATAATATTTGTGTGATATGATCCTTACAGAAAAGTCTAGAAGGGAGTCAATTATGGTGTCTATGGTCATGCCTCTATTGTTCCACTTTACTCCTGTGTTTTTCTCAATCGTTTCCTTTTTGTCACTTCTCAGTGTCTTAGTCCAATCTAGGGTTGAAAATACTATAACCCTATGAACCATTTTCTTGGTTATTTTAACTGGTCCTTTCTCTAACCAAAATGCTCCATCATGAATTATACTAAGTATTATGCGTATCCACTCAATTTTGAATACAATTGGAAAAACTAGGGCTTTGGTTAAACCCTTCTTCTCTATGATTGTAAATTCATCCTTCAATATTCCATTATCACAGAGTTTTTCAAAGGCATTAAAGATTTTCAAGTCTCCTATGGCTCCTATCTTGCAGTTATAACACTTTTGCACATCCTAAACCATAAAAAAAATTTCAGGGATGGCAAATAGGGCACCAGCAGAATCATTTTTATATGTAACTTCTAGGATGGGCCTAAACTCAAGTTGCTTAACCTCGTTGTTGACAAGTTGAATTTCATGGCTCTCTTTCCTTTGGGTCGATTTTGAACCAGACACCATTATTTAACTAAACTAGGGTTTTACAATTAAAGCAAACTTCACAAACTGTAAAACTTGGCACCTAAAGGAAATACTTGGTTAAACACTTAAATTGCTTGGGTAGATGTTGAATCGCTGCAAATCGCTAGTTGAATTCTTGAAAATCGCTTAGTCATGCTCTTGGTAATCGCTCTTCATTTCAATGGCTCAAAAATGAGTCAATTTTTACTTTTAAGTGGCTCAAAAACCTTGCATTTAATGCATTTTTGTACCTTCACCTGTCACTTGTCTTCCAAAGGTTTTTCAACTCGGCATCTACTAAATTTGTTAATAACTCGACCACCATTGTAGTTTTACTCAGCTTCCACTAAACTTCTTGACTCGACATCCAAAGCAATTTCACTTGGCATCCAAAGATAGCTTGGCATCATCATTCAAGTTTTGTCTTAGCATCTTGTCTCATACAAATTTATACTTTGCAGTGCTTCATCATGGTTTAGGGTTAATGTATGATACTTCCTTATATGTATCAGCCCCATAGGCTCATCTTGTGATTAGTTGGATTAGAAATGATCACTTGACCTCGTGGGTGAAGTGACCCTTCCATTGGATGTACTTGATCCATCCTTTTTCTGCCATGTCTTTTTCATGTCTGTTTTGGTGTGTTCCTCATCAACTTTTTCTTTTCCCTTATTTGCTTTAGTCTTGGGTGCCTTGGCCTTTGTTGGACAATTCCTATTGATATGTCTAGTTTTCAAGCAACTGAAGCAAGTAGTTTGGTTCAACCATCTTTTATAGTTCCCCTTGAAGTGTGTTCTTATGCAGTTCTAGGGTATATGTTCATACTCTTGACAATAGTGATAGCTTTTCCTTGTATTGTAGTCCCAATTGTAATGGTGTACATAGTTGTCCCTTCTTACATGTTGATTTGGTGTCCACATAGGCTTTAATCTGCATTCAAAGGCTCTATGTCCATACTTTTTGCAATTGTGGCAATGTCATTCAAATCTTTGTGTCCTTGTGACTTTAGACCTAAATTCGTGTGTCATATGTCCTTGCATGTTGCACTTGTGACAGTAACCCTTGCTTTTGGGTGTGTTTGGTTTATTGATCCTTCTACTCCTGTAAACATTAGCAGTATGCCCCTTTTTATTATAGTAATGACAAGTGGGTTTAGAATCCTTACCTTTGTCACTTCTTTGCTCAACATCCTTTGATGATTCCCCAACTTCAGTGCTAGAGTATCCAAGTCCTGATGTATCATGGGCTAACCTCAGGGATTTCAGCAATTGTTCAAAGTACTTGATAGCATCACTTGACTTGTTGAGATTCTCTACTATTTCTTTTTCTCTATTCAATTCATTCTGTAGTTGTTCATTCTGCATCTTTAGAGTAGAGATCTCAATATCTTTCATATTGAGTTCATGATGAAGGTTCATCATTTGGGAGAGTGTATCTATTTGCATGTTTGAGATCCTTGTTAATTTAGTACATTTTTCTTCAAGTCTGTTTGTAAGATTTATTTTGTCATCTTCCATCATGATTCTATCCTCAACTGCTCTTTTCTTTTGTTTAGTGATTTCACATAGCATCATGGCCTATGATTCATGCTCCATCTTAAGAGCTCTTATCTCTTCTATTTGAATTCTATTTTTCTCCATCAGTTCTACTATTGCTGCATCAAATTCTTTGGAATCTCCTTTGGAAAATACTTGTTTGGTGTCAATCTCCTTGTAGTGAATATCATTTTCGGCTATAGCTATTTCCTTCTTTCTTTTTAAGGATTTTCTTAATTCCTCTCTAGCTTCCTCTACCTTGTGCTAAGTGTTCCATTTATTCTCATGAGAGATGGATTCATGTTGAATCACTACTCATGAAACATGGGTCATCGAGTTTGACTCAAAATCACACAGTTAAATCCTGATATTCATATCACAATTTGACTAGCTATGGAAATTATCTCCTACTTATCAATTGATGAGCTTAAGGGGCTTTCTAATGAATGGTTCATAAGGCACAACACTTGGTGAAGGTTTTGCAAATGGGGTTGCAAGCTTTGGGTTTAACTGTGGAGGAAACTCCGTAGTTAAGCGCGCTCAGGCTGGAGTAGTATTGGGATGGGTGACCTCCTGGGAAGTCTCGGTGCTTCACCCCTGTGAGCATCACCTAGATCCAATGAGTGCTAAGTGTTCCATTTATTCTCATGAGAGATGGATTCATGTTGAATCACTACTCATGAAACATGGGTCATCGAGTTTGACTCAAAATCACACAGTTAAATCCTGATATTCACATCACAATTTGACTAGCTGTGGAAATCATCTCCTACTTATCACATGAAGTAATACTAATGCTCGGCACCATCTATTTCGGATTGCTTGGCATCTATGATAGTTTCTGCGTTACTTGGCACCTATTAGTTTTCTACTTTGCTCAACACCTATTGGATTCTAAATTACTCGGCACATGTTGAATTTATATAGCTCGGCATATACTATAATAAGTTATGCTCGACAGCAACTGTAGTTTTCTCGACACATAAAGAAATTCTACTCGGCATGTATAGTGAAAATAGTTTCAATCTTATTTATTTGATCAACAAAAATAGACCTTTTTAGAGGGTTTCACATGCAAGACATGGGTATGTCTCATGCCCCAATGGTGATGCAAGCTTTTACTATTATACAACTTCTTCACACGAGGACATTGGTATGCTTGCACAAGAATACAAGTTCTTACTCAAGGAAATGACACTAACTAAATTCAAATGACCTAAAATGATCAAAAAATCAATCCAAATATGTTAAAATTGAAACAACAAAGAGGATTGTCAATCACTTATAGGGGGCTCATAGTCTACCAGCCGATCGTGATGCCTGGATCACTCAAATCTTTGAGTATACATGGGGATCGCCATTTTTGCTTGAGATCTCATTCTCCACAAAAGGAAAATGGTCAAATGATTTGAAAATTGACCATTCAAGCCCTTATATAGGTTTTGACCTAATTTTTCTAAGTGCTCCATGGATGCAAAAATTACCCCTGGCTAATTAGACCACTTTGAACTCATTTAAATATCTCAAAATTAAAATTTGACACACTTAAATAGCTCAAAATTGAAATTTAACACTTAAGTAGCTCAAAATCAAAATTTGACACACTTAAATAGCTCAAAATTGAAATCTAGCACACTTATATAGCTCAAAATTATATTTTAAAATTTTGGGACTGATGCAATCAAATGCTTGTGTAGTCTAACATTCAAATACCCTAAAAATCTCAGAACATGATCAATTTAGCTTATTCTCAAAATTTCCAAAAAAAATAAATAGTCAACTTTGGTCAACCATGGCCAAACTTGGTCAACCAAACCTCTAAATCACTCTAAATCAACTCAAAAATCTCAAAATACTCTTCTAATCTATTTGATACTCTTCTAAATCTCTTCTCACATCAATGTCATCACATATATTGATTTACATCTCTATTCCCATGTATCATCTTTTGATTTCACTCCTGAGGGGCCAAGATGATTATATCATTGAATGAATCATATCTGGCTTCAACTTAATCTAAATATAATGTACTCATCACTTAGGGAAAATTTGTTCCCTCTATCTAGCATCATATGCTATCTATGTTACGTATTGATCAACTAATAAAACTCATAGTAGTCCTTGTCATAGGTTGATGGGACTCCTAAGGATTAAGCCTCGTTCTAGGGATAATCCTACAAATCATGATAGATCTTGCTATCTTATTCTTTATGGAATAGTATTCAAGTGTTCTATCTAGACTCTAGAGGATTAAGCTTCATTATGGAGATAATTCTAAGCTTTCTTTTGGTCACTTTTTAATGGATGAGTATAAGGGCATTCTAACCTTGACTCCTAAGGATTAAGATCATTCTGGGGTTAATTCTATTAATTGTGATTAATCTTGTCATCTTGTAATGAATAGGTATCGAGGCATTTTGATCTTGACACCTAAGGATTTAGTCTCATTCTGGGAATGATCCTAAAAATTTTGACAATTTTTATTCTCTTGGATTGGTATATAGGTGTTCTATCTGGACTCTAAAGGGTTAAGCTTTGTTCTAGAGATAACCCTAAAAATCTCATCAATTAGGTTTCATGTCATCAATCTCAAAACCAATCTTAGTTCTTGCTCTATGCTTCAAACTTTTGATTTCTTTGAAGTAATGTACTACTCACACATTTATTCAAAAAGGGGCAAATGTAATACCCCTAAATTGGTACATTGGCATTCTAAACCAATTTGGGTGCATCAATCTTACAACATCAATTTATTGATCAATTAAGTCTTATTGTACTAGGTATTTCTAATTTTGATTAGCTTTACTTGACCTAAGTGTCAAATGTTAAAAACCTATAATAAGTATTAATCACATTCTTTAAATAATTCTTAAATATTAATCTAAATTGGCTAAATAACCTTCTAATTTAATTAATTTAATTAAAATTCCTGGCAGTTTAATTATATTAAAACTACCCACTTTAGCTAATACACATGAAAAAAGGAATTAAATATATTGATTTAATTAAATATTATCATCATAATGGTTAAAACTAATTATTTAATTAAATAAAATATTAGATTATGACATCATATTTGAATGGATCAATATTCTTTTAGAATTCATCTCACATGAAAACAGAATTAAATATATTAATTTAATTTAATATCCTCATTAGAATGTTGAAACTAATTATTTAATTAATTAAAATATTAGATTATGAGGTCATATTTGAATGGATCAATATTCTCCCCTAATTCATCTCATTCAACTCCATAAAAAATGGAGGACTCAATCTTTCCTCTAATCTGAACTATACATCCAGTTTAATCTTGATCATTTGGGTCCAAGATTCTATAAAAGAGACCATCAGCCTCTCATTTGGGGGAGTGCAAGTGAAGAGTATCGAATTGTTGTTGGATTGAGCACTCAAGCATTTTGTATTCATATCTTCATTATTTTTACATGCTTATCATATAGATTACAATGCGTTCATTTATCTTAATTTTCTTATCATTGTTTTAGATTAATTTGAATATCATCTAGCCTAATTCATATATTTACATACAAAATCTCAAAAAAATAGATTAATCTTGCATTTGCACTCATTCAAATCCCTCGTACTAGTTTGGTTTGGTTACTAAACTCTTGATTTTGAGATCATATAGTACAACCTCATCTAGTTAGAAGGCAACACATCACCTTGTGTAGATGTCGGATGAATAATCTCATGTTCATTATGGGATGTTACCAATAAACAATGATCATATTGAAGTGTGTGGTTGAATTAGAGGCTCGTATTTAACCCATTTCATCATGACATGTATCTCTAGTCCTAGGACCCCTAAGGACATATTGTAATCAATCATGGGTGGAAGGAGGTCATACGATAACCTACAACCCCCTTCAACCCATTTTATCACGATATGTGTCGCTAGGGGTCCTAAGACCCCTAGGAACATATTGTAATTGATTGTATGGGTCAAAGGGGGTCGTAAAATCACCTATCACCCCCTTTGACCCATTTTATCATGACATGTGTCTTTAGGGGTCCTAGGACCCCTAGGGACATATTATAGTTGATTATATGTGTCAAAGGGGGTCATACACTAACCTACAACCCACTTCATCATGACTCCTACGAACATATTATAATCAATTGTATGGGTTGAAGGGGGCCCACTTCATCATGACATGTGTCTCTAAGGGTCCTAGAACCCCTTGGGGCATATTGTAATGGATTGTATGGATCGAAGGGGTTTGCAAGCTAACCTACAACCCCCTTCTACCCACTTCATCGAAGACCCTTGGGGAGATATTGTAATCGATCCTATGGGTCGAATGGGGTTGTAGGCTAACCTAAAACCCCCTTTGACCCACTTTATCTTGACATTTTTCTTGAGGGGTCCTAAGACCCTTGAAAAAATATTATAATTGATCATGTTGGTCGAATAGGGTTGTAGGCTAACCTACGACCCCCTTCAACCTACTTCATCATGACATGTGTCCCTCGGGGTCCTAACTCCCCTCAAGACATCTTATAATTGATCATATGGGTCAAATGGATTTGTGGGCTAACCTAAGACCCCCTTTGACCCACTTCATCATGACATGTGTCCCTAGGGGTCCTAGAACCCCTAGGGACATATTGTAATCAATCGTATGGGTTGAATGGGGTCATAAGCTAACCTACAACCCTATTTGACCCACTTTATCACAATATGTGTCCCTAGGACCCCTAGGGACATATTATAATCAATAATATAGGTCAAATGGGGTTGTAAGCTAACTTGAGGACATAGTGTAATCAATTGTATGGGTCGAATGAGGTCACAGGCTAACCTACAACCCCCTTCAACCCACTTCATCATGACATGTGTCCCAACAGGTCCTAGGACCCCTAGGACACATTGTAATCAATCATATGGGTTGAATAGGTTTGAAGGATAACTTACAAACCCCTTTAACCCACTTCATCATGACGTGTGCTCCAATAGGTTGTAGGACTCGTGGGGACATATTTTAATCTATCAAATGGGTCAAATAGGGTTGTAGGCTAACCTATGACTCCCTTCAACCCACTTCATCATGACATGTGTTCCTTGGGTTCCTCAGACCCTGAGGGACATATTATAATCAATTGTATGGGTCAAGTGGGGTTGTAGGCTAACTTATGACCCAATTCATCACAACATGTGTCCCTAGGGGTCCTAGGACCCCTAAGGAAATATTGAAATCAATCTTATGGGTAGAATGGGGCTAAGACTAACCTAAAACCCACTTCATCATAACATGTGTCCCTAGGGGTCCTAAGACCCCTAAAGATATATTGTAATCGATTGTATGGGTTGAATTTAGTTGTAGGCTAACCTATAACCCCCTTTGACACACTTCATCATGATGTGACCCTAGGGGTCCTAGGACCCTTAGAATAATAAATCATGTGGGCATATGGGGTCATAGCCTAACCTATGACCCCTTTTTACCCACTTCATCACAATATGTGTCCCTAGGGACATATTGTAATTGATCGAATGGAATGAAGGGGTTGTAGGCTGATCTACAACCCCCTTCAACCTATTTTATCATGACATGTGTCCCTAGGGGTCCTAGGACCCCTAGGGATATATTGTAATTGATTGTATGGATCGAAGGGTTCATAGACTAACCTATGACCCCCTTTGACCCATTTCATAACAATATTGTAGGCTAACCTAAAACTCCTTTCAACCCATTTCATCACGACATGTGTCCCTAAGGGTCCAAGGATCCCTAGGGACATATTGTAATTGATCATATGGGTCGAATGGGGTTGTAGGCTAACCTATGACCCCCTTGAACTATTTCATCATGACATGTGTCAGTAGGGTTCCAAGGACCACTAGGGACATATTATAATTGATCTTATGGTTCGAATGGGGTCATGGGCTAACCTACAACCTCCTTCAACCCATTTTATCATGACATGTGTTTGTAAGGGTCCTAGGACCCCTAGGGACATATTATAATTGATCGTATTGGTTGAATAGGGTCATAGGCTAACCTACAACCCCCTTTGACTCACTTCATCATGGACATACTATAATTGATTGTATGGGTTGAATGCAGTCATAAGCTAACCTATGACCCCCTTCGACCACAACATATTTCCAGAGGGGTCTTAGGACTCGTAGGGACATATTATAATTGACCATATGGGTTGAATGGGGTCATAGGCTAACCTACAACCCCCTTTGACTTAATCATGATATGTTTCCCTAGGGGTCCTAAGGATATATTGTAATTAATCATTTTGGTTGAAAGGTTTTGTAGGCTAACTTATGACCCCCTTCGATCCATTTCATCACAACATGTATCCCTAGGGGTCCTAAGACCCTTAGGGACATAGTGTAATTGATTGTATGGTTCAAATGTGGCTGTAGGCTAACCTATGACCCCCTTTGACCCATTTCATCATGACATGTGTCCCTAGGTTTCCTAAAACCCCTAAGGACATATTTGATGTAGGAGCATAGAGCTTGGATTTTGGTGGAGTTATGCTTTTCATGGTTAGGGATGTTTTGGAGACACATTGGAGAACCTTGTCCTATGTGTGCATAGAGATTGGATGGATTGAGTTGAAGTTTGAGTTGTTTTACCTTGTTTTTGGAGTTGTATTTTTTGGTTTCTGGGTGCTTGTTGTAGGCCTTGTAACTAATTTTGTGCAATGAGTTAGAGGATAAAAATTTATGGGGTTGTAGAGGACCTGAATTACTACCTTTAGCTTAAAGAACAAGTTCTATTTCAATTGGAGCTAGGAAATATCACAATTTTTCTTGGGTACTAATTTTTGGACATTAAATTTATATTGCAAGCCAATTTTTGGCATTTAATTTATGTATGGGTATTTAATTTGTGTTGTGGCTGACTTGTGCCTTATTTGGGTATAAGTAAGGGGTCTTGTGGAGTCTTTTATTCATTCATGAAGGATTCATTCATTCCTATGGAGGAGGAATGAGTGTGGAAAGTAGCTAAAGGGCAAGTTTTCCTAAGTCTATGGACAGAGCACCGAATGTGATGTAGTTTATAGTAGGATTGTGGTGGCATTATGATGTGTGGATAGAGTGCCAAATGTGAGGTAGTTTACACTTGGATCTTGGATGAAGTTGGAGCAAAGCTAGGGCTACAGCTGGAAAACAAGGAGATTTCTTAGTGGGCTTGCAAGAACGAGTTGAGATTTCCTTGGAGGTTTCTACCAGATTGTGGATCTGGACTAGCTAGTGTTTGGGTTGGATCTTGAGGGATCTTGCAAAACTATTATTGTAATTGCTATTATATTTGGACATAACTTGAAAGGCCTTACATTTGGGCATATTCCATGTAAATAGTTATATTATAAATAAAGAGTTGTGATTTGGTATCAGATCTTGAATTGTTGCTTCTTGTTGTTTGTATTTCCATTGTGTGGTTATTTGTTGGGGGCTAAAACATCTCCTTTGGGGATTCTCTTGCCTAGTGCTACATTAGATGGTATCAGAGAAAAGGTTGTTCTTGAGTGTGTAGATATATTGTTGAAGCTAAGGAAGTTTGCACTAGGGCTTGGGTTAGAGAAGTAGATATGAGAAGATCTTAATCTGGTGGTGTATTGTTCTTTTTGGAGTCCTAGATCTCTTGGTTACAAGGTGGAAAATCATATTTCTGACTTGCAATTGAACAGGGCTTGTAGATGGATTGATGGATGCAAATATGGAAGATTGATCTTGTTGAGGCAAAATCATAGAGAGATTGTGGGTTGCAGATCTGTGGTCCTATACTCATGATGTGGTTCCTAATTGTTAATGTGAGGCAGCAAGTCGCAATCTGACTTGAAAATAATTCAATTTTATCACAAGGAGCACAGGAAGGATTTTTTGTAGAGGTTTTATGAAGATCTTGGGAGATGGCTCCAAGAGGATTAGAGCCTGAGATGATTGTGAATCTCTATGATGTGGTGGAGATGAATTTTTCTAAGATGTCTACTCAATTTGAAGCTAGTTTGGTTGGTCAAGCTAAGAAGGAAGTTGTTCAGTTTGAAACTAGTTTAGTTGATCGAGATAAGGACAGGATGGAGAAGGCATTTCATAAATTTTTATGGAGCTAGAGTCTATCGATCTAGAAGAGACTTGTTTGGCTAGTTAAGCAACTTATTCAAGAAAGAAGATGGCATAACAAGGCCGAGGTGGAAGAGGCTGGTTTTTCTAATCAATTTGTGGAGTCTAATACAAAACTTATAGAATAGCTGGAGGTTGTTTCTGAAGATATTTGATGAGAGAAACATCATTTTCTATTGAATTTGCAAACTTTCTAAAGACTTTGATGATTAAGAACATGATACTTATGATAATTTTAGAAAGATGTGTGCTTAATTACTTTCTAGGACCAAAATGAATATGCTATGAAAGTATATATCATTTAATTATAAAATAGTGAGAATGATGTTTTTTCTTCCTTAGCTAGGTTGGGTAGTTTTCCTACAGTAATTGACATAGGGTAAACTAATTTAGATGACATATTTTGAATAAAACTTGATGTATGTTATTACTTTGGAGGCACTAATATTTTGTACATACAAAGGCAAATTCAACTCAACCAAGTGGGAGTCAAAGCGGTCGCTCATGTTTATAAATAGCTTTGAGTGGAGGAAATATAGGGGTTGTGAGCTCCTAAATTCCTTTTCCATTTGGTACCAGAATTAATTCACCTATTTTAATAGTTAATGTCATCATTTGTTTTGATGGATCTAGGAATTATGTTCCTAGCTTGTGCTTAAATATCTAGAAGTCTATGTTCCAAGGAAACTTTTTAGTTAGTTTTTTTTCGTAGAAAGAAGAAGTTGCTAAGTTTTTAAGTACTGAATATAATCTTTTTATTCATCAATATGTACATTTACTATTATTATGAATAAAAAAATCATTTTAGGTTTCCATCTCTAAGTTATTTTACTTCAATTCTTTGTGGGGGCCCACATAGAGAGTGAACTAATTAGTTAGTATAGGATTTACCTTCAATTTGTAGAAATAGAATAGACTTTATTGTTCCTATAACCACTGATAGTAGAATTAGTTAGCTATTCCTACAGCATAGGCATTTTGAGTCATTCTTAGTTGTATTTTCATGCTTTGTTATAATAGATTTGATTCTCGACTTTAGCATAAATGTCCTATAGCATAAGCATTTGAATTTTCATAGAGTAGTTCTTAAGTTGAGAAAAGTTTGAAGCATATATTTTGCAGACACCATTTCAAGTTTGTGTCCCTAGTTGATAAATTAAATGAGTCCAAATGAGTTGGGTTAGAACCACTTGGGATGTCCAATCCTAGGTTAAGCAGTCCATTTCTATAGGAAATTAATCCCTTTCTTTGGTCAAGCATTTTTGGTGCCATTGTCAAGGATGGTGTATTTCTATACCTTGTAGAATAGAGTTTAGTGGTAAAAAAACATGTTATGCATAGAATAAGAGACCACCTTGGGAGATTCCTTCCTCATGATAATCAGGAAGAACCATTCAATAATTTTAAACTTTAACTAGATTAACCCCAAAGAGAGAATGATGAAGATGAACCATTTGAAAATCCATTTTTTGACATTCAAGCTAAAATACCTCCTTCATCTTCAGAAGAATCACTCCACTTGAATGAACTTTTTGTTGAGCCTTAGTACCAAGATAATCCACTAGTCATTGTTATCTATCAAGCACTACTACCTCTTCCTCCAAGAATGGCTATGCCTACCTTTCCTTTTCCTATTCCACCTCAACAAGGGAACCAAAATTTGAAGAACATGCATGCTACTACACTTCCAAAATTCTATGGCCTTATCATAGAAGACACTAAAACCTTTTTCTTTAAGTTTGACATTCTCTATAGGAGCTATGACTACACAACTAATGCCCATAAGTTAAAGTTGTTTCCCTCTACTCTAAATGAGGATGCTCTACAATGTGTCATTTGGTTGGGTGCAAATGTTGTAGCAAACTAGATTGAATTGAGTAATTTGTTCGTTTAAAAATATAAAAAATATTATAGAGGTCAAGATATGAAGGGGGATGACATTTTTAAAATGTCACAGAAGGAGGGTGAAACATTGGAAGACTATGTTTCCAAATTCTTGTTCAATGTGCAGTAGAATACACAGCATAACCTAAATGAAGAATATAAGAAGCATATTTTTCTAAGAGGTGTGCAAAAAGAAAGCATGGAAGCCCTAGACCTAATGGCTAGAGGAGATATTACACAAAGGACATGGGATGCAATCAAGGAGATATTTTAAAACTATTCAAGAGTTATTGTGAAGAAAGGTAGAGGATTAAGTAGCCTACCACATAAGACCAATGGTGGGTCATGAGTATCCAAAATGGAGTTATCTAACCTACTGTCTAACTTTAAGAAAGATATTATTAATGATGTTGCTACTCAATTGGATACCATGCAAGCTCGAAGGAAGAAGGATGAAGTTGATGCTATGCTAACTAAATTTTTCTCTCGCTATAGAGAAAGGAAGAAGAACTACACATGCAAGACCATTACAGCAGTCAATGCACAACCAATGCACACTGAACTTAAAGAAATTTATGAGGATACAAGAAAGGTGATATATGTTGCTCAACAACAACCATGGGCTCATAAAAAAGTATGCCTCAAGACCTTCTAAATAATTTTGGTTTTTATAACAATTAGTGGCAAGGCAATATTTCTCAAAATTTTGCCCCTTAAGGATAGAGTTGGAACAATAATTGGCCCAATTAGCAGTCATAGTATAACCAATCCTACTAGCAACCACCTCAGTATCCCCAAAAAATTAGTCAATGTCCTCAAAAATATAACTAGTATCCTCAGTGGGGCCCTAAAACAACCTCCTTTATATCAAGGGAATTGGTAGCAATCACCTCATTAGCAAGCCCTGATGCCTTTGTCTCAACAGTAAGCCCTAATGCCCCCACCGCCTACAGCCAATGCTAGCCCATAGAAGCAACCACAAGTTTCTACTCAGCCAGCACCAAATCCCAATAATAAGTAGCAGGGTCATTCTTTATAAATAAATGATATTCATCTTAGGTTTGAAACCAAGTTGCCTACACCTAAAGGACCTATAATAATTGATGTCATTGATACTAAAAATATTCCAACAAGTCAACTAGTAGATGCTCTAATTCCCTGATCTATACAAGCACCTACTCCTCCATATCCAAAAAGGTTAGTTCCTATAGCTCCATCCAAACCAAATCTTGTAGCTACTAATCTCCTAGACTAGCTTAAGCAAATGACTATTCAGATTCCCTTATTCGATGTGCTTAAGGAGATTCCCCTTTATAATAAAACCTTAAAGGAAACATGTTTCAAGAAATCCAGTATAAAGAAAAAGGATCCTCCTACTATCCATGTATTGAGACAACTTTCTGATTTAATGTTGAGCAAAGTTCTAACACCTAATTATTCTAATCCAAGAAATTTATGGTTACCATACATATAAATGGCATCCAAATTCAAAATGTTTTGATTGATTTTGGAGCATCAATTAATGTCATAACTAGAGAAGTCTTGTTAAGACTTAGCATTATTGGATCAAGAGACACTCCTATAATACTCTAGTTAGTAGACAACTCAACTATCAAACCTGATGGTATGATAGAAGACATCATTGTAGCCTTGGATTGCCTAGATTTTCCTTTAGAATTTGTTGTGATGTCACCTAGAGGAACCCTTGGAGGATATCCATTAATCTTAGGAAGACCTTGGTTGGCCATTGAAGATTCTTGCATTGCATGTCAATCAAGAAAAATGACAATATTAGATGGTGTCAACACTAAAAAGTTAACTATGTACTCTTCTGCACAACCCCAATTAGATCTTGACCAAGTTTCTTGGCCAGACCTTGGTGATGATCCTTCAAAGGTCAATTTTGTTCAAAAACTCATGATGCTTGAGAGAAAATCATTTGTTGTATCCTAGGAAGAAGATGATATACTAACAGTGATCCTTACTAATCAATATGATTCTGAGGAGGCTACTTTTGAAAATCCTACTAGATCCATACAAATTGTATTACCTAAATGTAATGCACCTCAATCTCCTACAACATCTTATTACATTCATACATCATTACCCCCATGAAACTAAATCTCCATCAATAGTAGAGGTTTTAATGATGGATATGGTAAAGAAAGCTAAGATTCCTGCAAGGAAAGAGTTGAATATCAATAATAACCTGACTACATCTCAAATGAGCAGTATCATTAAACTATTGCAAGATAGTCAGCAACCCTTTGCATGGGACTATATTGATATGAAGGGTTTAGATCCTATTCTTTGTCTACATAGGATATTTATCAACTTGGAATGTAAGCCAATGAGACAACCCCAGATGAGAGTAAACCCAGCATTAAAGGATATAGTCAAAGTTGAGTTACAAAAAATTCTTAGTGCTAGATTTATCTATCCTATTTCTGATAGCTCGTGGGTGTCACCTCTAGTTATTGTTCCAAAGAAGGAAGGAAAATGGAGAGTATGTGTAGACTACAGGTAGCTTAATAAAGCCACTAAAAAGGATCACTTTCCTCTGTCATTCATTGATCAAGTACTAGATAACTTAGCAAGAAAATATATATTTTTCATTTCTAGATGGCTTAAGTGGATATAATCAAATCTAGATTTCTCTAGAACATCAGGATAAAAAAGCATTCACCTATCCATGGGGAAGAGTTTCTTACTATGTCTTATCATTTGGATTGTGTAATGCACCTGCAGCTTTTTAGCGAGTGGTAATTAGCATATTTTCTAACATAGCTATTGATTGTGTTATGATCTATATGGATAATTTCACTACTTATGGTGACACATTTGAACAAGCTCATTCCAAATTTTAGAAGGTACTAAAAAGGTGTGAAAAATACAACCTTTCTCTTAATAGTGAGAAATGTTATTTCATGATGGAAGAAGGAGTTTTTCTTGGAAACTACCTTTCCTCTTTTGGAATTCAAGTGGACCCTACAAAGATTGTTGTAATTACTAATCTACCAAGGCCAACCAAGAAAATAGATGTCAGAAGCTTTCTTGGACATGTCGGTTACTATAGAAGGTTCATCAAAGACTTCAATAAGCTTGTTGCTCCTTTGTACAACTTACTTAAGAAGCAAGAAAAATTTGAGTGGACTAAAGATTATAAAGCAGCATTCTAGTAATTGAAGGATGTTTTAACTACAACACCTATTCTTAGAGGACCTGACTGGAAGCTACCTTTCCACATTCATACTAATGCATCTAATGCTTTTTTAGGAGCAGTTCTGGGGGGAGAAAAAGGTACTATTGATTATGTTTTTGATTAGATAAATAGGTTTTACAGGGACCCTAAAACCCAAGAGTTAAAACATAAACAATTCTGATAATAGGTGTTAAAAGCCTAGCTAAAAAAGAACAAGTCTAATGGCTGATAATAAGCACTAGGCCCAATCGAATCCACAAAGGCCAAAGGAAAGGCCAAATAGTTATATTAAAAAACAAAACAGGCAAAAGCTAGGATAAAAAGCCAGACAAAAAGGAACAACTAGAACCAAAGAAAAGAGATAATCCTCATTCTTTCTCTCCAACTCCTACATGACCTGGGTAGCCTCGTAGGCCATCTGGTTCTCCTTGGCCTCCTACTGATGAGTCTTGTGTACATCCTAATCCAGACTAGTGTAAGTGATACCCGTGGTAGTTTCAACATCAAAACAAGCTTTTCCCCTATCTTTTCCTTCCTCATCCCCATACATACCTCTATCTTTGAGCCAATTAGTTAATGACAGAATGTTATCATTAATTGAGTTAAGCAATGAGATCATCTGGCTTGACAAATTGTGATTGTAATTTTCTAGGTTATAGATCCTCCTTTCTGCTAGGCTAATTTTATCATCCTGGTCTATCCCCTTCTCAAGACCCGTTAAATTCCTGGCTCCTTCCATTTGACCCACCTTCTCCTTGACCTCCTCCACCTCATGAAAAAGCCACTTGATTGACCTAAAATTGTCAATCATGTTGTTGCAGGCATTGTCAAAAGGTTCATCCTAGTTTTCCTAGCATTATCAGAGATTTCCACAATCACAGGGTTAATTAGCTCTTCAAGCCGGGCTCCTCCTGGTTGTCCACCAAAACCTGGGGATTCATCACTTCTCTAAAAATACCCATTTTCATTGTCCTTACATTAAAATTCCTCCATGCTTTCCTCCTATCTTTGGCCAACACTCCCCCCCCCCCCCCCCCCCCATCTCCAATACTATACTTTATCTTCTCATCTAGATGGGCTTTAGGATGGATAGGGGAGAGAGGCAGTGAAGATATATCTAGTTTTTACTATATTAGTAAGAACTGTAGGGTGTTGAGCTGAATTATACTATCACTAAAAAATAATTGCTTGTTGTTGTGTATGTACTTAATAAATTTCAGCATTATATTCCAAGTTATGAGGTTTTTTTCTATACTAACCACTCTATTTATAAAATACTTGATGAAAAAAACCTGCTATTTTTGGTAGACTTGCTACTCCTCATGCAGGAGTTTAATATAAAGATAATAGATAAACTAGGTTGATCCGATGTAGTAGCATATTTTATGTCATGACTTCAAGAACTTGATGATCTTGTAGCCATAGATGATAGGTTTCTTGATGAACATCCATTTTCAATACAAAGTTATAACCCACAATTCATAGATATAGAAAATTACCTTGCTACAGGAAGAACACCACCACACTTTTCACCCAAGTAGCGTTGTCTCTTGGTGGAAAAGAGTTTTAATTTCTCACAGATAGATGGATTGATGTTCTACAATGGATTAGATCAAGTAACTTATTAGTGTATGAGGGAAGATGAAACCTATGACATCCTACAGGCATGTCATGATGAATCATGTGGGGTCATTTTTCAGCAAAGAGAACAACCTACAAGATTTTGACAACTAGATACTATAGGCCTACTCTCCACAAAGATGTAACAAAGTATACAAGGTGATGTGATTGATGCCAATGCATGGGAAGGCCCACTAAATCTAATGAAATGCCCCTACAACCATAGGTGGTAGTCACACCTTTTGAAAAGTGGGGCATTGACTGTGTCAGTCCAATAGAACCCTCTTCTCATGGCAAGTCATACATCTTAGTATGTATTGATTATGAAACTAAATGGGTTGAAGCACAAGCTATGACACATGCTAGAGATCACAAAGTAGCATATTTTCTATATGAATACATATTTACTAGATTTGGTGTAGCCAAAGAAATTGTTATAGATCAAGGAGCTCAATTCACATCAAACCTAATTTTCAAACTCATGAAGAAGTACATGATCCGTCATGGAACATCTTCTGCATACTATCCTCAAGCTAATGGTCAAGTAGAAATCACAAACAGAGAAATAGAAGCCATCCTCACCAAAATAGTTACTATTCACAAGCAAGACAGGGTTACCCAGCTTCCTGAAGCAATTTGATCTCATAGGACTAAATGGAAGAGCACCACTGGATTTACCCCAGCCATTTGAATTACTTTATGGTAAATCTACTTCGATGCCTATAGAATTTGAGCACAAGACTCTAAAAACTAGTTTAGATCTAGATGTTGATCTTTCCAAGGCCCAAGAAGATATGTTACTTTAGCTAAATATTGTTGATGAATACCACAAATCTGCCCTACATAATATTGAGATAATCAAATAGTACTGAAAGAAATGGAATGATAATTTCATCTATGACAAGAAGTTTTCCATTGGAGACTAGGCCCTGCTATATGATTCTCGTTGTCAACAAACTCTAGGAAAATTCCAAACATGTTGGCTTAGACCCTATGAAATTATCTTTGTATTTGAGAATAGTGTAGTGCAGCTTTCCACCATTGATCCTCTTTGCTTCAAACTACTTGTTAATGAGCACCACTTAAAACTCTATCATAAGCAGTCTAGTCATGAAGAATTCCTATACCAATTCCAACAAACTATTGATCCTCTAGTTCCTATAGCAATTACAGATAAGTCTTCCACTCGTCTATCATCCTCTCTCCAAGCATAGTTCACTTATCATAATAAACCACTTTCCTAGTGAAATTATTTTCTCTGTAATAATTCCACCTCACTCTATTCTTTGTCATCTTCCACTTCACCTCATCCTTCATTAATTTCTACATGATGGCATCAAATGACAACACAAATTAACAGGTTCATACACATACTCAAGTTAAATCTTTTTCTTAATGTATTGTTTTATTTTTAGTTACCTATGTCACTAGTAATTGTAGGAGCTATTGCCTAATTTAGTTGGGTGGAGGGGTATTATATTTCATTTTTTATTATTCTTTATGTGTTGCCACATATTTTGTCCTTTTCCATAAATCATAATAAGAGAATAATGTAATGCAATAGAAACCTCTATGTCACACACTTTTTGAAAGTTGGTAAGTACAAATTCTAGCCGAGGTACTTAATACAAATTAAGTGATCTTAAAGGCTAAAACTTCAGTGATTAGAAAGTACTATCACTTGTCTTTTCATCTTGTTCCAATTTTTCCATTTTCATAATTCCTTCTAAAGCTTTGTGTGACTTTGTCTTGAGAATTCCTAGCCAATCACCAGAGAATTTTTTTTAAATTACTAATGTAATCAATAGAAGAAAAATGGGGGGTGATTTGAAAAGAAGATAAATAGTTGACCATACAACATTGTTGGGAGATCCAATTTGCCTACCTATATTTCAAGCCAAGGGGTGGCTGAATTACATGTTCAAACTATCTGCATGGAATGAGGAGCTTGCCTTAGAATTCTAGCAGATGTTGAAGGATGGTTTTGCCATAGTCAAAGGGGTGAGGGTTTTGTTTTCATCCAAAATCATAGAAGAGATAATGGAATTGCCTCTAGAAGGAAAGTAGTTTTCAAATGCATTGGACCTAGGTTTAGCCAGAGCCCAATTTATAGTGCACATAGAACCATGGCTTTAGATAGACTAGAAACAAGAGTTGTTTTAGTAACAAAAGGAACCCCAAAATATGTTTCGCACCATTGTTTTATTAATCTTATCATAGAAAAATCCCTTAGGGAACAACTTGGGATATCTTGGGATGATTTCATTTCAAACAATGTGCAAAACCATGTTAGGCAACTTGCAGAGCAAATTGAGGAGGAGAAAGAACCTCAAGAAAATCTTGCAAACTTAGTACTAGGTTCTTCCTTGTCCAGACCCAAGAGGTCACAAAGAACCCAAATTTTGACTCCTGTAGCCTCTACCTTCTGGTCAGATCCAACATCTGATAAAGATAAGAGGAAAACTAAATCTTTCCCAACTGTTGGCTCTCGTGCAATTCCTAGGGTTTATAAGAATAAGAGGGGAAATGTACAAGAAAAATCTCAAGAACTTCCTATAGCTTCAGAGGTAGTAGAACTACCCCTCGGGCATAGAGCTTGAAGGAGCCAAACATCAGTGAAACTCGATGAGGGTGTGTCTTTTCAATCTCTTGTGTTTGAAAATGTAACTATTAAAAAACAATAATCCTCTGTCTAGCCACCCATCATTTCTATAGATTTAGATGATGACGATAATGTATCTATTAGAGTTTTAGATTCTCCTCCTATTCCTCAAAGGGAAAAAATTCATGAAGAAGATATTGGAATAAATTTGGATGTAGTTAGCACCATTGCTAAATAGATTCTTTCGCAAGGACTTGATGCTTTAGCATCTGGAGCCTAGCAAGTTTTTCCTCTTGGTCCTTCACCTAAGATATGTGTTACTTTCCATCCTAGTTCCACTATTTCATTGTTAAGCATTATTTCACAATAATTTGATCAGTTAATTCAGGAGAAGAAAGAATGGAAAATGGAGAGAGAGAGAGAGAGAGAGAGAGAGAGAGAGAGAGAGAGAGAGAGAGAGAGAGAGAGAGAGAGAGAGCCTTAACAAAACCATATTCAATCAAACTCAAGATTTGATTGTAAAGGATGTAGAGATTGAACAATTGAGTGGTAAACTTAAAAAAGTCATTGCAATGATTCCTAAATTGATGTCCTATCTCTCTCCTCCTATTTATGCTCTCTTTTTGAAAGAATAATTTGTCAGTTATTAGATGATCTTTGAAATGCAAGGTAAAATCTTAACATTGAATAATCCTCATGAATTTTTCAAGGCTTTTCATGCTACCCCTATAGCCATCAAAAAATTTCTCTATGAACTCTTTTTACATAATTTAGCAGTCCCTGACAATAGAGATTGGAACCATTTGCCTTATGTTGGAGATATTCAACTTAGGGCATTGATGTCTTGGATCCAAAATGAAGTTAGTAGAGAAAACTAGGCCCACCAATATAGAGAATTAGAGTATGAAATTCCACTTTTTCTTAGGCCTGAAGCCAAGGCTGTCAGAACTCTGTACTATGATTGGTTGAAACTCACTTATTCAAAACTCAGAAGTTGAATAATTTCCTCCTTTAAGGGAGGAAACCTATCAAGAATATAAAGCTATGATAGAAATAGATCTTCCTAGAGAAAAGTAGGAGAATCAGTGGCACTAGATAGGATTGAGTGAAGACCTGTAGAAGAAGGAATCTCATTCTCTGCTAAATTTTATCATGGTTACTCAACGAGCACCCTGGTACATTAAGCTAGGAAAAGAAAGAAAAAATGATTGGATTTATTTAACTTTAAAGCCTCAACTACTATTATCTCCACTGCTTGCTAATAAGCAAGATTTAGAGAAATTTGATATGACAAAAGAGCTCTGCAAATGGGAAAGGTAAAAGGAGAATAAAGGTTTCTATTAGAACATTGATACATGAGGTAAAGGATAGAGTGTTCCCTTAGATTTAAGGATGGCTGTGAGGGTGAAAATTTTCATGTTTTCTTGAGGAAAAGTCAAAGTTTCAGTTGGGGGGAATTATGAGACCAAGATATGGTCTATTTTATCATGTCATTTTTAGTTGAATTTGCAAGCTTTCTAAAGACTTTGATGTTTAAGAACATGATACTTATGATGATTTTAGATAGATGTATACTTAATTTCTTTCTAGGACCAAAATGAATATGATATGAAAGGATATATCATTTAATTACAAAATAGTGAGAATGATGTTTTTTCTTCCTTAGCTAGGTTGAGTAGTTTTCTTGCAGCAATGTGACATAGGGTAAACTAATTTAGATGACATATTTTGAATAAACCTTGATGTATGTTATTACTTTGGAGGCACTAATATTTTTTAGATACAAAGATGAAGTCAACTTAGGCAAGCGGGAGTCAAAGCGATTTCTCACATTTATAGATAGCTTTGAGTGGAGGAAATCTAGTGGTTGTGAGCTCCTAAATTCCTATTCCATTTGGCACCAGAATTAATTTTCCTATTGTAATATTCAATGTCATCATTTTTCATAGTAATTGATGGAGTCTTGAATCTAGGAATTTTGTTCCTAGTTTGTGCTTAAATAACTGGAAGTCTGTGTTCTAGGGAAGCTTTTTAGTTAGTTAGTTATTTTTCGTAGAAAGAAGAAGTTGCTAAGTTTTTAAGTATTGAATATAATCTTGTTGTTCATCAATATGTAGACTTACTATTGTTATGAATAAAATGATCATTCAGGTTTCCATCTCTAAGTTATTTTACTTCACTTCTCTATGGGGGCCCACACAAAGAGTGAACTAATTAGTTAGTATACGATTTACCTTCAGGTTGTAGAAATAGAATAGACTCTATTGTTCCTACAGCCACTAATAGTAGAATTAGTGGGTTGTTCTTGTAGCATAGGTAGTTGAAGTAATTCTCAATTTTCTTTTCATGCTTTGTTAAAATAGATTTGATTTTCAGCTTTAGCATAGAGTTCTTGTAGCATAAGCATTGAATTTCCATAGAGTAGTTCTTAAGTTGAGAAAATTTTGAAGCATATATTTTGCAAACACCATTTCAAGTTTACGTCCTTGGGTGATAAATTAAATGAGTCCAAATGAGTTGGGTTAGAACCACTTGGGATGTCCAATCCTAGATTAAGAAATCCATTATTGTAGGAATTTAATCTCTTTCTTTGGCATAGTAATATTCCTACCCTTCTTGATGTTGGGATAGAGGTTGATTTTCATGATTAGTTAGTTGAGTGTGACATGGAAATAGCAGAGCACTTGGTTGTGGATAATCTAGTTGTTGTTGGTGATGAGTTATATATTGCATAACATCTTGTTGTGAGCCATGAGATTGGTGGTGTTGTGAGTTTGACATGTGTTGATGGAGATCTACATATTGTTTCCAATGTGGAGTTTTCTAATGCTAATGTGGAGTTTTTTGTTATTGGTGGGGATTCACTAGTTGCTGATGTGGATGAGGGTTTGTTGATGAAGCATTATATTCAATTTTTTCTTGGGTGTGAGCATGCTAATTGGATGGTAGAGATTCTGGTGTTTGATAGAGTGATGTAGATATGGATCATGTTCAGATTGGTTTTCTTGTCACTATTGTAGTGGAAGCCTTTGGTGAAGATGAAGATGGTTGTTGCTTTTTCTTTGGGCATCAAAGTGTAGGACACACTTTTCTATTTATCTAGGGAGTTTGATGTAGAAGCATCAAGCTTGAATTTTCATTGAGTTATGTTTTTCATAGTTATGGATGTATTGGAGACACATTGGAGAACCTTGTCCTATTTGCACATAGATATTGGATGGATTGAGTTGAAGTTTCAGCTATTTTACCTTATTGTTGGAGTTGTATTTTCTAGTTTTTGGGTGCTTGTTGTGGGCCTTGTAACTAATTTTGTGCAATTATTTAGAGGCTAAAAATTTAAGGGATTGTAGAGGACATGAATTACTACCATTAGTTTGAAGCATGAATTCTAATTCAATCGAACCTAGGAGATATCAAAATTTTTCTTGAGTACCAATTTTTGGATATTTAATTTCTGTTGGAGGCTGACTTTTGGCATTTAATTTATGTATGGGTATTTAATTTTTGTTATGGCTAACTTGTGCCTTAGTTAGGTATAAGTAAGCGGTCTTGTGGATTCTTTTATTCACTCATGAAGGATTCATTCATTCCTGTGGAGGAGGAGTGAGTGTGGAGAGTAGATGAAGGAAAAGTTTTCCTGAGTCTATGGACAAAGCATTGAATTTGAGGCAGTTTATAGTCAGATTATGGTGGAGTTGTGAATGTGTGGATAGAGCGGTGAATGTGAGGCAATTTACACTTGGATCTTCGATGAAGTTGGAGCAGAGCTAGGGCTACAGCTAGAAAACAAGAAGATTTCTTGGTGGTCTTGCAAGCACGAGTTGAGATTTCCTTGGAGGTTTCTACCAAAGTGTGGATCTGGACTAGCTAATGTTTGGTTTGGATCTTGAGGGATCTTGCAAAACTATTATTGTAATTGTTATTATATTTGGACGTAACCTGGAAGGCCTTGCAGCTAGGCATATTGCATGTAAACATTTATATTATAAATAAAGAGTTGTGATTTGGTATCAAATCTTGAATTATTGCTTCTTGTTGTTTGTGTTTCCATTATGTGGTTATTTGCTAGGGGCTAGGACATCTCCTTTGGGGATTCTCCTACCCTATGCTACATCAATATTATAATCAATTGTATGGGTCAAATTGGGTTGTAGGCTAACCTCGACCCATTTCATCATGACATGTTTCCTTAGGGGTCCTAGGGACATATTGTAATCAATTGTATGGGTTGAATGGGGGTTAAATGGGGTTTTAAGCTAACCTACGACCCCTTTTAACCCATATGATCATGGCATATTTCCCTAGGGATCCTAGGACCTTGAGGGACATATTGTAATCTATCGTGTGGGTCGAATGGGGTCATAGGCTAACCTTTGACCCCTTTTGACCCATTTCATCATGACATGTGTTCCTAAGGGACCTGGTACCCCTAGGGACATATTGTAATCGATCATATGGGTTGAATGGGGTTGTAGAATAACCTACAACCCCCTTCAACACACTTCATCATGACATGTGTCCCTAGGGGTCCTAGGGACATATTGCAATTGATCATATGGGTCGAAGGAGGTTGTAGGCTAACCTGAGACTCCCTTCAACCCATTGCATTGCAACATGTGTCCCTAGGGGTCCTAGGACCCCTAGGGACATATTATAATCAATTATATGGATCAAAGGTAACTGTTGACATAAAAGTCCGCACCCTTGCTTGAGGTATGACCCTCAAGTGACCTTGTGTAATATGGAAATGACCTCCAAGTGTGGGACTTGCACTTTGAGGTTGAATCTTCAAAGAAGATTGGCTTCCTTTCTATCAAGCTACACCTAAACTACCACTTGAGAGGAAAAGGGAGAAGGAGATGCAAGAAAGTAAATTGTTAAAAGTGAAAGGGGGGTGATGCACTTGATAGAGATGGTTACAAATATGTCTAAAAATGCATAAAACATGAATAAATCACCTAAACACACAGGTTTTGGCTCAAATTTGCACTTTCAAGATTTGCATGAAGGTAAAACTAATGAGATCTTGCAAAGAAACAAGCTCACGAGACAACATTTAGTAGAAAAATACACATGATATGCAAATATGAAAGGACAAATAAGAACTAATCCATACAAGGCATAAAATGCACAATATATCATACTAGAAAGATGAGGTAGAAGATAATTTTTCTATTCATAGAAGGAAAAATACTACAATAGCAAAGAATAAGGCTGTTGTCATGAACCCGAGAAGAATAGACAAGAACCTCTAAAAACATATTTACAACTACCTTTGATAGATTTCAAGCATAACTCTAATACTACATTGAGTTTAAATTCCAACCAGGTGGAGTTGGATTATAGAGGAGAGAAATAACTACAGAGTACACAAAATCATGATTAGATGCACATTTCCATATAGAAGATCTAATCACTTACATGAAAATATAGCTTTGAAGAGATAGAAATGATGGCCATAACTACTCTGGCTAAGTAGATGGGTCACTCCATTAGAAAAAGGATGAAAACCACATTTACCAGGCATAGGAAATACCAAAGAGTGGTTGTAAGAGATCAAAATGCCTTTTCCATTTAAAGAGTTGCTCAATACTATGTTCACCCCTTTCACAACTACCAATTGTGAAGCCTATCTAAACCATGTGACATTGCAAACACTAAACTAGATGACTACCAACTTGTTTCATAGTATCGCAAATAGAAACCTTGACCACAAATGAAACCTTGCATTGTTGCACTAACTACCTTGGTCTTCATGCTTCCTTTGTTCACAGTCTCACAGCCTCAACCCTAGATCAATCTCAATCCCCTAAAAACATGTGATAAAAAGGCTTTTTCCACTTCATAGCCTAAACTAGTGTTTGTGCTTAACTCTCTATGAAGATGTGATGTCTAATCTCTTGACTACATGATTCCCTTTCATAGCTTCAC
Organism: Cupressus sempervirens; assembly: GCA_028749045.1. Taxonomy (NCBI): domain Eukaryota; kingdom Viridiplantae; phylum Streptophyta; class Pinopsida; order Cupressales; family Cupressaceae; genus Cupressus; species Cupressus sempervirens. Next base: position 446,147,321 of record CM053787.1, read on the forward strand.
AACTGGAATTTTTTTCTACAAATTAGACCCTCTGATAATGCAAACAAGCTTTCGCAACCTCATAGTCTAAACCTCAAGTTAGCATTAACTCCATGCAACATTGTGAAAGCCATTAATTTGATGAAAACCATTTGATTTTCACAACATCACAACTTAGGAAATTGAATTTCATCGATGAAGTGCATCGATTGAATCTATCTACCCTCATTTGACAAGATACTTCTCCAAGATGATTAACATTAAACTTCCTTTTGACCCTTGCAATGATGCAAACAAAGCAACCCTCATGAATCAATCCCACCAAGACACATGTGCACCCGTCACTCCCTTGCAAGTTAAAATTGGAGTTTAGCATTTAACCCTACAAGAATGCATTTGGATCATTTTGCTACTTTTCAACCCTAACCATAGGTTAATCTTAACCTCTTGAGACTATGTGAAATGTTGAAATGGATTACTATCTTAATGCCCTTTGCACTATTGGAACTTAAAATCCTTGCTCACCATTTGATCCTATGAAGTCATGAAGACAACCTTTAACTACCAATCACATCATTGTGATTGCTTTTTATTTCTTTCCATTGATTGTTGCGAAGTGGTGAAAACTATTTCCTTAACTGCTATTATCTTTGGCACCTTCATAGCTTAGAATATGCAATTTACCTGACTCCTTAAGATCATGCAATCCATAGCTTTCATTGCATCACAATCCAAACTTGAATGTTGGCTCAAACAGCTATGAAGCCACATAACAGTTATCTTGACCGTATCACATAATCACAGCCCCTATGACAATTAAGTCATGAACTGGAGCAATCAAATAAAAAGGAGTTTTGCATTATCACAACATGAAATATTTCATAAGAATATAACTATAGATGCTTAAAATCATCCCAAAAGACTATATTAATTTATTTAATATTGCTCTTGACATTATAATTAGTTATTTATTAATTAATTATATTTGTAATATTCGTCTACCTATTTAATTAAATTTATTTAATTATATAGGTTCATTTTTCTAAGGTATTTAAATTTAATTTAAATAACTCCAGCCTTAATGTGTTAAATTTATTTAATACATAATCCTTCGTAATTTCCCTTTTAAATAAATTATATTTATTTAAATCCCTCCATCTCATTAATTCCTTTAAACTTATAATTAAATTAAATCTTATTTAATTTAATCTTAAAACTAGTCTACACCTATCACTTTCATCCTCCTAAGCCTATCCACCTTTTAACCCCACTTAATTACCTTAATCATCTTGCTAAACCCTTCTTAAGCCTAAGTGTGTGCTCACACGTGTGAGACCACTCCCTCTTGCAAGCTTTGTCCCCCACTCTTCTCTCCAATTTTGTTCACACACTTCATGGCTTGCTTATGTATCTCCTTGTGGCACTATGTGGATGTCACATAGATGCCACCTCACCTAGGGTCTCCCTCAAGCCTATAAATAGAGCCCTTGTCTCAAGCATTTTCATCTCCATCACATGCATTGTTATCATGTTAGTTTGAGTTTTGAGCTTTCACAACAATTTCATGCTAGTTTGAGCTTAGAGCTTTCATAGTGATTTTCATGTTGCATAGTAACCCTTGGTAGCTAATTTTAAATTGCATTTCCATTGTTAGTTTTAGCTTATTCATGCATTTAGATCTTCATTTCACTTGCATACTAGCTTAGTTTGCACATTAGCTTAGTTTTCTTTATTGCATTCCATCTCCACATCCTTGAATTCTTTCAAAAAAAGCTTCCTCCATAGCCATTTTTTGAGGTGTTCCTCGTCTCATATAACATAGTTGCATAGTTTCATCAATCACACTTGCACCTTCATATCAAGAGATTCAAACATAGTTGTGTTTGGGAGAGCACAGTAAACATCCCTCCAATCCAACACACCAACAAAGCCTCTTATGGGTGTCTTTGTTGAGCTATTTGAGGTTGCTTGATGACTTGAGTTTTTGGTTGCTTTGAGTTGCAAAACTCAAGAAAATGTTAGTTAATTTCATGTCATTGTTGAATATTAATGCATGCACATTAACTAATGTTTGTTTGTTAACTCTTGTTTCTAGCAGGTTAATTTCTTTAGCATACATTTTGGCACACCTGGTGGGACCCACTTCCCTATTTTTTATCTTAAAATTTGTCAAAAAATCCATAATCTATCATCGAAACCTTTCTTTTTTGTCTACACTGAATGCAATGTTGTCTACATTCCGTTATCTATGCAGATTAGTGTCAGCACAAATTGGCGTCTCTGCATGTTTATTTTTATTTTATTTTTTAAAATTATTCTGTTGTCTCCATAGTTTCATCACCTTTGACTTATAATCTATCATCTATGCAAACATTACTTTGTCGTCTGCATTGTGGGCAGCCCAAAAAAACTAGTTATTTTTATAAATCGTCGTCTATGCCTAGTATACTATCGTCTCTGCCTCTGAACTAGCATCTCCACTATAGACTATTATATGTGCTTTTTTAGTGACCTATTTTATCATCTATTCTTTTCTAGCCACCTTCTATTTTGTCATCTACACTTTTCTGGCCACCTTCTATTATTTCATCTATGATGTTCTATCGTCTCTATGCTTTGTCGTCTCTGCTTGCATTCTATTGTTTGTGATTTTTATTATTAAAAAAAAAAAGTATAAATCAAATTTTGACTTTTGGTGGTTCTGTAGGATTGAGGCCATTCTAAGATTATTTACATATAGAAAAATAACAAAAAAATTTAAAATAAATTTTCCATAGTAAAGCCTTCATTTTAGAGTCTTTCTTGTGAGGCTAATCAAGTTTTTCTTTTCTTGTAGATTGGAACATTTTAGAAACACTTAACCATGTTTTCTTGTAGATTTTTCTTAATGTTTTATTGCTCTTAGGAATGAACTTGAATGCTTAAACACTTGTCTTTGAATGAATGTTGCACTTAATGGGATAAATCAAATACTATCTTGAATTCCTTAAGAAAATTCACAAACATTTTTTTGGAATGAATACTTAGAAGTCAAATACACTCTTGAATGCATAAAGGTCAAAGAACAATGCTATGATACACATTTCAATTTGGGTGTAAAATGAATCTCATCAAATCTTGAATGATTAAGGATCAAAGAACATGGCAATGAACATTTGGATTTGGTACTTAAAATGAACTTACACAATCTTGAATGACTTAAGGGAATTGGTTTTATTTTCAGCAATTTGCTTATGTTCACGACTGATTTACTTTCTTGTTGATGAATTCATGTTTTTATTTATATTCACGATGATTTCAAGTTGAAAAGAACATTGTATGCTATAAAAACATGTGTCTTCAAAGTAGATTACAAAACCTAAAGCTTCATTGGAAAAGAAAAAGTTTCTTTTAAACTCCAAGGGCACTTATGTATTCTCTCCCTTCATGCCTTCGGGTGATCTTGGGTGCACAAGAAATAAGTGGTCTTGTTTTTCTTTTTTTAGGAGGCTTTCTTGGGGATTTCATCACCCCTTGGGATGACCTCAACTCTAGTGTTCTGGTGAAGTATAAAAATTGCGAGGTGAATCGAAAGACACCTCTCTTGGAAGTAAAATCTTGTCACTCTTGGCTAAGCCCCAAAGAAATTTATACATTTGGGAAGTGAAGGAGGAGATTTGGGTTACTGTCTCCTCCCAACTATGTGGCATTATTTTCTTTCATCTATAGATTTGGGCCTCACATACCTTTCTTATATCAAGGACGCCCTCTAGTTGATCCTTGTACATCCTAGTTGAAGCCTTATAGGAATTTTTGGTGTGTTTGACGTGCTTGAGTGTTTGAAACCCTCCCCAGTTGAAGGGGACACACTGTCTACACTTGTCTTGTATATATTTTATTATTTGATTTTGCATCTCAAATTTGAAAAAGAAAAGACATCATACAACATAAAAATCCAAAAAATTCATCTCCTCATTTCTTCTTTCCCTAAAATTCATCTATTCATTGAAATAATTTCCTTGTCTTCCTAATCATTCAATCAAATCCATAATCTTCATCCTAGTCATGATTCATAATCCAAATCGAGATCCAATTTCCTCAACCAATCCCATAGTTCATCCTTAATTCAATCCTTCAAATCATCATTCTTCTAATCCAATTCCTTGTCAAATTTAGTCATTTCTAATCAATTCTTAATTCAATCCATTTACATCTTCATCCACCATTAATCTTTCAAATTTCATTCATTCACACCTTCTAATTAAACTTTGCATCACATTTTCTAATTTGGACATAGGAGCACTGTCATAAACATCAAACTTTGATTCAAATCCCACATTCACTTGTCTACAATATCATAAGGTTTTTATCAAAGCTATAGCAAAACCTTCATCTAATATCAAATCAAATCATATCAACTCATACCAAATCAAATCAAATCAAACCCAATCAAATCAATATTAGGTCAAATCCAATTCAAATCAAGTCAACACAAAATCCACAATTGCTCCTAGTCCTAAGTTCATATTTCATCCATCATAAAATATTTCATCACTCTTTGTCTAAGATCCATGGATAAGAATTGGCTTAATCAAATGGTTGAAGATCTTCAAAGGAAATCTAGATTTATACCTCCCTTTCAACCTATGTATCAAATCCATCCTCAACAATTCATATCCAACTCTCATCCATCTCATGTTCATTATTCTTTTGCCTTTGACAAGGGAAATTCACCTCATTATCCTTCAACCACATACGATTCCATTCGTATCCCATACAATTCCTCAAGCAAAAATGCCATGGTCAAAGAAATTAAGGAACTAAAATGTTCTATCTTGAGCCTAGAAAATCAATAGAAAAAAGTCCACCTTCCATGCCATATGTCCTCCTCCCCCATGTTTCGAAGACTATAGTCCTCATGTCCAATCCATCCCAAATCCTCCATGCAATTCCCCATAGTTTGAGCTTAATGTCAAAAATGATCATCCCAATCCCCTACCCATACCTCCACCTTCACATAATCCTAATCCTCTGAAAACATCATCCCCACCTTGTAATGGATTTTTCTCATGCAATTTCTTGGCTAACTATAAAATTCAAAATAAAGTGATCCAATCACCCAAAGTCATACCCCCAACACCATCTCAATACCTTCCTCCAAAGCATGACATTATAGATTCCTCTTCTACTCTAGATCTAAGCATTTCCCCATCCCATCATTCCCTTATCCCTCAAGATCCATTTATCCCTCCTAGTCCATCTCATGATCCTCTTCCTCATCAAGATCAAGAAATTCCATGTACCACACACGTTACCGATTCCACTCCATCTCCAAAGTTAGCATCTATAGATCCTCCACTTCATTAAGAGGTTCCTTCCACTCCATCCATTAATACTACTTCATGTCAAGATCAAATCACTCCATCTCATGGTTTTGTTTCCTCCACTCCATTATATGATCCTATTACATCTCATGTTCCACTTGTTCCACTATAGATCCTCTTTTAAGTCAAGATCAAAGCTCCCCTTCATTTGCCTTTCATGATCCCACTCCATCCCAAGACCCTATTATCCCTCATAATCCCCCTCATGATCCTAATCCTCCACATGATCCTATCACACCTATGCAATCCACTCATAAACCCTATATACATGGACTCACATCTTGTGTTGAAACTAATATGTATCCCATTGAAGAAATAATGTCTCAAGACGTTGATACACCTTCCACTCCTTCCAAATCCAAAATTACTCCTTCCAAACCTAAAGCTTCCCGTCATTCATCTTCCAAGTCCATTTTGGGCCCTTATATCCATAGTCCACTTCCTTCCTCATTACCATCCATTTTGGGTCCTTATGTTCCACAGCCAAACCCTTCACCCCTTCCATCCATTTTGAGTCCTTACATACATCCATACACCATATCCATGTTTTCCACTTCATCCCCTCATGGTCCTAGTAAAGATCAACAAAGGCACACATCCTTGAAATCCTTCCAATGTTTACCATCCATAAGCTCTCCACAGTGTTTACCTGCATGCAGCCATACCATGGCCAATGGAAGCAAATTGGATGCCAAAGAAAAAGAGAATAAAGCCAAAAATCCAAGGATCAACATGTCCCCTCTAAAAGACATGTCCAAAAAAAGAAAAATATAATCCAAAATAGAACTCAAAGACCAAAAAGGCTAAAAATAAAAAATGCAAAAATTTTGTGGATCCCAAAGCTACTTAATGTAGCAATGAATCTCAAAGAAAGATTTCAAATGACATCTAATTCTGCTCATCCAAAGGCTTCCCTCATGCATAAATCATCCAAGCTTCCACTTTCCAAATCCATTTTGGGTCCTTATATACCCAAATCCACTATCCTAAATTCATCATCTCCTTCATCCATTTTGGGTACCTATATCCCAAAATTCAAACTTTCTCCTACATATCCTCTGAAATTTCCTCCTTTCCATCACCCTTCAAGGTGTGTTCCAATGATGATCTTTCTGCCTCCCTCATCCTCTCATTCACAAGTCTTCCACCCTATCATCCATCAACCATGTCTTCCTCCTAACTACTTCACCCCCTTAATCCAACCTTTTTCATAATTCATTGTCCTCCATTCACTACCCTACCAACATCTATGAGAAACTAGTACAAATTCCTTGAAAATAATAAAGAAAGAGAAATAAATATCAAGGGATACCATCCATGTATCTATATGCTTGATTCCTCCCTTCATTTTCCTATCATCTACCCAATGTCTTCCACTTCCACTTATCCACCCATTCACTTTTCCTCTTCCACTTGCACTCTACACTGGGGGCAAGCTCCATCCATACCAAACTTCCATACATATCTTCCATTCTTCCATCTACTATTCATCATCATTTTCCATCTTTGATCTTGACTTTCACTTTCCTTTCATCCATCCATATGCACTTTCCATGTCCCTTTCTCATTATCCATCCATTGCCCTACATGTTTTCATATCTTTGATCTTGATATGCTATCCATATCTCACATCCCATAGTCCTTGGCATGTTCATCCATTTTCCATCCATACTCCTACATAATTCCATGCTTCTTTCATATGTCCTTGGTCTTGGTTATCCTATCCATTTCATCCACTTCATATCCACATTTCATCCATATCATTTATATCATTACCCATATCATATTCATACCCTCCCTCCCATATCCCATATTCATTCCCCTTTCATGCCCATGCTCTTGATCTATACTAGAGGCACAATAAAAAATTGTTCATCCATGCTTTGGACATTGATATGCCTTCCCTTCCTCCATACAATAGCTTCCACACCATCTTTCCATGTTCACACATACTTCCCCACCACATTCCCTTCCATTTTCATATCCTTGGTATGGGGCATTGTTGGTTACTCCTTTGAAACATGGTCCTTAGCTCCCCATTGTCCTATTCTAGATTCTTTGGTCCCCCATATTCCTTTCACCATTCCTTCCACCCATTTAATATTCCCCCATTCAAATATCCCCACCCTACCCATCCATTTACCATTCCTTGGTTATCCCTTGTCATTGGTTCCAATCTATTTCACCTTCTATCACTTTTTTTTACTTCTTCCAATCCATTAAATTCATTTCTCCTCTAATCTAATCATATTCACTTCTTCAAATCATTTCCATAATCAATTCCTTCACTTTTCCATCTATTTGCATATACCTTGATCACATTTCTAGTCTTCCATTAAACACACTTTCCTTTAGAGAACATTTATCACTTTCTCTCTCGCATTCCTCTTCCATTCCAATTCAATTCATCCATTATCTTGTCTTATCCAAATTCTTCTATTTATCTCATGACACTAAGCTTCAACCCATCAAACTAAGCTTATCAAATAGTGATTACAAATAAACTTATAAAAATTCACACTAAGACTAAATGATTTGAGAACCTTATTCCTTTCACACAATTGCCAATGAACAATCACAAACATTTCAATACAATTCAATCAAACAATCAATTTTTGCCTTACAGGATGAATCCTTCCTACATAGGCTTAACAAATTTCATCATCAAAATCAAGTTCATGGCAAGAACTATGAACTAAGTGACTACTTGGTCATACGGTCTTTTGTTGATTTTATCTTTGTGTGTTAGTGATAGCCTCTCCGTGTGTGCCTCAATTTTCAATATCTTGGTATCATTTGAATGGCTTAACCTGATTACACGTGTCATTTTGCAATGTGATCTATTTTTATGATTCTTTAACACATCTATGATGATTTCAAGTTATGGTTATGCATTGCTCACTAGGGGCAACAGGTTAGCAAACTTTCCAACAAGATCCCTAACAAGACTTTGGGTTTGCCCAAACCTCTCTAGTGCGTATATGTCATTTGTTCCATCATGACTCTGAAACCTACATCTATTGTGTTGGGAGTCTAGTCCACACAAAGGAATCTTGTCATCTATGCTACTATAGCATTTGATGCATAACTCCTATTGCAATATCAAACTAGGGTGTGCTCTCCCATATGAACACAACTGAATCCCATGCATTTATGTAGTTAAGTTGCATTTAGCTTAATCATTATCCAATTCACCTCGCTTCATTATGGTCTTACCAACAAGTCATGCAAGGTCATCTTTTAAGCCTTTTCTCTTTCCCTTTTCCTTCCTATGTCTATTTTTGAGAAAATGGGGCAAATCATATTCCTTTTTCACCCCATTTCCTTGAGGGGGCACCCTCCTCCCCTATCATCGCTTTGACACAACTTCTAGGACTTCTATCCTTCTTTGGGGCAACCTATATTTTCTTTTCTTTGATATGATGTCATCCTGGCATCACATCAAAGAGGAGCAAAATGTAGATGCTTAAAATTGTCCCAAAAGAGTATATTAATTTATTTAATATTTCCCTTGACATTATAATTAATTATTTATTAATTAATTATATGTCATATTCTTCTACCTATTTAATTAAACTTATTTAATTATATAGGTTCATTTTCCTAAGGTATTTAAATTTAATTTAAATACATCCAGCCTTAATGTTTTAAATTTATTTAATACATGATCCTTCGTAATTCTCCTTTTAAATAAATTCTATTTATTTAAATCCCTCCATCCACTTAATTCCTCTAAACCTATGATTAAATTAAATCTTATTTAATTTAATATTAAACCTAGTCTACACCTATCACTTTCATCCTCCTAAGCCTATCCACCTTTTAACCCCACTTAATTAACTTAATCATCTTGCTAAACCCTTCTTAAGCCTAAGTGTGTGCTCACACATGTGTGAGAAAACTTTGAATGTTGACCACTTGCATGGCTTGCTTATGTATCTCCTTGTGGCACTATGTGGATGCCACATAGATGCCACCTCACCCAGGGTCTCCCTTAAGCCTATAAATAGAGCCCTTGTCTCAAGCATTTTCATCTCCTCCACATGCATTGTTATCATGTCAGTTTGAGCTTTGAGCTTTCACAGTGATTTCATGTTAGTTTGAGTTTAGAGCTTTCATAGTGATTTTCATGTTGCATAGTAACCCTTGGTAGCTGATTTTAGATTGCATTTCCATTGTTAGTTTTAGCTTATTCATGCATTTAGATCTTCATTTCACTTGCATACTAGCTTAGTTTGCACATTAGCTTAGTTTTCTTTATTGCATTCCATCTCCATATCCTTGAATGCTTTCAAACAAAACTTCCTCCATAGCCATTGTTTGAGGTGTTCCTCATCTCATATAGCATAGTTGCATAGTTTCATCAATCACACTTGCACCTTCACATCAAGAGATTCAAACATAGTTGTGTTTGGGAGAGCACACCAAACATCCCTCCAATCCAACACACCAACAAGGCCTCTCATGGGTGTCTTTGTTGAGGTATTTAAGGTTGCTTGAGGACTTGAGTTGTTGGTTGTTTTGAGTTGCAAAAATCAAGAAAATTTTAGTTAGTTTTATTTCATTGTTGAATATTTAATGCATGCACATCAAGTAATTTTTGTTTGTTAACTCTCGCTTCCAACGGGTCAATTTCGTTAGCATACAATAACAAGTCATATAAAAGGTTTGAAGACTTAGGGATATAAAAGGCATGACTAAGGTTTTTATGTATCCCTTTCAATTTTGCATGGAAATAAATGAAATGTTCAAAGGACGTAGACATGGCTACCATCCTAGTTTTCATGAAATTGGTAATATTGGAAAACAAGGAGGGTGGGGGAAAAATGGTCAACAGTAACCTATGACTCTCATTGACTCATATCATCACAACATATGTTCCTAGGTATCCTAGGACACCTTGGGACATATTGTAATTTAATAAACTATATAATACTATATAATAATTTCTAATACTATGTTGAAATATACATTATATTAGTATATTTAATAATATATTTTTAATATAATATATAAAATAATAATGATATATAGATAATATGTATAATACTATAGATAATATTGAATACTATATAATAATATAGTACTATGATCCTAATATACTATCTAATCATATTTAGTATCATATTTAGTATCATATTTAATAATTAAATAATAAATAATAATATTCAAATATCATTATATCTTAAATTTAAAACATATTTAAATATGTTTGTAAGAATTTTGGTTTAAAATGTACAATTGATCACCAATATGTCAAATTTGAAATTTTGTATTTTGTCACCACATTTTTGAGTACTCAATTGTAGATCAGGTGCCTGATTTTAGATCAGGCACTTGATTTTGTATCAGATACTTGATTAGGCTTGGTATTTACCAAACCTATATGGTGAACTCAAAAAATGTGTTTGAGCCTATAGACCAAATCTGATTATATCATTTAAGTAATCCTATTTATTCATCTCCTAAGGCATCGTTGATTAAATATTTAATATTTAATTAATCTATTTTCATCCCTTAGTTAATTCATCTATTTTAATCAACTATAGCACAATTGATAAAATTAAAATAACAACCAATAGTCTAATTATCAAATCCTCATTCACCTATTAAATTAAATGAATACATAAATCATTTAATTTAATCCCTAAAATACCCTTTGATTTAATAAATCATTTTACATCAATTCTAACCTCTTACTATTCCTAAATCCCTATCATTAGCTAAACCCAACCCATTCACCCATGCTAATCCTACTTAACTAACTAATTAACCCACCTCACAAGTGCTAGCCACTTGCATCCCTCTAACATGCCACTTGCATCCTAATCCCCTCCTAAGATGACCCTAATCCCCTCCCTAAGCATGTGCACAACTTTAACTGAGGATTAAGAAGTCCTAATCCAAAGCAAAGTCAAAATTTTGTCCTATCTTTCTTACATTCCTATCCAAAGGACTTTAAGGCCCTTATATTCCTTAACGACTCTTTAAGGCCTCTTACATCCCCCTTCCACACTCCTCTCTCATAAATCCCTTTGACCCTCTTCCCTAATCTAATCCTCTTGTGACAATTGGCACAAGGCTACAAATTTGGAGAAGCATAATCTATGTGCTTCTCCTTCCTTGCATCCTAGCCCTCTCTCATCTTTTATCCATTCTCACATCCTATCCATCCATCTTACCACCCCTTAGCCTATAAATTGGACCCCTTCCCTCTCAAAAATAACACACTTCCATTATAATGTTATAATGTTATTTTAAGAGCCTAAAAACTACCAAAATACCATCTATAATGGTAAAATCCCTCCATACCCGCATTGTTGAAACCATTCATTCACCCTCATAGTTAACTATGAACCCATCACTTGAAGCTTGCAGAACACTTGAGAACACATCACCATCATTTGGACACATTGAAGTATCAAGGTCGCTCTTGGGGAGCTCACCATACTTAGTTTGCATTCCTCTACATTATTTCCTTCATCCTCTCTTACATATTTTTGTTTTCTTTAGTTTTTGAATATTATATTAACATTTATGTTGTTTGCACACTAATTTCATAGCACTACATTTTCACACCACCAATGGGACCCCGCATTTGGGTCACTTTTAATCTTTTTTGCACTTACATTTTGCTAGTTAACCAAGTTGACATATTTTTCTTATTGTTGTTATGTGTTAGGTTTTTAACTATATTTGCAGGTGTATTAATCCCAATAAAAGCAATACACTCCCATTTTCTAATAGCTAAACTTGAAAATACTTCATTTTCATAAACCCACTACAGTGACTTTGAGGGAAGAACTTCACAGGAATGCAAACCCATAAATGTGAGATCAAGTTTACTACAAAAATTACCTGCCATGTGGCTATTATAATCCATTTTTTCATTCCCACCCTCCAATCTCTCACTATGATTTCTTGTCATTGTTACTAAGTTTGGTTACAATACTTGTGGGATCACTCTGTCAAAAAGGTTGTCCCAAAAAAACTCGTTAAACATGTTGCCTTCAAACTCTTGAATCATAGTGTTAGTGGGAACATTTTTGAGCCTTATGGGATCACATCATCATGGGATCGCTCTTTAAATATTTTTCCCATAGCTTTGTTTCATCTATTTTCTTCACCAGTTTTAGACTATGTTTCCATGAATATGACTGCATTCCTATGTCCTACGATTTCTTGTTAACCCCCACGAGATCGTAGTCTCTTAGACTAACATTTTAAGAATATTTTTGAAGGTTGAGGAGTGATTCTACTAATATTATTTGCAAGTTTTGGTTGAGTCTCTGAGTTGGTTTTTTTTTTAAATTACTTACATGTTTGACCATGGAATAAACTCACATCTCAATTTGGGCTTAACAATTTAATCAAAATTCAATCTTGAATGCTTAAAAGAAATCAAAAAATAAGTTTTTCAATGGAATGAATGGTTAAGAAAAGAAAAGAAAAAAAAACACAATCTTGAATGCCAAGGTTCAACGAATCATTGCTATAACTTACACTTCAATTTGGGCATAAAACACTTTAAATCAATTAACATTGCAAATTAACACACTTCAAAATTTGCAGCTTAAAACAAATTCATCCAATCTCAAATATTCTAAAAGAAAATCACTCTAATTCCCTCTTTTTAAAGCTTTCATGTATGATTTTTTATTTTCACTTGATTTCTTATGTTGATCATCATTGTCAAGTTGGAATAAATATTTCATGTTAATCACAAGTGTTTTTCAAGTTATAGATAGGAAAAGATTAAATGTTTCAAAAATTACAATGAACAAAGTGTCTTATATGTATTAAGATTGTGCCCTTTAGCACATATTTGAGTTCTCTCTTTCTTGCAAAATAGAACCATTTAAATACATTACACATGTATCAAAAGTTGTTAACAAGATCATCTACAACAACCTAGGAGTGCTTCAAGCAAGTTCATGATCCTCTGGTAAGTACATCCCCTTTGGATAGAAGCTCAAACTAGTAAAATCCTTTGGCCAATATATAAATGAGAAGAATGGTAAAAAAATTTCTCCATCATGCAAATTTGGGTGGTGTATTTCTAGGAGTAACCCGAAGTGGGAAAACTTTCCCATGATTCAACATATTTGGAATAGATCCTTAAGTGAATCATGCATGTAAAAATCAATTGGTTGACTCCACATATCTAATTACAAACCAATCTAGTAGCTACTCTTTTAGCCTTATATCAAAACCAATTTGACCTTAGGTATAAAGTGTGCTTGAAATGAGGTCATTTAAAATATTTGTTAAACATACACATATGTCAAAGTTGGTTATCAAATATATTTTTAGCAAATGGAGATCCATTACTTATCTCCCTCAAAGTTTCTTTGTCCTTTGAGAGATTGCTTGTTCACTTGATTCAAAAATATTGTCTCAAAGTCAAACCCAAAAATATTGTCATCCTAAATCACATCCATTGTGTTATCCTAGGCTATTTTTCTCTAGTATCTTCATTTCTAAAGTCTTCCATCAAATCCTCATTTTCTCTCCATAGCCTAACTAGTCGAGTTTTCATTGCATTTCCCACCCCATTTCCATACTCCTTGGATTTAGCACTTCCTCCTATTATAGGCTTAATCTAAATCCCATTATGAGCTTACTTTTTATCTTGATCTGAGCTATAATGTCCATTCTCCTTCATCCTTCATCCCTATCCAAATCATCATTAAAGCATGATATCACAATCTTGTTATGATGAGTTTTCTCCCACTCCATCTTATTCCAATGACGATGAAGGTCTTGTTTACCATGATGGGTATATTAAAGCCTTAGAGATCTTCCTCCAAACATCCTCCAAACCATTTTCCAAATCCTCCAACCAAACCTAGTTATACAATGCATCACCCTTATACCCTTACTCTTCCCAATCCAACACACATCTGGAGCTTTATAAGGAAACCAAAAGAAAATCCATCTCCCACACTCATAATTCCTCTTCCATCATCCCATCACTATCATTTGTTGTTCATCCACCCCACTTATCAATTCCCTTCCATCTCCTACCACCCATCCATTTAATCCCTCCAAATCCCATCCACATCTCCTCCTCCTATCCTTACAAAAATCCCATGTCATGATCCTAATTAATCCCTTCCCCATCAACTCATCCCCATTGAAGAACCTCCCACCCATCCATCTACCTCACTTAAAGAAACCATCCATACATATCCTATTGTACCACCCACCCCAATCCAATCTTGTCAAGATCTTGTCCAAAAACATGTTGAAATGTCTCACTGCACAAAAGAAGATCCCATCATGCCATACACTATTTCTCAAGATCCCATCATCTCACTTATTTCCCTACATGATCCACTTATACCATCCACTCAATCCAAATATCAGTCACCATCCCCTCCATATCAAAATCCTACCACTATACCTACTCCATCTCAAGAGATATTATCCTCTCTCCATCTAAATCAAGATCTTATCCTTCCATCCCCTCTACTTCATAATCATGCATCCCCTATAATCGATGGTGATATATCTATAGAAGAAGAACTCACCATCATATCCAAAACTTTATCACCTTCATCTACTAATGGACTTACATCTTTTATTCCAAATAATGAACATTATATTGAAGAAATAAATAAAATTGTATCTCTAGATGTTGGTATCCCTCCTATCCCTTCATCTTCTAGAGTCCTTCCATATTCACCCCAAAGTTCACATCCATTGTGTTCCAAATCTATTTTGGTCCCTTATCCTACTACTTCTTTCCAACCCTCCATTTTTGGTTTCTATGTCCATTATCTAAATCCCCCACCCTTTCCATCTATGTTGGGTCCTTATATACCTAATCTAAATCCTTTATCTCCTCCATCTATTGTGGGACCTACTCCTTCCTTTCTTCCATCTATTCTAGGTCCTTATCCTTCATTCCTTCCATCCATTTTGGGAAATTATATGCATCCATATCTTGTATCCCAATCCATCACTCCATCCCCTCATATCCACAAGATAGATCATCAAATGCACCCATCCTTGAATCCCTTCCAACCTTCAAACTCTATCATTCCATCCACAATCCTTCAAAATTCCCCATGCTCTTATTCCTATACCATGACTAATAGAAGCAAATTGGATGCCAAAATTAAAAAGCATAAATCTAAAAATCCACAAAAATACAAGTATCAACATGTTCCATGTACAATACATATTGAAGAAGAGAAAAATTTGATCCAAAAGAAAGAAAAAGTAAAAAGGCCACAGACGCCCAAGCTAAGTTAAAAATTAAGTGGATACCTAGGATGCTCATAAAAGAAATGCATCTTAAAGAAAAATCTCAATTGGAATCCATTATTGGTAAGCAAAAATCCTTGTTCATTCATACTTTACCCAAATCTCTATATATACATCATTCATCCCCACAATCCACTTTTATTCCTTATGCTTCTTATCCTACATTTCCAATCTTCCATCTTCCAACTTTACTTTTAGTCCTTATATTTTTCTTCCTCCATTTTCTTCTTAACCTCATTCAACATCATCTTTCCCACTACTTCATCACCTTTTAGGGTGTGTGCAAATGATGATCTTTCTAAATTCCTCTTCCATTTACCCACAAGTCTTCTATCTTCCCATCCATTATCTACCAACTCCCACCCATCATTCCACTTATTTAATCCAATATTTTTCATGCTTCACCCATCCTACCAACATCTATGAGTAAAAATCCATCAAAAAAAAGAAAAAAAAGAAAAAAAAGGCAAAAAAAAAAAAAGTATAGAAAAATAAGCATCCACTAGTGAAAACATGGCAATTCAAGTGCCTAGGACAAGTACATGATGAAAACTTGGAAAAAAAAAAACATCATGTGTAAATCCCTCCATCCAAATTCTCTATATACTAAGGGGAAAGTTCCATCACCCACCATATTCATCTTAACCCACCATACCAACCACATCTTATTCATTTCAACTGTCATCTCCCTTTGGATCTTGATAAAATAAAATCCACCATTAGATGCTTGCTTGCAGTCATCCTCTTGATATTCATTTCCCCATAGTAGCTTGTATCCACCTATCCCTTATCTAACTATTCTTTCATCCATATAATCCAGTCATCATTATTGGGATGCATCCTTCCCACTCCTTGTCTTAAGGTATATCATTCTCCTATTCATATCACCCTATCCACCCTCAATTCATGTTCTTTTTCTATCTCCTGATCTTGAGCTTTCTCGCTATCTTTTCATCCACTATCTCCTCAACCTAAGCTTTTTCTACCCTCTATCTGCTCATCTTGAGCTTTTCATTTTCTATCTCCTCAGCTTGAGATTTTCCTTCACTATCTCCTCATTCTAATCTTTTTATCCTGTGATCTCCTCATCCTAGGATTTTTCACATTGTACTATATTAGATCAATTCTCCTAGCCTATCATAATGATATTTTGTATGGTACTCCCTTGTAAATACTTTGGTCTATCACTTGTATATTCCTTGAGCATCAGTCCTTAGGATAGTACCATTGTACATCTCTCACCTCTTCATGTCAATTTGCATCTAATCATAATCCATAGTTCTCCTAGCTATGCATTTCAGAAAATCCTCATGCAAGATCTTTTTCATCCAAGAATTCTCTAAAAAAAAATATTTTACCTACATCCCATCACAACTTTGGATACCATCAATAGACCCTTATAGGATACAACTTTCCTCTCAATTGATCTTGGTCTGTGTGTCTCCTTCATACTGGTTTCTTTGGAAAAAGGTTATTTTCTATGAGTTTACTCTTTCTTTCGATATTCAATTTCAATTTTAGTTCTTAAGTTTCTTTTCCAAGAAATTTGGTTGTTCCCTCCTCAAGGTCTCCATGATCTTTTATATCATGGTGTGCTATGAATGGGGCAATTAGAGTGTGATGTCTTGGTTAGGTCTTTTATGCTTGTGAGTTAGTCAGATATGACCCTTGTGTGTTCCAAACATGTGATCACTTATGGTTACATGATGCATTTAGTAAATATTATTTTATTTTGGGTTACCTAGTATCGTTTCCACTCTGATTCCTCTAAGATTCATAAGTGATGTTGGGAAAATCCTTGCATCTTTGTTTGAGTCAATCCTATGTAATATTAGTGAAATGGCCTTGATGTTCTTCAAAACCTTGGCATGTCTCCAATATTCCTATATCAAAATAAGTGCTCCACTACATGGTGGTGATCCTCTTTGGAACACCCCCATGCTCAAGCTTGAAATGGATTCCTTCATACCTCATTTCCATAGAAACAAAAGCCATTTGTTCACATCTTATCCAAGTATGACATTCAATTAGTCATATAAACATGATCTAGTAGCTTTATCTATCATTCCCATAGTATATATAGTCAATCCCTCCCCATCTCTAACCCATGGTTATTCTTGTTTACATTTTTATAAATTTTTCTCCCTTTTTTTCATTCTCCCATAGTGATAATATGAGTCCCTATTAATCCTCTCTTAGCCAATCTAAGTCCTCCCACTTACCCTAGATTCTTTTAATTTTCAATATTTCATTGGGCCTCATCTTCTCTCCCTGTCACCTTGTCAAAGGGGCATCACACAATCTAGACTCTCCTCTTTCTATTTGAAACTGGGGAAACTTTATTACTTTAAAAATCTTCTTCATGTCATCTATCTTGAAACTTCTTTGAAATAGTAGTGTTCCAACACTATCTCAAAGACAAGAAAAATGAAGACACCTAATTCTAATTGCATCACTTAAGTAATCCTATTTAGTCATCTCCTAAGGCAAGCTTGATTAAATATTTAATATTTAATTAATCTATTGTCAACCCCTAGTTAATTAATTCATTTAATCAACTATAGCCCAATTCATAAAATCAAAATGAAAACCAAAAGTTTAAATATCAAATCTCCATCACTTATTAAATTAAATAAATACATAAATCATTTAATTTAATCCCTAAAATCCCCTTTGATTTAATAAATAATTTTAAATCAATCCCTATCATTAGCTAAACCCAACCCTTTCACCCATCCTAATCCTACTTAACCCACTAATTAAAAAACCTCATAAGTGTTAGCCCACTTGCATCCTTCTAACATGCCACTTTCATGCTAATCCCCTCCTAGGCTAAGCCTAATCCCCTGCCTAAATATGTGCACAACTTTAATCAAGGATTAAGAAGTCTTAATGCAAAGCAACCTCAAACTTCTATCCTATCTTTTTTAACATTCCTATCCAAAGGAATTTAAGGCCCTTACATGCCTTAATGCCTCTTTAATGCCTAGTCTCACATCCCTTTTCCACATCCTTCTCCCTCATAAATCCCTTTGAACCTTCATTTTGACCCTCATCCCCCATCCAATCCCCTTGTGACACTTTTCATAAGGCTATGGATTTGAAGAAGCACAATCTACTTGCTTCCCCTTCCTTGCATCCTAGCCCTCCCTCATCTTTTCTCAATCCTTGCATCCTAGCCATGCATCTTACTACCCCTTAGCCTATAAATTAGACCCCTCCCTTCTCACAAAATAACACACTTCCATGCTAATGTTATAATGTTATTTTGAGAGCCTAAAAACTACTAAAATACCATCTACAATGAAAAAATCTTTCCATACACCCCATTGCTAAAACCATTCACTCACCCTCAAGATCAACTATAAACCCATCAATTGAAGCATGCTTGAGCACACATACACTATCATTTGGACACATCAAAGTATCAAGGTCACACTTGTGGAGATCACCATACTTGGTTTGCATTACTCTACAATTTTTCCTTCATCCTCTCATACATATTATTTTTTTATTTAGTTTTTGAATGTTAGATTATATTTGATGTTCTTTGAAAACTAATTTCATAACACTACAGAGCCATGTTTTCTTGACATTCAAACTTTGACTAGCCATCTGACAACATTTTTTTCATCCAAATTCAATGAAACAAAAAGGGTTTCTTGAGAACACTCTCAAGATTCCATCGATATAATTGTTGTCAAAATATGAGTTTGATAAGAATTTGTTAGTTAATTTCTAATGAAGGTGCATGTAAAGTGTTAATTGACATACTAAATGAAAAATAGCTATAACTTTCAAATAGTATAACATTTTTAAAATTCAAAAATTGTGTCACATTATATGCTTTACCTAGTATAAGAAGAAAAAAATTGTAAAGTTTTTAATTAGTTAAGTTAGTCAGACATGAGAGTTTTTTTATTCTGAAAAAGTTATAGTAGAAAATTCCTATTTAATTATTTAATTGGAATAAAAAACCAAAAATACGAGTCACATCCCATCATGAGTCTACTTCTTATATCTATAATTTCATTAAAAAATGTTATCATTTGATTTTGATTAAGATGGTCAGACATACACCTAAATTATTTTCACCCTAAAATTTCTGTAGTACTACATTAAAATCCAAAATTTTGACCAATCAAATTTTTTTCTCCAAATAAGGACTAGTATTTTACAAACTAAATTCAATTTTATATAGATTCTTTCATACAATTTTTTGATATATATTTCATAACTACTTTAAAATATTGTGTCAAGTTGACATAACCCTGATTTGTTTATTTTTCACTACCACTCAAGGCCATAGTTTGGTTGACCATGATCTTGCATGTACCCTATACAAAAAATGTAGAGTAATATTGGTTCTTATATTTCTTTGATTTAATTGATGCAATGTAAACAAGGTCCTAAGGAGAAAGAGATTGATTTTATCGGTAGATTTAAGCATTTGTATGCTTAGATTTGTTATCGTGTTCCTAATCTTGATATTTAGTATATGTTTATTAAAAATTTATGAAAAAACATCAAAGATGAGATTATACTTACTGAGTTTACTTCCTTTTCACAACTTTGTGTATTGTTTCATCATTATCAATCACAATTTAGTCAATTTGAGAGCATCACTTCAATGGATCCTATACTTATTGATAAGAATGATCTCATGCCTAATCATAAACAATTATAGAAACATTAAAAATATTTCAAGATTAACAAACCCACAAATATAGTATATGAACAATTAGCTTTTTCACCTCGAGGTGTCCCTACTTCTTCCTCTATTTTTAGATGAATCATAAGTTTAATCATAAAGCCTTTTGTCAATATTGTCATCAGCCCAACCATGATACTAAAGCATGTTATTATTTGAAGCATAAGATTCGAAATTTCATTGTTTCTAATGTCTTATATCTTGATATTCATGATACTAGAAATAAATCTATTGCATCACCTAATCAAAATCTTCAAATTTATACTAATCTTTTACCTCAAAACACTACTAATATTGTTATTCAACATCTTCCCTCTTCTTCTCCTAAGGTGAATGTTTCTTATGATACCTTTTGATGAGAGAATGGTAATATTATTAATGTTGTGGAATGTTTAGTTCAACCTTCACCTCCACCTAAGAAAGGCATTCGCTCTACATCTAATGAATAGCCTAAACCTAAACCTAAACCTAATCATAAGGGTACTAAATCTGTTTCCATTTTATTTACTAATGACGATATTTTCAAGGCTTTGGATGGTCCTTTTTATATTTCTACTTGAATCATTAAATCCTTCTTATGGGTGCTTGTTGATCCTACTTCTACGGTTAATGTTATTAATAAGGTACATCTATATTCTAAGAAAAACCATCATGATTTCTATGTTTTAAATTATAGTTGGATTTAGACTTGTAATGGTTTCTTGTATCATCCTCAAGGTTCCATTCTTTGTTGAAATAAGTGATTAATTGTGTATTGTCTTTGATGTGACACAAAATTTCATATCATTATCATTCAGTGTATGCCAAGCTCACTCAGGCATTGAAGACAATTTTCTATAACTACCAAGCATTCCAAATTTTATTCTGTTCATAATAAAGTTTCTTCCAAGTTTACTTAGGTGCCAAAGGAAAGTTTGCAGAAGATGAGTGTTAACCAAGCTCACTCGGCTAATGAAGGCAATCTTGGATAGAACCATTGCTAACTGAGCTCACTCAATTACTAGAGGATTTGTGCAAGTATGCATTGTTAATTGAGTTCACTGTTAACATAGGAAAATTATTTCTGAGTTAGTATCTATTGAGCAGGGTAGACTAATGAAGGATTTTCTTTTCTTGGCATATTGAGTTTAATTGATTTATCTGTTGGTTCTAGCTAAATAAGAAGATGAATATTAATTATTCTAAGTTGTATTTGAGCTAACTTAACAATATGGAAGATATAAATATAAGGTCAAGTTGAGGATTAGAAGTGTGAGTGAATTTGAAGATTTGATGATGCCAAGACTAAGCGAATCAGAAGGATAACCAGAATATCCTTGTGGAGCTAAATAGATATATTTGATCAAGAAGGATCAAGTATACAAGCTAGAATTGAGATCTATAATTAGCAATTTAGTTGCATCTAAAATTAGCTCTTCTCATTATTACTCTCCAACCATTGTAGCAGTGATCAAAATCTCTTAACCGAGTTGACTTAACAGCTATTTGTAAATGCTCTAACAAGGTGGCATTCCTATTGAAGTGTCTAAAGACCTCTAACAAGGCCACTCCTAAAAGGGTGACTAAATCCTTTAATAGGGTCACACCCAACAGTATGTTTTGTAACCTTTAACAGGGTCGGCTCCTAATAGGGCTCACTTCACAAGAGCGAAAAATAGTAACTAGTTGCAATTGGTGGTTTTTCCAAATTGGGTTTCCATGTTAAACCTTGGTGTCAAATGTGTTCATACTATTTTTTTTTATGTGTTTGCAACTAAGATAAAGTAATAAGTAATTATAGATAACATCTTAAGATTTTCATGATAAGTGTTTTTCGAGCATTTTTAGTATTTACTGAGTTACAACATTTCTTTGTTTGCTGAGCATTAACAAAATTAAGATTTCACAAAATTATTTTGTACTAATATCTAAGGGATCTAGGATTTATTTTAGTTGTAACTTTTTCACCCCTCCCCTCTCAGTTACTCCTCTTATATTTCCAACAATTGGTATCATAACTTTTGGTGCTTGCAAAGAAGGTTTCAAGGAGCTAAGCTAAAGATCAAGATGTCTTATAGAAGAGAGATTCCCAAGTTGAACAGAGATAATTTTACAGCATGGAAAGGACTTATGAGATTACATCTAGAAACTATCAGTAAATCAAGTTGTAAGTATCTTGATACTAGATACAAGACTCTCATTGGAACATTATTAGTTAAAGATATTGCTGAAAAGCATAATCATAACATCATAATGATTGATATTGCATCTGCTCTTAGTTATGTTGAATTTGATGAAGTAAAATATTGCAAAATAGCTCATGCAATGTGGACCAAATTGAAAGACATCTATGGAGGAGATGACAATGTAAGAAGATCCAAATTAGAAAGTCTCAGAGGTCAATTTGATTAGACAAAAATGAGAGAGGATGAAAACATTGCAAAATCTATGGAAAAAATCAAAGTAAGTGTAAGTACAATCAAAGCATCTGAAGGAGACATTGATGACAAAAAAATTGTAAGAAAGGTACTCATAACTCTTATTCCTATTTATACAATTAGAGTGTTTTTTATTCAAGATATGAGATGTAATCCAAATAGCAATATAACTTTGGATGCTCTAGTTGGAAGATTGACAACTTTTGAGTTGGATAATTATGATAACTATGTTCCTAGTTCAAAAGGCATTGAGTTTACATTTGAAGCCAAACTCTCACTCAAGAAAAAGAATAAATCAAAGGCAAATCAATCAAAAAATAAAGAAGAAATACAAGAAACTTCTGGCAGTGATCTTGAAGTTGTTGAAGCCCTACTTGTAAAGAAATACTCCAAAGGTAGAGGGAAGTACAAAGGAAAGATCCCTCTAATCTATTTTTCTTGTGAAGAAATTGATCACATTGGTGCTAGGTGTCCAAATAGAGAAAACAAGGATGAGAAGAAAAGAAATAAGTACAAAGGCAAGGAGGAATTCAAGAACTACAAGGACAAAGGTAAGAAATCTTATTTTATGGCTAAAGATTCTGATAATAGTGAAGATGAAATGGTATATATTGTTGTAAAAGATGAACTTGATGATGAAGGAGATAAGATGGTTCTTATATCTCATGTTAGAAAAAATGATACTTGGATTATTGATAGTGGCTACTCACATCATATGAGTGGAGATTAAAAAAAAATTGAACACATGGAATATTATGATGGCAGTAGTGTAAGATTTGGAAACAATGAACCTTGTTGCATAAAAGGAAGATGATGTATTTCTTTGACCAATGAACTTCTATGTGATAATGCTTATTAGGTTGAAGGACTAAAACATAATCTACTGAGTGTAGCACAGTTGAATAATATTGGATTCAATGTGAATTCATGGATGGAAAGGTCAAACTACTGGATGGAAAAGGAAATTTGGTTGGATCTAGCAAGCAAACAAAAGGTAATCTATTCTATCTAGATCTTAGTGAAAGTTCATGTTTTATTGCTCAAGTAGAAGAAAGTTGGCTATGGAAAAAAAAGATTATGTCATGTAAACTTTGATAATTTGGTTAAGAAAAAAAAAATAGAAGAGTAAGTGGTATTCCTAGTTTGAAGAAACCTGATATGGGTCTATGCAAAAATTATCAAATTGGTAAGATGGGAAAGACTAGTTTCACAAGCAAGAACTATCATTTTGAAGAAGTATTAGAGATTGTATACACAAACTTATGTGGACCTATTGGAATAGAGAGTTATAATGGAGAATTTTTTTTCATTATTTTCATTAATGACTATTCTAGAATGATGACTCTAATGTATCTAAAAGAAAAATTAGAAGCTTTTCAAAATTTCAAGTGGTGTCTGGCAATAGTAGAAAAAGAAACTAGAAAGAAGTTAAAATGTTTGAGATCAAAAAGAGGAGGTGATTTCATCTCCAATGAATTCAATGATTTTGCATTGAAAATAGAATTAAAATACAAGTATCAGCCCCTGGTACACCTCAGCAAAATAGTATAGCTAAAAGAAGGAACAAATCCATCATGGACTGTGCAAGAATATTGATGATAGAAAAGAATGTTGCAATAAAATACCAGAAAGAAGCTATCAGCACTATAGTTCATACCTTGAATAGAGTATAGTTGAAGAAAGACTCAAATCAAACTCCTTATGAACTATGGTATGGCTATAAACCTAATGTAAGTTACTTGAAATTATTTGGAAGAAAATGTTATATCTTGAAAGAATCTAGGAAAGGAAAATTTGATGTCAAAGGTGATGAAGGCATATTCCTAGGATACTCCTGGAGAAGTAAATCCAAATATTTGAATTTTTCTACTCATAAAATCATAGAAAGTGTACATGAAAGAATTGATGAGTTTGCAGAAAAGAGCAAAGAAGAAAGCAACAAAGATCCTGACACTTATAGAAGATTTGTTTAATATGAACCTGATACCTTGCCAAATCTATCTAAAAGAAAAAAAGCTTCACCTCTTGAGTCCCCAAAATCTCCAACAGCTATTGATTTGTAGATAGTGGAACCCAAGTCATAGTTTGAAGGACTCGAGGAAGAAGCTATTGAGCTAGAGAAAACTGAGTCTGATGGACTTGAGTCATAGAAAATGGGACCCGAGCTTGATACTAAAGTTCATAATGAAATTAGGGATACTTATTCCAAATCCAAAGAAATTTTGTTAGCAAGATATGTCAAAAATCATCATGCACCTGATTAGATCATTGGAGACAAATAAGATGGAACAATGACAAGAAGAAAATTGAAAGGTACATGTACTTGCTATAATTTGAACCTAGAAATGTTAAAGATGCTTTGGATAATGAAAGCTGGATTGAAGAAATGAATGAAGAAATAGAACAAATAGAGAAGAACAAATCTTTGACTATTGTTCCTAGACCCAAGGATAAAAATTTAATTGGCATAAAGTGGGTATTCAGAAACAAGATGAATGAAGATAGAAAAGTTTCTAGAAACAAAGCAAGGTTGGTATGTAAAGGCTATTCTTAAGAAAAAGGTATTGATTATGGTGAAATGTTTTCTCCTTTTGCAATATTAGAAGGTGTTAGAACTTTACTAGCATATGCAGCTTACAAAGAATTTAAATTTTATCAAATGGATGTAAAATCTACACTCTTGAATGAAGTTCTAGATGAGGAATTCTACATTGAGAAACTTGAAGGTGTTTTAGATCCTAGCAAAAAGGACATGGTCTACAAACTACACAAGGCATTATATGGACTCGAGCAAGCTCCCAAAGCTTAGTATTAAAGACTTCATAACTACTTGATACAGATTGGTTTTCAAAGAACTAATGATAATAGTAGCCTATATATCAAAGAAGGAATAGATAAGAAGATTGTGTTGGCAGAAATATTTGTTAATGATACTTTATCCATAGAAAATGATGACTTGTGCAAGGCATTTTTAGAAGTAATGAGTAAAGGATTTGAGATGTCTATGTTTAGAAAGATAAAATTCTTTGTTGGATTGCAGATTCAACAAAAGATGGTATCTACATTACTCAATCCAAGTATGTCAAGGAAATACTAAAGAAATTTTAAATTGAGGATTCAAGACTAGTTGGAACCGCTATGTCTATTGGACATAAGCTTTCCAAAAATGATGATTCCAAAGAGATATATCAAACCACTTATAGATCAATGATTGGAAAATTGCAGTATGTAGTGCATTCAAGGCCTGATGTTACAGTAGCAGTCGATATGGTGGAAATATTCTCAGTAAATCCTAAATAAAATCACATTATGGAAGTCAAAAGAATCATGAGATATCTGAAAGGTATTGAAGAATATGGTTTATAGTACAAAAAAGGAGGCGATTTGGACTTAAAAGTATTTACTAATGTTGACTGGGTAGGAAGTATTGATGACAAAAAAAGCACTAGTGGTAGAACATTCTTTCTTGGTAAAAGACTAGTGTCTTGGACAAGAAAGAAATAGAATTATATCTCTCAATCCATAGTAGAGGCAGAATATTTGGTAGTAGTGGTCAATTGTTCTCATATTGTCTGGTTCAAACAATTAATGATAGGTATGAAGATAGAGATCAAGGATCTAGTAGTTATACATTGTGATAACACCAGTGCAATCAATATATCAAAGAATCTAGTGATGCATACCAAAAAAAATCACATTAATATAAAATATCATTTCTTAAGAGAGTTGGTGCAAGATAAAGAAGTCATATTGGAATATGTAAATTTAAAAGAAGAAATTGCAGATATATTCACCATGTCATTACCTAAGAATGCATTTTTGTATCTAAGAGGTAAAATAGGGGTCATTCCCCTATTTGAAGCTCACTAAATGAAGTTTAGTGATGCATCAACCAGAGCCATATTGAATATCAATCAGTTGGTGCAATATTAATAAGGACATATCGCAAATGAATCTATACTTGAGTTACATTGATATTCACTGATCATTGTCTTTGGAATGAGAAGTCAAGGAGGGAGAAGTGTATTGTCATATCTCATAGAAATTTTGTTGAAACAAAGAGAGAAGTTTTCTCTCATAGAAAATTTGATAAATAGATGTCAAAGATGAAGAAAAGAATTGTCAAAGAGGGAGAATGAACTTGATAGAAGTTTTTTGATAGAGGGAGAAACTGAAGGTAGAATGAGTTCACACTAATAGAGGGAGTTCTCATGGATAAAAATCAAAATGAAACTAAGGATATGTTCCTTACTTTATTCTTGCTCCAAAAATGTCATTGTATTATGACATGTTGTGTTGCCATCAATGCCAAAGAGGGAGATTGTTGAAATAATTGATTAATTATGTATTTTCTTTGATGTTACACAAAATTTCATATCATTATCATTCATTGTATACCATGCTCACTCAGGTATTGAAGATAATTTTCTATGGCTATCGAGTGTTCCAGAGTTTGTTCTATTCAAAAGACAGTTTCTACCAAGTTCACTCGGGTGACAAAGGAAAGTCTACAGAAGATGAGTGTTAACTGAGCTCACTTAGTTAATGAAGGAAGTTTTGGATGGAATTAGTGCTAACCAAGCTCACTTTTTTAATGAAGGAAATGTTGGTTGGAACTAGTGCTAACTAAGCTCACTTGGTTAACAAAGGATCAGTGCAAGTATGCAGTGTTAACCGAGTTCACTTGGCTAACACAAGAAAATCATTTTTGAGTTAGTATCTATCGAGTAGGATCAGCTAATGAAGGATTTTCTTATCTTGGCATATTGAGTTTAATTAATTTATCTATTAGTTCTAGCGGACTAAGAAGATGACTATTAATTATTTACTGAGCAGGATTAGCTAACAAAGGATTTTCTTGTCTTAGTATATTGAGTTTAATTAATTTATCTATTGGTTCTATCTAACTGAGAAGATGACTATTAATTATTCTAAGTTGTATTTGAGCCAACTTGATAATATGGAAGATATAAATAAAAAGTCAAGTTGAGGATTAGAAGTGTGTGAGTGCATTTGAAGATTTGATGATGCTAAGAGGAAGCAAATTAGAAGGATAAGTAGAATATCCTTATGGAGTTGAATAGATATTTTTGATCAAGAAGGATCAAGTATACAGGCCATAATTGAGATCTATAATCAGCAATTCAGTTGCATCTAAAATTAGGTCACAATTTATCTGTTGGTTCTATTCGATTGAGAAAATGACTATTAATTATTCTAAGTTGTAATTGAGCCAACTTGATAATATGAAAGATATAAATAAAAGGTCAAGTTGAGGATTAGAAGTGTGTGAGTGCATTTGAAGATTTGTTGATACGAAGAGGAAGCAAATCAATTGGATAAGTAGAATATCCTTGTGGAGTTGAATAGATATTTTCAATTAGGAAGGATCAAGTATAGGAGCTATAATTGAGATCTATAATCAGCAATTCAATTGCATCTAAAATCAGGTCATCTCACTGTTACTCTCTAACCATTGTAGCAATGATCAAAGTCTCTTAACCGAGTTGGCTTGAAAACTATTTGTAAAACCTCTAACAAGGTGGCATTTCTATTGAAGTGTCTAAAGATCTCTAACAAGGCCACTCCTAATAGGGTGATCAAATCCTTTAATAGGGTCACACCTAACAGTGTGTTTTGTAACCTTTAATAGGCTGGCTCCTAAGAGGGCTCACTTCAGAAGAGTGAAAAATAGTAACTAGTTGCAATTGGTGGTTTTTTCCAAATTGGGTTTCCACTTTAAATCTTGGTGTCAAATGTGTTCATACTATTCTCTTTTATGTTTTTTAAATTAAGATAAAGTAATAAGTGATTACAGATAACATATTAAGATTTTCATGCCAAGTGTTTGCCAAGCATTTTTAGTATTTACTGAGTTACAAAATTTCTTTGTTTGCCAAGCATCAACAAAATTAAGCTCTCACAAAATTATTTTGTACTGACATCTAAGGGATATAAGATTTATTTTAGTAGTAACTGATTCACCCCTCCCCTCTTAGTTACTCCTCTTCTATTTCCAACATTCTTTTCCTATTGATCTCTATGGTAAAGTGTTGAATAGTACCTTTATTGTTATTCCTATATCTAAATTCCAAGTGAAGCTTGGTTTACCTTAGTTGTCTTCCATGCAAGCCATTAATTCATCTCTTCATCATTGCATTAAATTTCCTTATGATGGTGATATTAAGATAATCACTCATATTTTCTATAATCTTTCTAGACTTTGGCCTTGTATTACTCTTGATTTCTTTTGGGCTTATATCCCTACTACACCTTCTTGTCCACATTATATTTTTTGCAATTATCAAACTCAACAATGTCAAAATATTGTTGATTTGAGTATGCCTAGGAATATCTCTTGTGGTCTTTTTCCTACACCTTCTAAGCCTATTTCTTTTGATTATTCTATTTCTAATGATTAACCAGATCTTGCACATATTAATCCTCCTAGTATGGTTCTTCCACGTAGTGTGGTTTCTTCTTCTGGTATGGTCCCTTCTTGTAGTGAGGTCCCTCCTCCTAGTGTGGTTCCTCCTCCTACTTCTCAACCTATTATTTTTCCTCTTATTAGCCTTGGAAAGAACCCCATTGTTTTTTATCCTCCTTCATCTTCTCAATAATAAAAATAAGCATAACTGACCTAATTGTGAACATTGAAAGAATCATCAAGAACCTACTAAAGCTCATATGAATACTTCTCATTAGCCCATGTTTATAGAGGAAGTTAATCATACTATTGACATAAATAGATCTAATATTTCCATTTAGAATTCTATTACTATTAATCTTGATCAAGAATATATTTTAGATGATAATGAACATGAGATTATTGATTTTGATTTTGATTTCCCTAAAATTATTTCTATGCAGTAGACACTTGCATATACTCCTGAGCATAATGGATCTCTTTAGGGTTCTTTAGATTTAGCTATTGTTCCTACTATGTTGGATATAGCTCCTCTTTCAAGTTATCCACCTTCTCTTATTACTACCAACTGGGATAAAGGAGGAGGGCAATATTCTTGAAGTGAGTGCTCTAGCATAACACATTTTTGGGTGTTTTCCTATGGTGATGTGCTTCTCTTGTATTGTGCTTTCTTAATGTTTTTTTAGATTTCAGATGTTACTTTTTTATTTGTTGGCCTAAGGTGATAAATGAATTGAAACTATTGTATCATTCTTCTAATTGTATCTCGCATCTTCTATCTATTGTTATATATTATGTTCTACATGTTCTATTATTTGTAACTGTATCCTTGTGTTGTCTTCTTGGACTTGTGACATGGTAGCACCAATTGTTTTTGGTTTACATGATGGTGGTCCAAAATGATTCTTTTTTATAACTCTTACATTTATTTCTTCCATTGTGTTCTAGTTATACTTCCTTTGGGGGATGCTGATATTTTATACTTGATATAATATTTAAATGTTATCATATGATCATATTGACCCCAAAGTTAGCAGATCCCTTT
This sequence comes from Cupressus sempervirens, assembly GCA_028749045.1. Classification (NCBI taxonomy): domain Eukaryota; kingdom Viridiplantae; phylum Streptophyta; class Pinopsida; order Cupressales; family Cupressaceae; genus Cupressus; species Cupressus sempervirens. The sequence continues at coordinate 446,177,535 of CM053787.1, forward strand.
GTTCTCTTTATATATGTTGTGTGCTCATTTCTCTTGATTTGTCTTCTCCTAGGAGAATCTCATAGTAGAAATGTCTCTCAATGATTGTATATATACTCCATTAAAGTCATTGATATTATTAAAGTTTTAGGAATGACTTTAACATGGAGGCATAAAGTCTACTCATTTTTGCATTCCGATCATGGGTTAGTGAATATGGATTTTGAGTATAGCCTGGGGCAAGTTAGCCCAAGATGCTTAGTATGCTTTCTAAGTTAACCTAAAATTTATGCATTGTTGATTTATTCAATTTTTCAATGCACAAATCTTGTGAATCCCTTTGTGAATCATACACAATCCTAAAGAATAGATTCTGCATGCACACATTCAATGCAAGAAGTAAGGATACTTGACATTGGGTCTCTCTTTCCTCTACATACATATATGCTAAATCTCATCCATGGGTAATACATAAAAAAAATTCTAAGTCTTATTTATGGGTAAAAAAAACTTATTAGACCATGCCATGGTGATATGAAAAATGTTGATCTATGGATGGGCCCTTTGATGGGTTGACTAGCAAGTTACCACCCAGTTAGACAATTTCAATGCCATCTTTTGTAACATCTCTTTTAGTGATTCATAGTAGTGTGGTTAGTCTACTAGGTGAGCTGATCACTTGTCTTCCCTCTACTTCTTTAGTCAGTGATCTCTCTCTCTCTCAATATGATCTATAAGTTAGCAAAGTCTTAATTCATTAGGGGCTTGATGTATCCTTTGTCTCCTTGATCATAATAAAAGTGTCTTAGGCTTTGTGCTCTACTTTACAAAGAGTTTTGATTGATTCCATGCTCTCACTAAAGTGGGGGATAATTGTACTAAAAAAATTGGAAAAACTCCAATTTAATGAAGGTTTAGCATCTATTTAATGCAAGATCATCAATCTCCTTGCACCTTTCCTTCTTTCTTATCTTCTATGTCCTTTCTCCTAGGTGTAATTGGGGTGAAACCTAATAGAACCTCTTTAAGGCTCCTATTTTCATGGTGTTAAGCTTGATCCCTAGGACCTATCCTCTCAGGTCCTCCCTTTCCTTCATCTATCTACTTGGAATATACTCTCTTCATTGGAATGACTATAGCTCAGACTTCATACCTATTTTTTGGGATTTAGGACCTATATTTGGATCTTGAATGGATCCCATAGGTTTTGGACCCTAGTTTTTATGGCCATAGTGCACCCCTAATTGGGCCTTATTGTGGGTCCTTTATGTAGGTCTCATGTCTAGATACCTTTGGCATGTTAATTACTAGGTATGTTTTTCTATGGGAGTTAGTCAATTTTGAGCCCTACTTAATCTCTTCCACTTCCTCAATTTCCTATCCAAGTACTCTATCATTAATCTACATCCTCAAGAACTCAAGAATTCAAGAGTTCAAATCTTCAAATCTTCAAGCATTCATTCAAGTATTCCTCCATTTAAGATCAAGGATTCAAGAATTTAACCAATTTAAAGAGTTTGTTTTTAAGATATCCTTCAATCTATTCAAGATCCTTTGTTACATCTTCCACATCCATTAGTCTTCATCTTCTTGATCCAAATCAATTGGTGAAGTAAGCACATCACATTTGATTCAAGAGATGCTACTATTGTAAGGTTAATTCATACATTTAATTTACATTCATGTAATTTTTATTATTTCAATTCAATTTTAATTTTGAAATTGTGGAAAAGCCCCCCATCAACAATAAAAATCCCTCTTTATTGCATGGTATGGATATCAAATTGATAGACAAGTTGTAGATATGAGTACCCTTTTCAAAACTAAATAATCAGAATCAAAGTCGTATACATTATATCAAGGTCAAACGAGATGCCATTGATGCATCAATGATGACAAATCCACCCATGGTCACTTATTTTTCCCTCAATAGATTGTCGAACAATTTCTGAGTGTTGTCTGTCGCACAATTTCAGGCCTAGATCTAATGATTTACATTCACTCTGATTAGTACAACAACATATTCTAAAGGTGTTTTCTTTACCTTCTTTTTCCTTTCAACATATTTATCTACATGTATCTCTATCTTATCTTATCATCTAGGTTTTTTGAATATTTATTTATCCTCCCCCTTATTCTTCCTAGACCTAGTTTGTATTAGTACTCCTTTCTTGTTTGGTTAGCACTAATCTTTCTAGACCTTAATCTTTAGAATTGGGATTGAAAGGACTTATCTCCTTGACTTCCCTCTCTATTTATGTCATATGCATGGTTATGTGATGAACTTAGGTTTAATATCTATGATTCACATTTCCAACCCTGTAATAGGGTTGTTAGGTGATTAATATGTAGACACATCATGTGGCTAATGCCATGTAAGGAACTCTCACTTGAAAAAGTAGATGAAAAAAAAAAAAAACATCAACCCCCCATAGCATTTAATCATATTTGTGTTAGAAAATATAGTCCAAAAATATAACTAAGAGGGGGGAGGGGTAAATTAGTTATCCAACTAACATCACAATTAGAGGATGGACCCTATTAGGATTCTATGAATACATTCAGTACATATGAGTCCCTATTAGGAGACTTTGAATCCCTATTAGGAGTTGTGCCAACCCTGTTAGGAGTTTTGGAAGATAGCTAGACCCAATGCCCAAACAGCTTCAAGGTTAAGACCAATAAACCCACTGTCCCAATGATCTCTATATTATTCCTTATACAATAATAGAAATGAAATTTACTTCCTTCCTCTTCCTATATCCTATCAACCAAAATTTTTCTCCTTTAGATCTTGTAACCAGATCCCAAAACTCACATCCAATAATCCCTTTGATCGCTTAGTCGCATTCAGTAAACACTCTGCTCCTATTTGCACTTTGCACTTCATACAAAAATGGATACATTACAAACAAGGGAAAAAAATTTCATTTATACCATATCTTCATAATAATTCCTTTAGTCATCCTTGAGGCTTTCCCAATTAATTATAATAAGATAATTAATTAATTACAAGTACAATAGCAATGTCGGCTCATAGTCTATATAGAACTTCACACATGCAATTCTAGGGCTTGAGCACTCTCTAACATCACCATACAATTTTCCTCTATTAGTGTGTGTGACTACACACTTCTTCATTGCATCTCAGATGTAAGATAGCAAACAAAACATCAAAGCTTTGTTCTCCAATACTCTATTTTTGTACTACTCTCAATAAATTGGGTATAACTATCATACACCTTTAACTTAGACTCTGCACATTTAACCACATAATTAGGACATATTCTAGAACATGTCCTTAATTGTGCATCACCAAAAAATCAAACCATTTTATGTACTAGTAAGATCACTGACTATTGTTCTCCTAGTCTTTATAGAAACAATACTATGTTGACATCAATGACAAACACAGTCATGAATGTAACATATCAATACTCTCTAATGCTTAGGATACTCCCTAATGTAGTGCCATCTAAATTCATGCTAATAATCTCCCCATTTGGCATTGATGGAAACATAGATGAAAATGATCTAAGTTCCAAAAATACCAAATAGTACTCTATTGTTGTTGTTCTTCTTTTTCTTCTCAAGTCTTCTTCATCAAATTGAAGCCCTTTGGATTCTAGGATTGCATCAACTATCTATTGTTTTTTTAAACTACCAAGTAACAAAATACCTGATACCTGTACACTAGAAATGTGTCACACTCTAAACCCTTCTATCCAAATGATTCCATGAGTTTGGAATGTTCGAATGCCGGCTTAGAGCTCCCTATCCATGGAGTGCAAGAGAGTATATTTCAAGAATAAGAAAGCTCTCAGATGAGCCTTAGAGATACTCTTCTTTCTAGTAAACCATGCAATGGGAGGTTCCAAAGACAAGATGCAAGAATGCAAATGTCTCAAGGAGTTCCTCAAGAATGCAATGCAACTAAAGATTAAATTAGAATGAATATGAAAATTGCAGCTATTCTAAGCATGGATGAGAGTGTTACAATCCAAATATTAAGCTATGTGAGATAGATTATTGCAAAATAGAAACTAAACTAACATGCAACATGAATCTAAGCTAAAATGCTATGGTATGAGAGAATGTAGACAAGAAATAGAAGTTATCCACAAAGCTCGAAAGAAACCTGTTAGAAAATCTACAGCATAACAATGTTCAAAAGATGGATTAAGGGGGAAAGCTCTCTCCCTTTTAAAGATGTAAGGATGGTAGAGATCAAGATGAAGATGGTGGATGATCAATGGTGGAATTCAAAAAGAGGAGTGATCCATGTGCACACACAAGTCAACCAATAGAATATAAGTTGACTTGTCATATAAGACAGAAGTCACAAAGCCTTTTCTTTTAATTGCAAAATAGAAAAAGGACTTTATGTGTGGACTTTAAGTGGGTTAGAAGAATGGGGTCTTTTATTTAATTAAAAGGGTACATGTTCTTTTAATCAAATAATGAACTTAGGATAGCATAGTCAAACTATAGGTTATAATCAAATAAATTGATTATTAGCAATTTGGTCTAGGTAAATGATTAAATTAATTTAGCCAAAATGTTGAGAAGGGGGCTAATAGTCTAGATGACCATTTTTAGGTGATTACATTTGCCCCTCTTTGACTAATGTGTGATCGATCTGGGAACACATTATGTCAAAGAAAATCGAAGCCAAGTAGGCGATGATAGATATAGATATTTGATTCCAAAGAATGAAATGCAGAAATAGATAGCAAGTCCTAAATGCACAGCCTGATAGCGGTAGTACTGAACATTAGGAACATGATGTTAAGATCCAAAAGAATTTTAACACCTAGCAAAGTGAATAGATCGAGAGCAAGTGATAAGGTCAAACAAATGCTCCTAAGAAATAGATAGCTGTAACAATCAGCAATAGAGTATTTTTGCCCCCTCGGGATCGAAATTGAAATGAGGTAAGGGGATGCAAAAACTGGGTAGACATGAGAAAAATAGAATAAAGCAATGTCCAAGATGATAGATAGATGATTAGAACCCAAGAATGACTATAAGAAATTGATAAAATGCCCCAGTTTGACTAGAGTTGACCTTGAAGGATATAGCATAAAAATTAGGTCAAATCGAGTAGAAAGAGGATTTAGATGTGAAAAGGTGAATAGAAGTAGATATGAAGTATGGAAATGATGAAGACATGAAGAAATGAAGATGCCCCAGTGATGATTTAAAGATTAGACCTCAAATGGTCAGCTAACTGCTCAGAAGAAGGTAGAATTTTAAAAGACAATTTTGACCATCAAGATGAACTCAAATTTTGATTTCAATACTAAAAATGGATCCAGGATGTCAAAATTAGCTAGGGGTGCAATTTTTACGCAGTTTCGAGGAGTAAAAAAATTAGGTCAAAATGAGGTTGGAGGCTATAAAAGGGGTCCAAGTGTCATTTTCACTATTCATTTGTCTTTTTTTGATTTGAGAGATTTTGTGTGGTCCACATAGCATCATGGCTCAGGTGAACATTCCTCTTCATCGACACCATTTCGAGTGCAGCCGGTTGCACAACCGACCAGAGCGATATAGGATTGCATCAACTATCTATTGGTTTTTTTAAACTACCAAGTAACAAAATACCTAATACCATTATGATGAAGATCAAAACTAACCTAAGTATTAGCTACTTCCCATGATCAACTAGATGGTCTTCAAATCTAGACCCAACTTCAACAAAATCATAAAGATTTTCTACTCTTCAGGCTTTTCTAAACCAAGGCAGGTGCACCTAATGGATAAAATAATTCAAGCTTAATATTATCTTCACAATTCATTCATTCAATGACATTCTAATACACTATTCATCCCCTATATCAGATTGGTCATAATTCTTCTTAGATTTACAAGTAATTATGGGTAACAGTAGCTAACTAGAACACAAAAGGTTACATGCAAACAAGTATTGACTGACTATAATACTCCTCATACATTTAAAGCAAAATTGATTTTTATTTTTAGATTTTGCTTGATGCTCATTTATGATCTCTTCATATGCAAACTGAAATAATAGACCAGTGCCTCATCCATTGGGATTCAGAGTCTATCCAACTATTTTGACCTAATTGACTGCATTGCAATTAATATTATCAGCGATCTTCCCAAAAACTCATTCATATGCATATCCTTCTTACTTCCTAAAAATATTATCACATTCACTAAAGCATTTACTTAATCCATTGAATTAAAAGCAATAGTGAATTGACATACAACCTATCCTAGTTACATTAAATGGAACAAGCTTTGCCCATACAACCCAAAAATAATTAGTCAATAGTAATGGAGACAAAATTTAGAGAAACTAGATAGGTTGGTGATTCATCTTTGTACTAATTCTCTTTGAAAATTATATAACATTGGGATAATACTCAAAACAACTCAAGATAAGACACCATGGTCCTGAAAAATTAATGTAATCCTAGACTTATAGAGAAAATACATCACGAAATTAACATCAAGAAAATTGGACTAAATAAAACTATCAAAACTAAAAGTTATACAATAGTTCAAACCCTTTCTCTACCCTTGGAATCTCACTTATATAGTGTGAGATGCAACAAGCTTCAAGCCTAGAGAATACTGACAACTATCCTTAAGAAAGAAAGATATTTACAAATGTTACTATCATAAAAGACAAAAATTGGTGTAACTGAATGGTTTACATCATGAATATTCTTTTGTAGGACCAATTCTATTGCATTCTTCATTGAGGATTTTGTGATTTGCTTTACCATATTAATCATTCCTAAGAACATGTGGCCATTGGACTTGCATGTGATGGTCCCTATTCTGATACATGAAAGCTAAGCTAAACCCAAGATTCTTCATCCATGTCATCTTGTACTGACAGATTGATAGTCACATTTGATTGTCCTATTGCCAAGTCATCTATTTGGGCCTCTATGCTTGTAACTACAATTGGTTTCTTACCTCTGTCCTCTTCTTTTTTTATTGATGGGTCAATTATATGTAACACATCTTGTTCCATTTCATCATCATCAGTTTCATCAAGCTCCAACTACTTTGCATGAACAAAATCTATCATCCACTTGTCAAAAAGTGTGTCATCTAGCCAATTACAATTCAAAATCTCATGTTGTTTCTTCATCAAATATTCTCCCAATTTATCAATTTCAATGAAATATTCTCTCAAAGAATCATAAAATATTTTCACTTTACCAACTTCTTCAATTTTATTTGCCCACCATGCATTTCCCTTCTCATTTATGACCCTATGCATCCTAAGTCATAATAGGTCATCCAATTCTTGGGCCCATTCCTCTTTATTATTCAACTTATCCTTCTTATCTAGGACATGTGGGAAGAGTGCAATTTTTCTACTCTTATATTTTTCAATATAATTTATGATTCTCCTTTGCAATGCAATCTCTTATTATCAAAATTAGAGAGATCATTTGTTAAGTCAAAGTTCCTTTCTATTTGTTCACAAGATAAACTAATAACTGAAAAACATAGTAGAGTGACATCTTTGTCCCTTTTGTTTCATCTATTAAAAATTAGTTTTAGAGCATCATCACTTCTTTTCAGCTTTATTCCATATGTTTATTATCTTTGCTAATTTTTCATAGCATGTTGGCCAACCAATTTTATCAACCAAATATACAATAGCTTTCCTCAACCTATCCTTATATTGGATACCTAGTTCCACATGCAATGCCCATAGTTTTCTCTTTTCTTCTTCAAAGTCCTCTACAGTATAATATTGTGGTCTCTTTGGTGTGTTTGGAATTCAATTAAAGGAGTGAATTTAAAAGGCTCCACTGGTGGATGAGGATAAGTGATTCTAGGCCTGTTATATTTTCCATGGTGCCCCATCAACTTATTCTCAAACTCTATCCTCTTTTTCACCTCTTAATTATAGGCTGCCAAAACCTTCTCATATTTTTCTTGTAATTCTAATCTATCCCTTTTCTCCCTCAGGGTTGTGTCTACGGTGAGGTTGGTTGTTCCAACATTTATCTCTATGACCTCTTCACTTGGAGTATCCTCTACCTTTTTTACAATAAAAATTCTTATCAAATTAGCATCATCAGGCTAAGAGGATCTACTTTTGGATCCTTTTCTCATAGACTAGATAACTACTGCAACATGATCTTCACTGAATTTGGCACCTTTTAGCTCATTTTTCACTTTTTCATCTACATTCAACTTCTTAGTAATAGAGTTAAAAACCATTGCATCTGCAATATCCCAGTTTGGCAAAAGCAAGACCCCAAATGATTTTATCATTTTTCTTCCCTCTTAAGGGGTCAAGATCTTAAATTCTTGCATCATCTTATCTTTTATTTGGTCTTGTATGGAAGCCTCTTCTATCTTAGGATTCTCTACCTTTTTCTTATTGCATCTTTCTTCAAATAATTCAATATTGGTCCTCCATGTAAATTGATAAAAAGCCCTTGTTTTAATAAAGTTGTCATCAAAAATAAATTTATGACTAGCTTGTTCTACAATAGGGTCCAATTCCCTTCCTCGGTAATTAGCAATAATTAATTAAAGGCTTACCATGGGAGGTTCTTGAGGATTTCCTTCTTCTAGTTCTGAAAAAGTAATAAAACTCCCCCTTGGGATCCCAACTACTCCATTTTCTCCTTAGTGAGATGTTCATCTCCTATATGTAGTGGGTATTGAGTGGATGAGTACTCTTCTATTTTGGGCACCTATTTCTCTTCTATCTTTTTCCTCTTGGGTTTTTCCTCATTAGGCCTCTCCTCCATGATAGTACTAGTTGACCCAACTATCTATTTACCTCAATCAATTGCAAACCTTTTATTCTGAATGATATTGTAGCTAGGTCTCCTTTGAATAACCAACTTCCTTGATCCTACTATAGGAGTAAAAGATAATTTTTTCTTGACCTCTCTAGCCTTATCAGGATAGGAATTAATAAAGAATGTCTTCTTTTCATTCATAGCATCCATGATCTCTAGAAAAGTGATCATCAATTTATTTATTTTATTTTCCTTTGTCTTGGCAACCTTTAGAGGCTCGTAATCTTTATGAAAATAATTAATGAATTCTAACACATTGGAATAAACTCATCACTTCTCATTTTTGATCTCTTGCTCCTAGAGAGAGAATTCATTTCTAATTATGTCTTTAGGGAAGTAGGGTTGATGTTCCTTGGCACCATTCTTAGCCCTCCATCTAAAAATATCAAAAAATCCTTCACTGTCATTGAAACAATGATGGGAGACATCCATTTTGTAGGGGTTTAAGAATTTGTACAAAGACAACCAACCACCCTTTGTGTGACCGACTAGTTAATTGTGCTTCCTCTAACTCACCTATTTGTCATAGCATTTTAGCTATTCCCACCTTTAGAGGTACTTGGTAAGGAAGTACATGGGGAGTCCCTTGGAATCCATACACTCTAAAAACTATAGAGATAGGGTAGGGTGTGATATCTTCCCAATTAAGGGACACCTTCAAACTAGCAGGGTTGTCCATAGGCCTAATAAAATCTACCAGTGCCTTAGGCATTCTAGGATTGTCCCTTAATATAAGGCTCCTCAACCTAGATTCAAAGTATCTATCAAATCTCACAAATTTGGCCACTTCTACATCTCAAGTCATATTTGCACTCCATAATTGGACTGGCAAAGCTTCTCCCTCATGCTCTTTGTTTAATACCATTTCTTTTTCAAAGTAGGAAACCTCTTTAAACAAGAACATATGCATCAATAAGGAATAGTGGCCAAATATTTTTTCAAATTTTCTCTTTGCAATTCCAATTAGACCTATGTGAATTTCCTCTGCTAAATAGGATGCAAAATCAAAAATTATATCCACACTAAAAGAAGATATATATGTCATCATATACATGAACTTTATTGGCATAAAATCATGTTCATCCTCACCAAATACCCTACATAAATTCATGTAAATATGAATGGCCCTAGTATTGAAAAACTTCTTCTTAAAAGGCTCTTTAGTTGATGTTGTAACAAAGGTCAAGTTTCCTCTTAATGCACCTTGTCTGATTTGATCTTTCTGAGACAAATATTCTTTTTGTAATCCTTGAAAATCAATAATCTCATGGTAATCTATGGTTAGATCCAATCAAAAAACTTCTCAAATTTCTTCTAAGTGATTTTTATCAAACACTCCCCATCTATTCTTCTTATCATCCTAGCTACTAGGTCATAACTTAGGGCTACAACTACGAGAAGGTTTGAATCTATGAAAACTCCAGGGACCACCAACTTACCTAAATCAAAATTCCAAATATTTCTAAGGGGGGCAAACAATTTCCTGTTTGAGAACCACTTCTTGAACAATTGGAGCCCTTTTTTGAGGTTATGGAATCTCTAGTCCAATTCCCCTTACCATACAAACCATCTGCAATTTAGAGCCTAGGGTTTACAGGAACCATCTTCTTAATCTGGGTTGACTCATTTGAGGACTCACTTAATTGTTCGAGAAAATCATCATGGATATTCCTACTAGCATACTTTACTTTCCCTAAGAAACCCTTATTTGGAGGCATATTTGGTAATAATAAGGAGAAAGTAAAATTCCTTAAATTATATTTGGACTGAGGTACTTACTTGGCTTTTTGGTTTCTTCTTTCTAAATTCTATAGTGAATCACTAATATAAGAAGTTCTTCACAATTTAACCTAGCAAGAAAAAAGCTCTTCAACATGTTCTAGCTCTCAAAAAATTATAAATACATTTGCAATGAAGAAAATCTTAACTATTTACACTATATTCCTAGTTTTAACTCTCATAAATGGATCGTAGAGAAATAGAATGGCACCACCTTTCAAATTTGAAAATAGGCCATTAATTTTCAAAAAATCTGATGATTTAGGAATAAAATCTTTAATGACTCAGCTTCAACCCTCCAAGTTGGTGGTCAATCCAATCCAATCTTTCCATATAATCCTTTTCTTTCACTATTGGTGATTTACATTGGACCCACTTACACCTCCAAACATGTATCATGTTCTCGCTATATCGCCAAGGGTAAAAGTTGAGCAACTCTCATTGGTGACTGTTAGTAAACAAATTTGTTCTTCTTATTTTCTATGAGAATATGACTCTTAATACCCAGATTATGAACAATATCTATTCCCAACAGTCAAAAAACCATTTTATGGTTACTGGCTTTTCTCTGAATTGGTAGGTATAGCTCCTTGTATGAATAATCTTCAATGAATTATGTTTGTTCCTACATATGTAATTTTGGGTATGCTCTTAACCCGAGAGCAGGAGAGGCAAACCAAATTAAGCCTAACTATAACTTAATTCAGGCAAGAAAAATTTCTCAATATCGAAACAGATTTATGTATCCACTCCTTATGAATTCATGAATCTATCCACGCAAGACTAAAATAAGTTGAAATCTGAATCTAAATTACAACTGATGAATTGGGAAAACTAACAAAATCCTTTCCTCAAATGAAATATCACAATACTTATCACATCCATTTGAACTTTAGAAAACATGGGAAATGAAACTTTGTTCTTTCTTAGTTCTTTGTAATGCAGAAAGGAAATACTAACTAATTACGGTACCTACTAGAACGAAAAATGATTGAAACAAAGTGCCATTCAATTGTCTCTGCAATAGATAGTACTTCACACAAAAAAAATTTGACCTTTGATTAATCATTGAATTTCATACATATAGGATTTGAGAGATGACCGTTACAATGAGAATTTCAATCGGTTCATCTTCTGAATATGAGAAATGGCAAGATGCCAGTTTGTCAAATTTCAAAACTTACAAAAATTTGCAACATTTACATCAGAGAATAGGAAGGGAGTGTTAAATAAATCATTTAGACTTCTTTCCCTTTTCATTTTTTTCCCTATATGTTCTGGTAGCCACTATAATTGGGATCATCTCCTCATAACTAGGCACATGTACATTGGTGAATCTTAAGAGCCACTTTGAATGCTCCCAAGCCAACTCCTTTACTATTACCCAGTTGACTTGTTAACTCTCCAACTGCCATATGCACGCATCCACTCAGTGTCTGCAACTCTACCACTCTGTTTTGACTGCTTGAAGTCATCCCAGATAGGTTACTCAAGTATGTGGAGAAGTTATTCTTCATTACTTCTATCTCAATGAGAGCCTTTCCTTGCCCACTGCTTTGCGGGTCAGTGTGTAATCCTTGCATGAGCTCAAATGCTCTATCTTGGATCTTCTCCACCTTTTCCTTTGTTTCTTTGAGTCCTTCCTCTACCTCTTGAATCATCTCCTGCTTGAATTGCATGTTTTGAAGCCATTCGAATAGAGGCTCAGTTCCCTTCTTCAAAATCTTTGCTTCAACTACCTCCTTTGCCTTCATTTAGATGATCACATTTAGAAGAGAAATGCATTGGTCGCACCTTGCCTTTTCTGCAGCCAAAGTGTTGTGATTAGAAGTGATATTATCCTTCTCAATTTCTAACTGAAGGATAACATTCCCAATTTGATCAATCAGAATAGCTCCATCTATACTGAGCTTCTCAATCCATTCTTTTCCAATCTGACCAAAATGCCTATCTTTCTAGAGCTATGATATGAAGGCTTGTACCTCTTCTGCTGAAGGATTTTCAGTGGCAGGCACAAGGGAACAACTAATTTTTGGATGAACCTTCTTAACTACTCTATTTCTGCTTTCATTTTGGCCTTCAATGACTTGAGATCCTCTAGTTGCTCTTCTATCACCTCATTACTCAATTTCCATAGGCCTACTTTTGTATCATGTCTAGCTTCTCCAAGATCAATTGAGTGCAGAGTGAAGTCCTCTAGCATCATATCTTTGATTCTTCTTGCCTTGTTTGGTTTTGCTACCTCCATATTTAGGTGTCCTATTTCTGGATCTCGTCCCAATATTGACAAGGTCTTCTACTTTTTAGTTTTTACTAAGGCAGATCCTAAGTAAACCGCTTGAGATACAACATCCTTTGAAGGAAAATTTTCATCTTTCCTTTTCCTCTTCTTCTCCAAAGTATCCTCAACCCAAGACTCTGTATTAATCATTTTGGAGGCTATTCCGAGTGATTCAATGCTGAACATTTTCTTCTTTATTGGAGTTGTTGTTGTTGTAGCTGCAAAAAAGGGGGTCTTTGGATCTCAAGAAAGGAGTCGAGATGAACCTGGAGCTTTCTCTTCTTCTTGAGATTTCTTGGCAACTTCATCAGACTCAGTGGATTCACTACTACTACTTTTATCATCTCCAATCTCTACTATTTGAATAGGAGAACCATTAGGCTTAAGAATAGGAGTTCTTACAGATGGAGTAGGGTTGCGATGGGGGGATAAGACAGGGGTAGCATGAAGAGATGGAGTTGGAGAATCTTGAGGAGATGGGGGGAGAGTAGCATGTGGAGGTGATACTAGAGTGGGAGATCCATCTTTCTTTTCCTTCATTTCTATTCCAGCTTCAGCTTGAGTTTCAATTACTGGTAGTGATCCCCCTTGACAAGTTGGGGTTATTGGAACATTCCTCTTCGAGGGTTGATCACCTCCACCTCCAGATTGAGCTAGAGCTTGAGCAGCTATGGCAGTAACACCAGGAAGGGCACTCTAAGAGGAAGTTGTGGTAGTTGCGGGTGTGGAAGCTTGAGTAGTTTTACTCCTACTCTAGCCTTTTTTAGCTATCCATTCAACCCACTTCCCGGTCCTTTTGATTATTCTTTCCATCATGACATTGAAATCTTCTTCTATGACAACATATGGTTCAGAACTAATGGGAGTATTCCTCAACCTAGTCAAATATGTATTGTTGTACATGTTTTGACCATCATCATCCAATCCCTCCATGTCTAAATTTATACCATATGTCTTTACTTGATCAATTATAAATCTGGCAAAGGCATGATCTCAACTCTATCGGTCATTCTTACAATTTGCCCAATAATCTTCCATTGTTCTCACATGTTTGATTACGCTTCCTACTTGGAGCACATCTCTGGCATATCCATTAGGATCAAACAAGGGCTTTACTGCTTCATACTCTTCCAATTAGTATTTACTCTCAAATGCTTTGATTATATTCTTTGCATCTGATCAGGTTTCACAGTTGTATGCTCCAATTTTTATAGGGAATTCATACCCTTTCTTCCTTAGGCTGGCACTCAACACATTCACTTGGATTGCTTGCCTCACTATCTCCACGAGCATGATCATATCATCTGGATACCTAGGCAGCTTCACCAGAAATCCATCAAATGCTACAAGATGCAAATAAGAAAATGATGAGAACTGAATAAAATAACTGCCAAATTGACCGATGGTCGCCATCGCTTCTGGACTGAATCTTCACTCTGGACACCCTTGGAGCTCCTTGCAAATCCTCATGGTGAATGCATCATTTACTTGGATGTATTCTACATAACTATTATATAATTGCAAGCATGAATAAAACTCATAACTTTTTACATTATCAGGAAAATTCTCAATTCTAGGGAGTCCTAGCCACAATTGAAGAGAAGCCAACATGTATATCAAGAAAGAGGACATATAAAATGAATTATAAAACTTGGCTGCACTGAGAGCTCTAGAAAGATGCTCACTGACTTCATACGCCCAGTTAATATACTATGTGTTTGAGCAAATAACTTGCACCAAAAAGAAGTACTACTCTACAAAATTAAAAGTTTCTACCTCACCTTTGAGTCGATGCTACAGAACCAAAATGTCAACAATTTTTGGTTTGAGGTTTGTGCCAAAAAGAGTTTTAGGGAATTTACTCTTAGCTCCCCTTGGCTTTTGAAACCAAGACTGCATGATCTCCCTCCTCCAAACCATCTTCTTTTAAGAGTACTCAGACATGGCTCCACTCATCATTAAATCTGAGAACTCCTCCAATTCTAGAATTTGCAAGAAATTCACTACGGCTTGACGATCAATTGAAATCAACACCGTTTGATCAAGCAATAGAATTTCCTTTGTATCTAGGTTGTAATGATTGATGCATTCCAAAATCAACTCCAAGGCTTGTACTACTGCAAGAAACCCAGTTGCTTCCACTAATCTACTTCCTTGAAGTTTCTCTGTTAAGGGATGGATTGGCTCTGCTCAATATATCCTTTCAAAATCTTGCATATCATAGAAATGGAGTGAAGTATCTATGATAGTCGACCACTCTGACTTAATTCCACCCAATCCATCGAAGCCCACAAATCTTGTTGCCATTTTATTTGATGTATGATAGCAAAAACCCAAATAGTTGCAACTGACACAAGAAGCAAACTCTGTAACTTGAAAATTACTTGAAAGCACTATTTAGTACAACAGTATAATAGTAAAATGGGAGTTTGAAAATTTGTTACTTCCCTCTTTATAAAATAACCTTAGATTTTCTCGTTGAATTTCATAAATTGTGCCACATGAGCAAAATTAAGGGTAAATCTGTTAGATTGGTGGATGTACAAGTTTTAATGGATTTATCTTTATCTTTTCATTGTTTCCATTGGCTCAACGGTAACTCTCATTAATTACCAATTTACTTCCCGTTTCATCCATCTTTCAAAAAAAAAAGAACGGAGTACTTCCTTGGGAAAAATTTTCTTAGGTCAATTCTGCTTGCAAAAACCTAATCAATCCACTGATTTGCTTCTATTTACTTGCCCAAAATAATCTGCAATCAAATCACATACCTACCATGCTTGCAAGAATGACTTTCTTTGAAATGCGAAAAATGGCCTTCGAGGGTAGAAAACCCGCAGCGGAGAAGTAGATTTCCAATTTTCCCCTTAAGCTTTCACTTTTACCTTTCAACCCTAAGCACTTTACTAAAAACTTCTGGGAAATATAAAAGAGGCTTCATGAGTGAAAAATGGGGCCCACTTAGTAACTTTACTTCTCTATTTGGGCCTTTGTGAAAAAGTTAACTCTTGGTTCGAAATCAGCCAGAGAAGAAGCTACTTCTGAATTTTTTGTCGATGCTTATCCGGCTCATAAGTAATTTCTACTATGAAAACTTGATGATATTTGAATGATCTAACCATTATGTGGCTTACATACCCTTGTTTCAGCCTACAAGTAGCAACTATGGATCTCTACGAAGTTTTACCTTCTAGGTGTGAAAACTCGCAATGGAGAAGAAGAAACTTATTTTTCCACCAATACTCATTGTTTTACTTCCTCCGCCTTATTCACTTTATTTTAAGCCTCTGAAAAACACAAAACTGACTTTGAAAGTGAGGGGTGGGGCCCATTGGCTTTCTCAATTCCTTTACATATACCTTTTCGAAAAACTGATTACTAACTTCAAAGTCTACCACGGAGAAGCTCTTTTCTGGTTTTTTGCCGATGCTTATCCCGATCATTTTCCAAGCTTCAAAATGGTTCTCACTGTGAGATCCTGACATCACTTGAACGATCTTTTCTTAGCATGATTCACTTTACTTCGATGAAGCTCACAAATAGCATTTGCTAGTCTTTGCAGAAATTTGCCTTTGGGGTACGAAAACCCACCGAGGAGAAGTCAGAACTTTATTTTCTGCCAATTCAATTTTCTTTAACTCTAGATCAAATGAGCTACATGGAAATCAAAAGATGTAGCACAAATCAAGAATCTCCATCAAGGATGGCTCTAAACTACCCCTAAGACTCATGACAACCAAGAAATACCCACCCAGGCTATATGTGATACAAGAGAAGGGAAAAGATGAGAACCTGATGGAGAAACTCAGCACCTAAAGAAGAAAGACCTATTGACCCGACTTCATAGAATTATGACATTAGTTCACTCTCCACTTTGCAAAATTTGTATATGGTGAAAAGTGGGGCAATAGCTAGCTCTGACTGGGGACTTGGGTAGAGTATGCCCAAGCAAAGGGACTTAGAATCTCTGGTTTCGTAGAAGAAAAATAAAAGGCGTCAATAATACAAACACAAAACAAAACAAAAAAGGAAAGGAAAAGAAAAACTGGAAAGGGAAGGCTAACTAAGACACAAATGACACTAAGTCTAAGTATGGTACATTACAAGGGTTACCTATTTTGAATTTGAAACTTGGTAGAGCTTGAGATCCTAACCATTATAAGTCAAGGGTAGTAATTCACCATCTTCATATGCCAGTTTGAAAGAGTTTTTCTCGAATGCTTATTGAATTCTGAATGGGCCTTTCCATAGAGCATCAAACTTTTTATGCATTCCTTTTGAGGCCTTTCTTTTGTCCCAAAGTAGCACATTGTCTCCTACCATGAATTTCCTCGGTCTTTTTCTCTTATCAAATAGTTCGTTCACTCGCATTTGATGTTGTGTGATATGATCAAGAATTTCCATCCTTTCTTCTTCCAGTTTACTCAAATACAAGATTCTCTTTTCTAGAGCATCCTTATAGACATCATCTTCAATTACTATTTTGAGTTTGCTTGTGGCCAATTCCAATGGCAAAGGTAGATTAGCTTCAGTTCCATAAACTAGCTCAAAAGGAGATATCCTAATTGCCCTCTTAGGTGTCACTCTGTCGGCCCAGAGTGCCTCGTGAATCTTTTTGTGCCAATTCTTTTGGTTATCTGACACTAGTTTTTTTTTCAATATTGATCAAGTTCTTATTGCTAGATTCCGCCTGGCCATTCCCTTGAGGGAAATAATCGGATGACTAACTGACGGTGATCCCATACTCAAAATAGAAATCAATAATTTCAATTGAAGAAAAATAGGATGCATTATCCATCACTAACTTAATGGGAATGCCAAACCTAACCAAAATGTTTTCTTTAATGAATTCACAAACCACCTCAGAAGTAGTCTTCTTTGTAGCCTTAGCTTCTACCCACTTGGTGAAGTAGTCAATTGCAGTTATGATATATTGATGACCAGCAGTGGATGCAGGAGTAATTGGACCAATGAAATCAAGGCCCCATTGCTGAAAGGATCCTTCAATGATAATAGGTCTTAGTGGTAGTGTGGCTAATTGAGGGCGTCCAGAAAACATTTTACACTTTTCACAATTCACTACCCATGCATATGCATCTTTGGACATCCTAGGCCAGTAATAGCATTGCCTTAGTATTTTGAAAGCTATAACTTAAGAAGAGAAGTGTCCTCCATAGGCCTCATCATGAAATGATTTCAACAACTTTTCTTGATGTGGCTTATCTACGCATCTCATGAATGTACCATCAATAGCCTTTTTGAAAAGCTTGCCATCCCAAATCACATACTTGGCCACTTTTAATCTAAGATCTCTTCTTTGTTTTGTATTAAAACCTTCTAGAAATTCACCATATGTTAAAAGGTAAGACATGTTTTCAAACCATGAATCATAGAAACCTACTGCTAGCACTAGTTGCTTCTCATTCAATTCTTCTAATTCTCCAGTAGTTTTGTTTTTTGCAATTGCTCTACATAGAGCATTTCCTCTTATCAGCTTGGTAGGTTTAATCTCAATATCATATTCCTGTATCTTTGTCACCCATGCTTCTCTGACATTGTAGCCTAATTCTTGTTGCATTAGTACACTTTTACTATTGTGTCTGGGACGAAGAAAATAGAATGTGAATGTAAGATATAGAAATGGAAATTCTTAAGTGCTCTGACTACTGCATAAGCATACTTTTCAATTTGTGAATATTTTAGTTCATGATTTTTCAAAGGTATGCTCATAAAATCAATGGGAGCTTGTATTCCTTCATCATTCTCCTGCACAAGAATAGCTGATAATGTATGTTCCGAAGCATAGCAATAAATAATAAAATCTTGCTTGTAATTTGGATGACATAGCACAGGGGCATTAGCAATAGCAGTTTTTATACTCTGAAAAGCTCACTTTCCTTCCTCACTCCATTTGAAACTTGAATTTCCCTTCATCATATCTATTATATGCTTAGTAGTTTTTGCAAAATCGGGAACAAACCTTCTAAGGAAATTCACCTGGCCAAAGAAAGATTTAACTCCTATTTTGTTTATAGGCAGGCTTAGTCTCTAGATGGCCTCTACTCTATCAGGATCAATTTTAATGCCTTCCTGTGACACTATATGTCCAAGTAGTTTTCCTTCAGTTACACAGAAAACTAACTTTTTTGGGTTGAGAGAAATCCCATGCTCTCTACATCTTTGTAACACTCTTCTCAGATCCTCCATATGGTCTTTCCTTTTTTTGGAGAACACGGTGAGATCATCTGGGTATATGACTATTATTCGATCTTTCATATCAACAAAGGTCTCACTTATACATCTTTGGAATATAGCCCCAGCATTGATTAGTCTGAAAGGCATCCTGTGATATGCAAATGTACCCCAAGGAGTTATGAATGTTGTTTTATGTTGATCTTTCTTTTCTACTTCGACCTGGTTATATCCTGAAAAGTCATTGAGCATAGACATCATCTTAGATCCTGCAACTATCTATAACAAATGGTCCATGTTTGGGAGAGAAAAATTATCTTTGAGAGATGCCTGATTCAAATTACAAAAATCTACACAAATCCTTATCTCTCTATTCTTCTTCTTGACAGGTACTATGTTGGCTATCCAGGTAGAGTGATGGATAAGATAAATGATTCTTGCTTTTAACATTTTATCAACCTCTTAGAAAATGGCATCTGCGACCTTCGAATTATAGTTTCTTTGCTTTTGCCGAAAAGGTACTGCATCTGGCTTGAGAGAAATTTGATGTTTCACCTCTCCTCCTTTGTAACTCTTCAGGTCTTCATAGCTCCAAGCAAAGACATCTCTATATTCTTTGAATAATTTCTTTGCAGTTTCTCTCTCTTCAAGAGTACAACATTTTCCAATATTAATCATTTTGGGACCATGGATATCTCCAATGTTCAATCCCTCATATTCACCCATGGTAGGTCCCTTTTCTATTCTTTTCTGCTTAACATAAGCATCATGTCTGTTAAATAACTTTTCCAGAGCTACAAAATATGGGGGAATAATATTGCTTTTCAGTTGAACCTCGCTACTTTTGTTATGTTCATCATCCTCATGAGACTCAAGTTCAAAACTGGCCTTATCATTTTCAAGAAATAGCTGCAAACTCTTATCATCATTAAAGACTTGTCAGGATTCTACGTTATCTGGGACAACAGATTGATATATAATTGTAGATGCTCAAAAATGGTTCACATCTATGATTTCATCACTTCTTCATACTAATTTGTCCCATTTTCTCATTCTACTAACTTTGATCTTTTGGCCAAATTGACCATATTTTGTCATTTGTATCCCCTTTCACATCAATTTCATATCAACTCGAAATCATATCAAATCAACTCGGAATCACCCCAAATCAACGCGAAATCACCCCAAATCAACCCAGAATCACTCGAAATCAGTCCTAATAAACCTGAAACATATCAAACATCCCAAATCAATCATCATTTATTCGCTCCTAGGAATTGTTGCGGCTTTCAATGTCTTGGAAACCTATCAACTTATCAATCTTATCAATATGACCTTAGTATTGTCATGGCTCTCAGTGCTAGGTCAAACTATCATTCATGTCATTCAATATTTGACATTGTTGAGGCTTTCAATGTCAGATCATGGCATCATCAACCATTTTAATAACATTGACAATGTTCGTCGATGTTATTATGATCAAACCTTATCAATCAATTTCAATCTTGTAGCATTTACAATGTCAGTTAAATGTTACATATCAACCAATTCATGTCATGTTTCCTTGGCATGTTATCAATTTCAATCTATCAATCAATTTGACCATGGCTTTGATCTATCTATCATCATCTTATACCATATCCATCATTGGCACATTTTTGTCAAAGGGTACGGTCGCATTCATTTAATCAATTTGGCCAATTATCTACTAATTTTCTCTATAGGATTAAATAACCCATAATTTAATCCTATTTTTTCTAATTATTCTTCCTAATTATCATCCTCAATTAATTAATTTTATTAATTAATTGGTTTATCATCTGCAAACCATGGAAATTCTTAATTTTCTAAGTTCCATTTTCCATCATTAATTCCATTTTCTACTAATTCTTATTTTATGGAATAAGAGGATTTTTAATTCGAATATTTCATAAAATATTGCATCATCATGACACTTGGATATGACACCTCGTGGATTCTCCTTCGACACTTGGCTAAGACTTCTCATAATCAAAGATTCTTATTCTCTTACGCATGTCTCTATTTGGCTTCTTTGTCATAGATTCTTGGCTTTAAGTGGGTTGAGGTGTCTTATGACGCGTCATAGATTCTCTTCCACATTTAGCCAAGTTTGACTTGCATGTGTCATAGAATCTCACAATTGGCATATTCTGTCATATGTGTCATAGGAATCTCTTGCCACATCGCATATCTAGGGGTGACAAATCCAATGCCCTCACTTTGAGTGTTGATTATAAAATGGACACTCTTTCTCTCATTTTTGGTCCTTGCCTTCTTGAAGTCTTGGAAGCCTTTAGGTCCTAACTTCTTTTAGATTTCTCACTCCATCTCTCACATTCAAATCACAACTTCAAGTATTCTCATGGCATTATCTACATCATAGACTTTTGCTTCAATTTTGTGTGCACTATAGGCAACTTTGGATCTACAATCATTTGGAGAAGAAAGAAGGACATGGGAGCTACAAACAGAAAAGAGAGTTTTTTAATTATGTTTTCTTTCTTTTGATTAGTTTGGCTTTCATGGTAGACTAGTGGGTGCTAATATATGTTGATTGAGTTTGTGATTTGCTCATAGTATGTTATGCATTTAACCCATTTTTTTGGTCCTACAATAATTTCAAGTTGATTCTTCTTATCTTTAAAATTTGGATGTGGGAGCAACAAGGAAGCAGAGACTACAAGTGAGTTGTCCTTTGTATTCATTTCTCTTGGCACAGCTTTAATGGAGAAGGCATCCAAACCTTCTATCTCATCCCACACCCTATTCTTGTAATTCTTCAGTTTATGATTCTTCACTGAGTATTGTCCTTTGATTTGTCTTACAATAAGCTCTGCATCACCTTGTGCTTTTAAGACTGTTATCCCTCTTTCTTTTGCTGTGACTATCCCCAATATTAAAGCTTCATATTTTGTTGTATTTTTTGTGTTACCAAATTCTAATTTGAAAGCTAAGGGTTCAGCTTCTCCTTCTGGGGATATCAATACTGCACCAGCCCCAGACCCTGAGGAAGCACAACTTCCATCAAATTCAAGTGTCCATATGCTTGGTACATCTTTTTTTTCATTGGGGGTTTTATCATCTTGATTTTCATCTATTTGCTTCATCGAGTCTTCTTCAGTAAATAACATATAATTACCGAACTCCAATTCTTGATATAAAATTTGAGCTTTGGGATCATCCAATTTCAAGACTGTGAATTTTTCTTCTTCCTCAGGTTCTAACTTGACCTTTTTATTACCAATAGGTATCACAGCTTGGGACCAGTCCAGCTTAATTTCTCCTCCTAAGTCTCAACAGAAACTTCTATTTAAAAGTAGTCCATAACTGGCAGGAACATTAGCTACTAGAATAGTTAGCAGGAGTTTCTTTTCTGGAAATGAGGCTAGAGCTACTTGTGCATCTTTAATTTGTCCAAGCAAAGGGACTTGTTTGGCATCCATAGAATAACATCTCCCATGCACTTTACTAAGATTCAACCCCAAGGCTTTAGCTATGGAGTATGGCATAACATTATCTGATACACCTGAATCTATTATGCAATTACTAAGTTTACATCCATTAATATACAATGAGATATAAAAAGGTTCAAGCTTCTATCTAGGGAAGGTTGCTAAAATAGTAGAATCTTCTTGATTAAACAAGCCAGATGTTAAGGTTTCATCTTCAATTTCAATAGTCACATTATGATTCAAGTCTGAGGTACCTCCTTTACATTTATCCACTAGTCTCTTTAGCTCAGAAGGATGTGACTTTAAATAATCAATAGTGGAAATTTGAACCTTTAACTCTTCACAAAATTGAATGAAATCAAAAGATGTATGGTCCTTACCCATTTACAGAGTGGATGTTTCCTGATCAGTATGTTCTTTACTTGTAGAAGGACTGGAGCCATCTTTGTGAGTATGACTAGAGGTTTCATTCTTCAATCTTTGTCCATGGGTAAGTACTGTGTCTGAGGTTCCATCAATAGTTGCATAACACTCACCTTTTGATTCAGAATCTGATTCATATTCTAAAAATAAATTTTTAGAGTTTCCATTTGAACAAGAATCAAGTTCTAAACATGGAGCTGCAATATTTGATTCATTAGTAGATAGCAATTGCATCATACGAACAGTCTCCAGACAATTCTCACTATTATGATCTATGGTTAAATGAAAGATGCACATATTCCCCTTTTTCAATGCTGCTTCAATTTTCAACCTAGGTTGTGAACCTATAAGCTGCAAAAATCTACTTTCATTGTTTCTACCTGGAGAAATTTGGTAATTTCGTTGATAAGAATTATTGAATCTGGGTAATTGCTTTTTCATTGCTACTAACTCATTAGACAACTTCTGGATCATTTCTTCTGATGATGTGGTATTACTAGAACTCCCTTTAGTTTGAAGTTCTCATTTCCATTTTCTCGTGGAAATTAGGTCATCTTCACATTCAATAGCTTTAGACAAGAATAGATTTCCACAATCAGATAAAGTATGAAGATGCGCATTCTAGATTCGATTGTGTGCCATTTTTTTGCATCAACATTTTGAATCACACTCTATGATTCATCATCAGGATATGAATAGCTGGAGGAGAAAAAATGAATCACAGATGATGAATCACAGAGTGTGATTCGAAATGTTGATGCAAAAAAATGGCACACAATCGAATCCAGAATGCGCATCTTCATATTCAATAGCTTTCTTTTGTGCGTCAGCTAGATCAGTAGGGCGTGCTCTTCTTAGATCATAATTGATTTTTGGAGGCATAGCACTAATAAAGAAAGTTTTTAAATTTCCAGGCATGGGTCTATCAGCAGTAGGAATTCTACTATTAATCTTATTGAAGTTGGCAATGAAATCCCTCATGCTCATAGTTGGTTGCTTCTTAATTGAAGTCAACTGTGTTAGCAAGGCATGTTCATCTTCCGCAGTCTTGAATCTGGCTTCAAATTTAGTTCTCATCATGTCCCAGTCTGTTATTGAACCATCAGCTAAATGATAAAACCAATCTGCTGCATTATTTGTAAGGGTCTCTACAAACAATCTTACAATGATATCTTCATGTCCCACCCCCAATATATGAGTAGCCACAAAAAATGCTTTAATGTGTTCATCTATTGTGATTTTCCCATCACCTGAGAATTTAGGAAAGTTCTTCCTTGAACCAGCTGGAAGTGGATGATAAGCATTTAGTGCTAGCGGCCCTGTTGCCATAGCCCATGGAGCAGCCATGATTGTTCTAGCAGTATATGGTGGAAAGTTAACAACTGGAGGTGCAGTAACTCTGTGAAGTGCTAGTACCTGATAAGTGGAATGCAAAGTGCTAGCATTTTGACTTCTAACAGGGGAAGGGGGTCTACTCTGACTTTTACCTTCACCTTTCCATTTTGGAACTTCTAAGATAGGAAAATCAAGCTTAGTTAATTTATCAAAAGTGGAATCTTGCCCACACTGTTTCTTGGTACTTCTGAGGAACCTAAATTGTTCTAGGATGCTAGGTCTAATTTAACTCTAAGCTTACTGTCTTAATTGTCTTTTTTCTCTCTGGATATCTCTCCTTTGAACAGCTCTTTCAAAAGCTTCAGCTCTTCTTTCTTCTTCCTCTAATATCTGGCTAGCATTCTGATAATGTTCAATGTTCCTTTTGTGCCTCCAAAAAAATGTGTTAAGGGATGAAATTATATCCTCTTGATCGTCTTGAAAACCAAGGTTAGGTTGGAGCACTAGGATTATGTTTTTATGAGGCAGTACCCATTTTCCTCATGACATAGGCTTTTTGATCAAGCGACTGTTCGTCTACCCAGCAGAGTCGCCAAAAATTTTTTAGTAAACAGATTTTTTCTTCTTATTTTCTATGAGAATATGACTCTTAATACCCAGATTATGAACAATATCTATTCCCAACAGTCGAAAAACCATTTTATGGTTACTGGCTTTTCTCTAAATTGGTAGGTACAACTCCCTATATGAATAATCTTCAATGAATTATGTTTGTTCCTACTTATCTAATTTGGGGTATGCTCTTAACCTGAGAGAAGGAGAGGTAAACCAAATTAAGCCTAACTAGAACTTAATTCAAGCAAGAAAAATTTATCAATATCGAAACAAAATTATGTATCCACACTCCTTATGAATTCATGAATCTATCCGCGCAAGACTAAAATAAGTTAAAATCTAAATCTGAATTACAACTGATGAATCGAGAAAACTAACAAAATCCTTTTGTCAAATGAAATATAACAATACTTATCACATCCATTTGAATTTCATAAAATAGGGGAAATGAAACTCTGTTCTTTCTTAGTTCTCTGTAATGCAAAAAGGAAATACTAACTAATTATAGTACCTACTGGAACGAAAAATGATTGAAACAAAGTGCCATTCAATTGTCTCTGCAAGAAATAGTACTTCACACCAAAAAATTTTGACCTTTGATTAATCATTGAATTTCATACATATAGGATTTGAGAGATGACCGTTACAATGGGAATTTCAATCGGTTCATCTTTTGAATATGAAAAATAGCAAGATGCCAGTTTGTTGGATTTCAAAACTTTAAAAAATTTGCAACATTTACATCAGAGAATAGGAAGGGAGTGTTAAATAAATCATTTAGACTTCTTTCCCTTTTCAGTTTTTTCCTTATATGTTCTAGTAGCCACTATAATTGGGATCATCTCCTCATGACTAGGCACATGTACATTGGTGAATCTTAAGAGCCACTTTGAATGCTCCTGAGCCAACTCCTTTACTCCACCCAGTTGACTTGTTAACTCTCCAGCTGCCATATGCATGCATCCACTCAGTGTCTGCAACTCTACCACTCCGTTTTGACTACTTGAAGTCATCCCAGATAGGTTACTCAAGGATGTGGAGAAGTTATTCTTCATTACCTTTATATCAATGAGAGCCTTTCCTTGCCCACTGCTTTGTGGGTCAATGTGTAATCCTTGCATGAGCTCAAATGCTCTGTCTTGGATCTTCTTCACCTTTACCTTTGTTTCTTTGAGTCCTTCCTCTACCTCTTGAATCATCTCCTGCTTGAATTGCATGTTTTGAAGCCATTCAAACAGAGGCTCAATTCCCTTCTTAAAAATCTTTGCTTCAACTACCTCCTTTGCCTTCATTTGGATGATCATATTTAGGAGAGAAATGCATTCATCGCACCTTGCCTTTTCTGTGGCCAAAGTGTTGTGATTAGAAGTGATATTATCCTTCTCAATTTCTAACCGAAGGATAACATTCCCAATTTGATCAATCAGAACAGCTCCATCTGTACTGAGCTTCTCAATCCATTCTTTTCCAATCTGACCAAAATGCCTATCTTTCTGGAGCTTTGATATGAATGCTTGTACCTCTTCTGCTGAAGGATTTTCAGTGGTAGGCACACCAGTGATAGTTGCCAATGGAACAACTAATTTTTGAATGAACCTTCTTAACTACTCTATTTTTTCTTTCATTCTAACCTTCGATGACTTGAGATCCTCCAGTTGCTCTTCTATCACCTCATTACTCAATTCACCTCATTACTCAATTTCCATAGGCCTACTTTTGTATCATGTCTAGCTTCTCCAAGATCAATTGAGTGTAGAGTGAAGTCCTCTAGTGTCATATCTTCGATTCTTCCTGCCTTGTTCAGTTTTGCTACCTCCATTGTTAGGTGACCTATTTCTCGATCTCATCCCAATACTGACAAGGTCTTCTACTTTTTAGTTTTTACTAAGGCAGATCCTGATCAAACCACTTGAGATAAAACATCCTTTGAAGGAAAATTTTCATCTTTTGTTTTCCTCTTCTTCTCCAAAGTATCCT
Organism: Cupressus sempervirens; assembly: GCA_028749045.1. Taxonomy (NCBI): domain Eukaryota; kingdom Viridiplantae; phylum Streptophyta; class Pinopsida; order Cupressales; family Cupressaceae; genus Cupressus; species Cupressus sempervirens. The sequence continues at coordinate 446,204,402 of CM053787.1, forward strand.
CAAGCCAAGACTCTGTATTAATCACTTTGGAGGATGTTCCGAGTGATTCAATGCTGAACATTTTCTTCTTTATTGGAGTTGTTGTTGTTGTAGCTGCAAAAAAGGGGGTCTTTGGATCTCAAGAAAGGATTCAAGATGAACTTGGAGCTTTCTCTTCTTCTTGAGCTTTCTTGGCAACTGCATCAGACTCAGTGGATTCACTACTACTACTTTTATCATCTCCAATCTCTACTATTTGAATAGGAGAACCAGTAGGCTTAAGAATAGGAGTGCTTACAGATGGAGTAGGGTTGCGATGGGGGGATAAGACAGGGGTAGCATGAAGAGATGGAGTTGGAGAATCTTGAGGAGATGGGGGGAGAGTAGCATGTGGAGGTGATACTAGAGTGGGAGATCCATCTTTCTTTTCCTTCATTTCTATTCTAGCTTCAGCTTGAGTTTCAATTACTGGTAGTGATCCCCCTTGACAAGTTGGGGTTATTGGAACATTCCTCTTCGGGGGTTGATCACCTCCACCTCCAGATTGAGCTGGAGCTTGAGCAGCTATGGCAGTAACACCAGGAAGGGCACTCTGAGAGGAAGTTGTGGTAGTTGCGGGTGTGGAAGCTTGAGTAGTTTTACTCCTACTCTAGCCTTTTTTAGCTATCCATTCAACCCACTTCCCAGTCCTTTTGATTATTCTTGCCATCATGACATCAAAATCTTCTTCTATGTCAAGATATGGTTCAGAACTAATGCGAGTATTCCTCAACTTAGTCAAATATGTATTGTTGTACATATTTTGACCATCATCTTCCAATCCCTCCACATCTAAATTTATACCATATGTCTTTACCTGATCAATTGTAAATCTGGCAAAGGCATGATCTCAACTCTCCAGTTCATTCTTACAATTTGCCCAATAATCTTCCATGGTTGTCACATGTTTGATTACGCTTCCTACTTGGAGCACATCTCTGGCATATCCATTAGGATCAAACAGGGACCTTACTGCTTCATACTCTTCCAATTTGTACTTACTCTCAAATGCTTTGAGTATATTATTTGCATCTGATCTAGTTTCACAACTGTATGCTCCAACTTTTATAGGGAATTCATACCCTTTCTTCCTCAGGTTGGTGCTCAACACATTCACTTGGATTGCTTGCCTCACTATCTCCACGAGCATGATCATATCATCTGGATACCTGGGCAGCTTTAGCAGAAATCCATCAAATGCTGCAAGACACAAATAAGAAAATGATGAGAACTAAATAAAATAAGTACCAAATTTACTGATGGTCGCCATCGCTTCTGGACTGAATCTCCACTCTAGACACCATTGGAGCTCCCTGCAAATCCTCATGGTGAACGTATCATTTACTCAGATGTATTCTACATAACTATTCTATAATTGCAAGCATGGATAAAACTCATAAATTTTTACATTATCAGGAAAATTCTCAATTCTAGGGAGTCTTGGCCATAATTTAAGAGAAGCCAACATGTATATCAAGAAAGAGGACATATAAAATGAATTATCAAACTTGGCTACACTGAGAGCCCTAGAAAGATGCTCACTGACCTCATACACCCATTCAATATACTATGTGTCTGAGCAAATAACTTGCACCAAAAAGAAGTAATTCTCTACAAAATTAAAAGCTTCTACCTCACCTTTGAGTTGATGCAACAGAGCCAAAATGCCAACAATTTTTAGTTTGAGGTCCGTGCCGAAAAGATTTTTAGGGACTTTACTCTTAGCTCCCCTTGGCTTCTAAAACCAAGACTGCATGATCTCCCTCCTCCAAACCATCTTCTTCAAAGAGTACTCGAACATGGCTCCACTCATCATTAAATCCGAGAAATCCTCTCATTCTAGAATTTGCAAGCAATTCACTACGGCTTGACAATCAATTGAAATGAACACCATTTGATCAGGCAATAGAATTTTCTTTGTATCCGGGTTGTAATGATTAATGCATTCCAAAATCAACTCCAAGGCTTGTACTGCTATAGGAAACCTAGCTGCTTCCATTAATCCACTTCCCTGAAGTTTCTCTATTATGGGATGGATTGGCTCTGCTCTCAATCTCCTTTTAAAATCTTGCATATCATAGAAATGGAGTGAAGTATCTGTGATAGTTGACCATGCTGACTTAATTCCACCCAATCCATCGTAGCCCGTGAATCTTGTTGCCATTTTATTTGATGTATGATAGCACAAACCCAAACAGTTACAACTAACACAAGAAGCAAACTCTGTAACTCAAAAATTACTTGAAAGCACTATTTAGTACAACAATATAATAGTAAAATGGGAGATTGAAAATCTGTTACTTCCCTCTTTATAAAATAACCTTGGATTTGCCTGTTGAATTTCATAAATCACGCCACACGAGAAAAATTAAGGGTAAATCCATTGGATTGGTGGATGTAAAGGTTCTAACGGATTTATTTTTGTCTTTTCACTATTTTTGTTGGCTCAATGGTAATTGTCATTAATTATCGATTTACTTCCTGTTTCATCCATCTTTCGAAAAAACAAGAACGGAGTACTGCCTTGGGCAAAATCCGCTTAGGTCAATTCTGCTTGCAAAAACCTAATCAATCCACTAATTTGCTTCTATTTACTTGCCCAAAATAATCTGCAATCAAATCATATACCTACCATGCTTGCAAGAATGACTTTCTTTGAAATGCAAAAAATGGCCTTCGAGGGTAGAAAACCCGCAGCGGAGAAGCAGATTTTTGATTTTCCCCTTAAGCTTTCACTTTTACCTTTCAACCCTAAGCACTTTACTGAAAACTTCTAGGAAATATAAAAGAGGCTTCATGAGTGAAAAATGGGGCTCGCTTAGTAACTTTACTTCTCTATTTGGGCCTTTGCAAAAAATTTAACTCTTGATTCGAAATCCGCCAGAGGAGAAGCTACTTCTGAATTTTCCACCTATGCTGATCTCGCTCATTCTAATGAGCTTTAAGTAATTTCCACTATGAAAATTTGATGACATTTGAATGATCTAACCATTATGTAGCTTACATACCCTTGTTTCAGCCTACAAGTAGCAACTATGGATCTCTGTGGAGTTTTACCTTCTAGGTGCGAAAAGCTGCAATGGAGAAGAAGAAACTTATTTTTTCACCAATACTCATTGTTTTACTTTCTCCACCTTATTCACTTTATTTTAAGCCTCTGGAAAACACAAAACTAACTTGGAAGTGAGGGGTGGGGCCCATTGGCTTTCTCAATTCCTTTACATATACCTTTTCAAAAAATTGATTACTAACTTCGAAGTCCTCCACGGAGAAGCTCTTTTTTGGTTTTTCACCGATGCTTATCTCGATCATTTTCCAAGCTTAAAAATGGTTCTCGCTGTGATATCATGACATCACTTGAATGATCTTTTCTTAGCATGATTCTCTTTACTTCGATGAAGCTCACAAATAGCATTTTCTAGTCTTTGCAAAAATTTGCCTTTGGGGTGCGAAAACTTGTCGAGGAGAAGTCAAAACTTGATTTTCCACTGATTCAATTTTCTTTAACTCCAGATCAAATGAGCTACATGGAAATCAAAAGATGTATCACAAATCAAGAATCTCCATCGAGGACGGCTCTAAACTACCCCTAAGACTCATGACAACCAAGAAATACCCACTCGGGCTATATGTGATACAGGAGAAGGGAAAAGATGAAAACTTGATGGAGAAAGTCAAAACCTAAAGAAGAAAGACCTATTGACCCGACTTCAAAAAATCATGACATTAGTTCACTCTCCACTTTGCAAAATTTGTATATGGTTAAAAGTGGGGCAACAGTGACATAGCAACCATCATTTATAATCCTTGAATCAAATGGTAGAGATTTATGATTATTTCATTGTACATGATGTGGGCTCGCGGTATTTCCTTTTGGTCACTATTTCACCAAGGATAAAGTTCTTGCATCTCTTGGTAGTGACAAAGTGACCACCATCGATCTTGGGGAGATCTGATGGTGTAGACTTACATTTTATTTCCATTAAATTGAATTTGTAGTGGCATCTAACATTCTAATTTGCTGATAAGGTTGTTAATAACATGAAAATTATGACATTGTCTTCAAAGGTTGGTCCTGCCACATATCCATGTGGCGGGCAATCGCTATGCTTCCAAGGATAAAAACCTTGTAGTTTCCCATGGAGACAAAGCAACCACCATCAATTTCGATGATCTGACAGCGTAAACTTTATGATTTAAAACTTTTTTCCCTTATTGACTGGGTCCTGCAGGCGAATCTTGCTTGGTTGCTATGTTGCTAGGAATAAAAAGCATGTGATTTCTTATGGCAATATAGTGACAACCCTTGATCTTAAGGAAGATCAAGGGTTATCATTGTTCAATTGATTTTTCAAAGAATCTCGTAGAATATTAAACTAAAATCTTAGGCTAAGGAATTATTTTGAAGACTTAGGAAATATTTAGACAATGCAAAAAAAAATTAAAAGGCACTCAAATGATTAATAAAAGGGGTATTTTAAAATATTTTTGCTACACACTTCCTTTTTTTTGAAAAGGCGTACTACACAAACATAAACCCAAGGCTTTCTAGGGAAACACTTAGTGAAATAGAAATTAGGGTTCTTCTAGGGTTAACAAAAATTAAAAACACCAAACCCTAAGTCTCACAAAAGGAGTTTGGAACATTCACTTAGAGATATATTCAAATAGACTTGAAGTGAAAACAAGACCAACATTGTCCACACGCTAAAAAATCTCAACACAGTAGGTGCATATTCTTCTTTTGGATTGACAACAATTATTCATTTCACACTAAACAATTCGCAATACATCAGGTGCATATTCTTGTTTCCTTACATGAATCTTTCTAAATCTCCCTAAAGAGATATCTCTCCCTCATTCATACTTAGGAGTTCTTCTCCTCCATTTCTTAGGAGATTTTTTTCATGCATATTCTCTTGCCCATTGGCATCAAAGTCAAAGGCCTCAATATTACATATCAATTGTTAAATACCAATTGTTACTATACTTGCTCCAACTCTTCAAACAACTCAAGTGTCCAAAGGCATTGTTCAATAGCAAATACCAAATACCAGGAGTCCTTAATGACTTGGTACACAACAAATGCTCCCCCATATAGGAAGCATCATCATTTAGTCCAGTCTAACAATAGTGCTCTATACCACTGGACTAATTCACTCTCAGCATCATCTACTCAAACGTAGGCAGGTGCATAACCCAAGCATACCTCTTAGGTACTCAAATATATCTTTAGGAAAAATCTTCATAAAGATATTTGTAATCTGATCTTTAGTACTGACATACTCCAATTTGATCTCCTTTATTGATGTCTTCTCTCTTTAGACATGATACTTAATAGATATATGCTTCATCTTAGAATGCAATACAAGATTCTTAGACATACTCACTATACTTGTGTTATCATAGTAAATGATAACATGTTCTATAAACTCAATCCCAATATCCTTCAACATATGCTTCATCCACATAACTTGATTATAGTTATTTACTGCTGCAACATACTCTACCTCAGTTGTACTCTCTGAAATGTAGTTTGTCACTTTCTCATCCAAGAAACCAATCTTCCTCCAAGAAAGAATGTTCCACCAGTGGTGCTCTTTCTATCATCCATACGACATGCCCAATATGCACTAGTATATGCACATAAAATGAAATCATTTCATCTATCATACCAAATTCCATAATCAAAAATTCCTTTCAAATATTTAAATATCCTCTTTTTTGTTGTTGTTAGATTGTGGTGATTGATCAGGAAAGTACTGTACATACTCCATAAATAGTGGGGTTCAGGGCATCGCCTCGAAAAAAAAAAATTTTGGAAGTAGCCGACATGGTAGCCAACATGGTAGCCGACATATTATGGCCGACATATGGCCAACATGTTATAACCCTAAAGCAGTTTAATACTTGTATAAAAAGGGCTTAGGGTTGGGTATTTTTTATGTGTGGTGATACGAAATTGGTTCTTGCGGCGGTATTGAGCTGTAAGGGATTACGGATTGTAATCAGGTTGTAATCACTGGATTGTAATAAGATCGGACTTGTTGTTTGGTGGACGTAGCCCAGGGATTGGGTGAACCACATTAAATCTTGGTGCCTTGTGTTCATTTCTATGTGTTCTATTATTTTCTATTATTGGTTATATTTGCATGTAGTTTTTATTTCTGTCTGTGGTTTATCCTAACAAGTGGTATCAGAGCAAGGTTATCTTTTAGTTATCCTCTACAGGAAAGTCTCACGGTTAAGTGGGAGTCTAACAATTGAGTGGGAGTGATGGCAGATGAGGGTAAGTTGAGGGTTGATAGGTTTAATGGGAAAAATTTCCAGTTATGGAAGATGCAAATGGAAGACTATTTATATCAGAAGGATTTATGGAAGCCGTTGGAAGGAAAAGCCAAGAATCAGGGAACTATGTCAGAGGCTGAATGGGATCTTTTGGACAAAAAGGCACTCGGAAGCATTCGGTTATGCTTGGCACCATCGGTGGCATTTAATATTACAAAAGCAAAGACGACAGAAGATTTGATGAAAACCCTAGCAACATTGTATGAAAAGCCCTCCACTTCAAATAAGGTATTTCTCATGAAGCGTTTATTTAATATGAAAATGGCAGAAGGTGGATCTATTGCAGATCATTTAAATGAGTTTAATACTATTACTAGTCAATTATCTTCTGTGGGTATCAATTTTGATGAAGAAATTAGGGCTCTCTTGATTTTGTGTTCTTTGCCTGAAAGCTGGAATGGCTTGGTAATGGCGGTGAGTAATTCTGTTCCTGGATCTAGTACCCTAAAATATGATGATGTGATTGGTGTTATTTTAAGTGAGGAAACTCGTAGAAAATCCTCAGGTGGATCTACATCAGGAAGTGCTTTAAATGCACAAAGCAGGGGTAGAACGACTGAAAGAGGAAGTAACTCTGGAAATCATGGGAAATCAAGAGGAAAGTCAAAGGGGAGGAGGTCTCATTCGAGAGGACCAAATGATTGTTGGTACTGTGGGAAACCAGGGCACAAAAAGAAAGATTGTTGGACTCGAAAGAAAAATGAAGGAGATAAATCAGATGGAGACAAAGAGGAAAATGTGGTAAGTAACAAATCCGAAGAGGATGCTTTGCTTCTGTCTTTAGAGAGTGTTGATGATTCATGGGTTTTAGATTCTGGTGCTTCTTTTCATGCTACACCTCATAGAGGTTATTTCATTGATTATGTCCAAGGGGATTTTGGGCTTTTTTATTTGGGGGATAATGAACCCTGTCAAATTGTTGGAAAGGGAAAAATTAAGATTAAGTTGCAGAATGGGAATCATTGGCTACTACATGAGGTAAGACATGTTCCAAAACTAAGTAGAAATTTAATTTCAGCAGGGCAACTCGGTGATGAGGGTTGTGTAGTTACTTTTAATGATAAAAATTGGAAGGTTTCAAAAGGTTCCCTTGTAGTAGAAAAAGGTGTGAAAGTAGGCACCTTATATCTTTGTATAGGTCATATTGTTCCTTCTACTTTGATTGTTTCAGAGAAAAATGAATATTCAAGAACAATTACTGCAGTTGAGCAAGGAGAACAAATAGTTGATGTAGATTCTGATACAGCGTTGTGGCACAATAGACTTGGGCACATGAGTGAGAAAGGTATGAAAGTACTTCATTCAAGGAAAGTTTTACTAGGTCTAAAATGTGTGAATATGGATTTCTGTGAAAGTTGTGTGTATGGAAAACAAAAGAGAGTGAGTTTTGTAAAGATAGGGAAGGAAAACAAAAAGGAGAAATTAGAGCTTGTGCATACAGATGTATGGGGACCGGCTCAGGTATCTTCCCTTGGTGGCTCTCATTATTATGTTACATTTATTGATGACGCAACTAGAAAAGTATGGGTTTATTTCCTTAGATAGAAATCTGATGTATTTCAAACTTTTAAGAAATGGAAATGCTTGGTTGAAAATGAGACTGGTAAGAAATTAAAATATCTCAGATCTGATAATGGTGGTGAGTATTGCAGTCATGAATTTGAAGATTATTGCTCCACTAATGGTATTCATAGACAAAAAACTGTTCCAAGGACTCCACAGGAAAATGGAGTGGCTGAATGCATGAACAGAACAGGACTATAATGGAGCGCGCAAGGAGCATGAGGTTGCATGCTGAGTTGCCCTTACACATGTGGGCGAAAGCTGTCAATACTGCAGTACATTTGACTAATAGAGGTCCCTCTACTCCTTTGGGCTGTGGTATTCCAGAGGAAGCATGGACTGGTAAGAAGGTGAGTTATTCTTTTCTCAAGACCTTCGATTGTGAAGCTTTTGCTCATATAGACTCTGAAAATAGAACCAAGCTAGAAGCTAAATCAAAGAAATGTGTCTTTTTTGGATATGGCATTAATGAATTTGGCTATAGGCTTTGGGATTTTGAAAATCATAAAATTATAAGAAGTCGGGATGTCATATTCAATGAAAAAGTGTTGTACAAAGATCTGTTGCAGCAACATGAGAAGAAAGAAGATGATTATGTAGTGTTGGATGATACTCCAAAAGCTGATGTTCCATCCATTCCTCATGATGTGCTACAACTGCAACAACAAATACCACACACACCAGTGAATGTTAGATGGTCAACAAGGCCAATTAGACCTCCACAAAGGTTTTCTCCCTCTTTGTATTCTATTTTACTTACTGATGCTGGTGAACCTAAAAGTTATGATGAAGCTATGCAGGTGGATACTAAGATTCAGTGGGAGTCTGCAATGAACGATGAAATGGACTCTTTGCTGAAAAATAAGACATGGGATTTGTGCAAGTTGCCTGCACGTAAAAAGGCTTTATAGAATAAATGGGTTTACAGGTTGAAAGAAGAGGAAGGAGGTAAGAAAAGATTTAAGGCCAGGTTAGTTGTAAAAGGATTTGCACAGAAAAAGGGAATTGATTTTGATGAGATATTTTCTCCTGTTGTTAAAATGACTTCTATTCGTACTGTTTTAAGTCTTGTGGCTACTGAAGATTTGCATTTAGAGTAGATGGATGTTAAAATAGCCTTTCTTCATGGTGATTTGGATGAAGAAATATATATGGGTCAGCCACAGGGTTTTGAGGTCAAAGGTAAGGAGAACTTAGTGTGCAAATTGAAGAAAAGTTTATATGGCTTGAAGCAAGCACCTCGGCAATGGTATATAAAATTTGACAATTTTATGCATGAGCATGGATATAATAGGTGTCATTCAGATTACTATGTTTATTTTAAGAGGTTGGATGATGATAGCTACATTATTTTATGTTTATATGTTGATGATATGCTTGTAGCTGGGTCTAACATGGATCATATTAAGGGGCTGAAACGCCAATTAGCACATGCATTTTCTATGAAGGATTTGGGGGTAGCAAAACAAATCCTTGGTATGAAGATTTGCAGAGATAGGAAGAACAGAAAATTGACGCTATCTCAAGCTGATTATGTTGAGAAGGTGTTGCAACGTTTCTCTATGGAGAATGCTAAAGCTGTCAGCACACCTTTACCTGGTCATTTGAAATTGACTAAGGAGATGTGTCCCAAGACACAGGAAGAGGAGGATAAGATGTCCAAGGTACCCTATGCTTCAGCTATAGGAATTTTGATGTATGCTATGGTATGCACTAGGCCAGATATTGCACATGCAGTGGGAGTCGTTAGCAGGTATATGAGTCATCTAGGTTTTGAGCATTGGAATGTTGTCAAGTGGATTCTCAGATATTTGAGAGGAACATCCAATAAGTGTTTACACTTTGGGGGCTCTACTACTGATTTATAGGGCTATGTTGACTCAGATTTGGCTGGGGATATTGATACCAGGCGGAGTACTACAGGTTATGTCTTTATTGTTGGTGGGGCAGCCATGAGCTGGGTTTCTAGGCTACAGAAAATTAATGCTCTCTCCACTACAGAGGCAGGGTATGTTGCTGCTACAGAGGCAGCCAAAGAGATGATATGGCTTCAGTTCTTCTTGGAAGAATTGGGACATCCTCAGAAGGATAATTATTTGTTCACAGATAGTCAGAGTGCCATTCATCTTGCTAAGAATTCAGCTCTGCATTCTAAGACCAAACACATACAGTTGCGGTACCATTTCATTTGGTCAATTTTGGAGGATGGACAGTTAAAGCTGGAGAAGATACATACCAATGAAAATCTAGCAGATATGTTGACAAAGGTTGTAACAAGGGAGAAGTTGAACTCCTCTTCAGCTTCAGTTGGTCTTTTAGACTAAATGTGAATAAAAGAACAGCAAAGTCCAGGGTGGTTTGATCCAGTGGGAGCCCCATGCGGTAGTTGTATTGCTACAAGATTAGTCTCCAAGTGGGAGATTGTTGTTTAGTGTGGAGCCTGATCAGTCCCCAAGTGGGAGATTGTTAGATTGTGGTGACTGATCAGGAAAGTACTGTACATACTTCATAAATAGTGGGGTTCGGGGCATCGCCCCGAAAAAAAATAAAATTTGGAAGTAGCCGACATGGTAGCCGACATATGGCCGACATGTTATAAACCTAAAGCGGTTTAATACTTGTATAAAAAGGGCTTAGGGTTGGGTATTTTTTATGTGTGGTGATACGAAATTGGTTCTTGCGGCGGTATTGAGCTGTAAGGGATTACGGATTGTAATCAGGTTGTAATCACTGGATAGTAATAAGATCGGACTTGTTGTTTGGTGGACATAGCCCAGGGATTGGGTGAACCACGTTAAATCTTGGTGCCTTGTGTTCATTTCTGTGTGTTCTATTATTTTCTGTTATTGGTTATATTTGCATGTAGTTTTTATTTCTGTCCATGGTTTTTCCTAACAGAATGTTCCACCAGTGGTGCTCTTTCTATCATCCATACGACATGCCCAATATGCACTAGTATATGCACATAAAATGAAATCATTTCATCTATCATACCAAATTCCATAATCAAACATTCCTTTCAAATATTTAAATATCCTCTTTTTTGTTGCATAATGATACTCTTTAGGATCTGCTTGAAATCTAGCTACAATCCCAACAGAATTTTCTATTTTGGTCTAGTGAGAGTTAGATATTACAATCCTCCAATCATGGATCTATACTTCTTCTAATCAATTGTAGGTGTCTCATCCTTGCTAGATAACTTGTGACTAGTTATCGTAGGTGTACAAGTAGGCTTACTATTCTCTAATCCAAATATCTTCAACAAGTCTTTCAAGTACTTAGCTTGTGAAATGAAAAAACATCATTATTCTGCACAATTTGAAAGGAAAAGACTTCATTTCTCCCATCATATCTCTTCAAAAAACTTATCACTTTCTTCATCATTACCTCCAAAAATTATATCATTAACAAATATTACAATGATAAATAAACCATCATCAACTTCTCTTAAATACAAATTACCATTTGTCATACCTTTAACAAATCCAAGCTTTATCAAATACTTATCTAACCTTGCATACAAGGTTCTAGGCACTTGCATCAGACCATAAAATTCTTTCTTTAGTCTATATACCATCTCTTTTTCATTTGTCAGAGGGAATCCATTAGGATACTCAATGTAGACTTCTTCTTCAAGTTCTCCATTCAGAAAAGCTGACTTGACATCCATCTAATATAATTTGAACTTCCCATTCATTGCATAAGCCAAGAACATTCTTACTACTTTCATCTGGCTACAGGGGCTTAAGTCTCCTCATAATCTATGCCTTCTTGCTATGAGTAACCCTTGCAAACAATTTTGGCATTGTTTCTCACAACTTCTCCTTGTTCATTCATCTTAATTTTGAAGACCCATTTATTTCCTATCACATTCTTTTCTTTAGGTCTAGGAACTAATTCTCATGTCTCATTCTTCTCAATCTGATCTGATTCTTCCTTCATTTCTTGAATCGAATGATCATCTTTACATGCTACATTTGTGCTCTTAGGCTCAACGTGAGAAATCGGATATAATTCCTCATTCATTGTATTCCTTGTCATCACACCATTATCTTCACTTCCAATTATTTTCTCTGGAGGGTGATTCTTTGTCAAATTCATCTTAGAGGTAGGAGTTGACATCTCAAGTCTTATCTCATCTCTAGGTTCATATCTCTGATCTCATCTATGCTTAATAGATAGTACATCATTTTGTAGATCATCATTAGTCTCAAAGAAAAAAATTTCATTTTGTCTAATAATTCCATAAATATCTTCTTGTTTGTCTGAATTATAATCTACCATCTTTTCATCAATTCCAATCTTTTCATTAACAATCCTTACATTTTTGCATTCAACTATAGTCTTAGTTCTATAGTTAAAAAATTTGTATGCTTGATTTTCAATGAATAACCAAGAAATATACCTTCATCACTTCTTGGATCAAACTTACCAATGTCATAATCTCTCTTAATGTAACATTGTCTCCCAAATATTCTAAAATACTTAACTAATGGTGAATGACCAAACCAAAATTCATAAGGTATCTTTCTTATACCTTTTCTAATATGTACTCTATTTAGAGTGTACACTGCTATATTAACTACTTCTCTCCAGAATGTCTTAAAAACATCATTCTCAAACAACATCTCTCTAGTTGCCTTTACTACTAATTTATTTTTCTTTCAAAAATCTCATTTTTCTCAAGTGTTATAGGTGAGGATAGTTGTCTTTTGATTCCATTTTCTTCACAAAATATGTTAAACTCTCTAGAGGTGAACTCTCCTCCTCTATTTGATCTCAAACACTTTATCTTAACACCATATACATTCTCAACTCTATTCTTAAATATCTTAAACTTCTCAAAAGCTTCATATTTCTCTTTAAGAAATGCTACCCCCATCATTCTAGTGAAATCATCAATGAAAATCATAAAATACCTTTCACCATAGAATCCTCTTGTTCTTGAAGGACCACTCAAGTCTATGTGAATGGTCTCCAACTTCTCTATGGCAATGAACTTCTTTCCAGGAAAAGATACTTTCTTTTGCTTAGCCAAAATACATTCTTTGCAAACAACTATAGTAGGCTTTGTTATCATAGGAAAGTCAGTAACTACAAATGTGCTACTAATTTTCACAATAATATCAAAGTTTATATGACAAAATCTCTTATGCCATAACTAATTATTATCAAACTTTGCAACCAAACATGTCATTTTAGTAGGATTGAATTGAAATACATTACCTTTGGATCTAGTTCCAGTTCCAATCATCTTACCATCTGTATCTTTGATGATGCAGGTCTTCTCTATGAACTACAATTGATATCTTGTGTCCACTAATTTTCCAACACTCAAAAAATTATGCTTCAATCAATCAACAAAATAAACATTATTAGTTTTAGTCCTTCCATCTAAAGTAATGGATCCAATCCCTATAATTTAATAAGATGCATTGTTACCAACTCTAACAATACCTCTGTCATAGTTCCTAAACTTAACAAACTTATTCATATCACCAGTCATGTGATGTAAACAACCATTGTCAATTATCCAATCATATTTTTTTTCAACTTGGGAAATTTGAGCTCTTTATTCTCTAATTTCTTTATCAAGATTGTCTTCCTTGATAGCCAAAAATCATAATTCATCACCATTTTCACTTTGACCTCTCTCGTTAGATTCTTCATCTTCATTAGCATATGAACAATTTCTATCTCTTCTAGGCTTGAACTTTCCCTTATACCTTTTTCTTCTCTTGTTTAGGACATTTAGATGCATAGTGACCAAATTAATCACAAGTCCAACATTTAAATATTTTCTTACCATCTTTTTCTTTCCTCAAAAGAAGGGCTATACCTTCCTCAATCTTCTTGTCCTCATCAAATCTATTGCTACTGGAAAAATCTCCTCATGCGCTTGCACTCCTTGTCAAACTTGGTCAAACATTAAGTGCATTGAAAGTTGTTTCCACTCTCGCTAGATCTCCAAACTATTTTAGATATACTTTTGTTGCTTCCAATCTACCAATCAATGTTTCCTTGGTGAAGTCCTTAGTGCAAGGTATAAGTAGTTGAATCATCTGAGCCACTTTCTTGAATGGTGGTGTCAAAATTTTCAAGATCTTCCATATGCCCTCATCTTCCTCCTTATTTCTACCATGAGACATGATTTCTACAATAATTTTTTATATCCTACCAATATAACTTCTTACAGATTCATCTTCCATCATTTTAGCATCTTGAAATGCACATATCCAAATCTACAATCTAATTCTCTTTGCATGTAACTCATATTCAAAATTAGATTCTAATGCTTTCCAAATTTCATGAGATGTTTCAAGTGTCTTTACATTATTATACTCATTCTCTAGAAGAGCTAATAGTAGAGCTTCTCTAGCTATCATGTTACATATGAATAGATCTCTCTTTGCCTCACTGCATTCTTCAAGTTTTCCTTCATCAGCAATTTTCTTGCTACTTTTGTCAAAATCCAATAACCTATACCCATGCACAATAGATGAGTCTTCATCTTCGCCTTCTAAATTTCATAGTTGGTCCCATCAAATCTAGGACTATCCTTTCTAAAAATATTTTCCATCAATTTCTCAAAGTTGTTAAGCTTATCCTTAAAGGACCTAAAGCTCTGGTACCAATTTTTAGAATATATATTCTAGCAATATAACTAAGAGAGGGGGAGTGAATTAGTTATTTAACTAATATCACAATTATAAACCTTATTAAACTTAACCATATGAGCAATATTAACAAAAACCACAACCAATAATCCCTTGGATCACTTACTCGCATCCAGTAAGCACTCTGCTCCTTTTCTCACTCCGCACTTCATACAATAATGGATACACTACAAACAAGGAAAACATCTTTCCTTTATACCATATCCTTTTAATAATCCCTTCAGTCGACCTTAAGGCTTTCCCAATTAATTATAATAAGATAATTAATTAATTACAATTACAATAGCATTGTTGGCTCACAGTCTATACAAAACTTTACATGTGTGATACTAGGGCTTGTGCACTCCCTGAAATCATCGTACGACTGTCCTCTGTTACTGTGTGATTGTGCACTTCTTTATTGCATCTCAGATGTAAAATAGTAAACAAACATCAAAACATTATTGCCTAATACTTTGTTTATGTAGTACTCTTAGTAAATTAGGTACAACTATCGTATGCCTTCAACTTAGACTCTGTGCACTTAACCACATCATCATAACATAATCTAGAACATGTGGTTAATTGTGAATCACCAGAAAATCAAACCATTGTCCATACCAATAAGATCTCTGGCTGTTATTCTCCCAGTCTTTATAGAAACAATACTATGTTGACATCGATGACAAACATAGTCATGAATCCAACATGTCAATACTCTCCATTGCTTAGGATACTCCCCCAATGTAGTATCATCAGAATTCATGCTAACAAGTAGTGCATGTATAATAAGGCACAAGATATGGTAGATCCCAACATTACAACAATTTGTACGAGTGCCCTCAGATGATACTACTCAAATAAGAAAGAAAAACAAGGCAAACAATAAATATACAGGTAGAAAATGACACTTTACCTCAATGCATTTGCATAAATACTTACAAAAGATGTCAACAAAGATCAAAAGAGATATAAGGCTACTACAAAAAAAAAGAACAACACAAGATGATCCATCCCATGTAATAAAAATAATCCCTAGACCTCAAATAACCAAGATATTCACCAGAATGATAAAATGAAAAATACCAAATAGAATGCACTTAGAGTAGAATCTAGAAGAAAAACCAACATCATTGGGAAGAGCATAGAACAAGCTTTCCAATGATATAAAGTTTTCAAAAAATAGAGTTTGGATGCTCAATATATGTGTCCTAGAATGAAAAATAGAACTGTTTAACAAAATTAGGCAATCAAACAACACAAAAACTTAAAAATACCTATACCATCATGATAGACTCAAAATGGTTTTATAAAGATATCTCATTTATGAAAAATGCAATCTATATGAGCAAGATACGACTAAAAAACTACAAGTAGCTCCAAAGAGCTAAGAAGGGGCATGAAAGTGCACATATAATGATGATGTCAGCTTCTAATGAACCTAAATTTTATAGCCATATGATTTTCATTGAAAATAATCATTGTAAAAATTCATAATCATTGGAAAGAAGAAGCCAACCAGCAAGAAAATGGCATGTGCTAGTAAACCACCAATAGAAGCCCAAAAACCACCCAATAAGGCCTCAAAACCACCTATAAAATAATTAAAAAATCCAAAAATAAAGGCTAAAATGCCCCTCAATACTAGATTTGTCATATGAAATTGTCAAACTACCTTTAAAAAGTCTTAGACCACTAAAATCAATAAGAACTAGAGGGAAAAAGGCTAAAACAACCTAGAAGATGTTGCAAAACCATTAGCAAATGGAAAACCACTATGTAAGCATACACTTGAGAGGATCACATCAAATCTAGAGGTTTCATCAAATAGGTGGGCTCCACAAAGAATCTTACAACACTAAAAGAAGGCACAACTACTAGGATTTGGACTACTGAGGAGAAAACCCATGGTGGTGGTGTGAAAAGGGCCGCCAATAGAGAAAAGTGTGTTAGAAGAAGGTCATCAATGGAGTAGGCTAGCACATGTCCCAAAGTGGAGGTGGGGCCACCAAGAAGCATAGACCATAGAAAGCTTGCCATGGTGGCATGGTAGGTGGGGCCGCAGGAGGTACATAATGATGACATGGGCAAGCCAAAAAAAAAGTGCCTATGAGAGGTCTAAGGAGAGAATATCAGTACAATATCAAGTCTAAAGAGAGGATTCCTACACATGTGAACATATTTGATAGAGGGACCGCAAGCCTTGTATCAATAGGGATGTAGAACCCAAACAATGTCCTATTTTTTAGATTAAAAAAAACTAACACTTCCTTTTTTTATACACCTCCTAAAATTAGATCCACTTTTTAAAAAGATGCATCCCATATTTTTTAATTTAATATTATGTAAAAAATTAATAATCATCATTTGGTTTTTGTGCATAGGTCATATGACCTAGGGACAATGTTTTTCTTTCCTTAGATTGCATTTGTCTCCAAATTGGATAAATTTTAAATGGAAATAGGGATTTTGGTGAGCTACATATCTAATAGTGAGGTTTATTTGGCCTGAGAAAGAGCCAAAAAATGATCCCCTATTCCATTAAAAAACTCAATTAACACCAGTGATCTATTCATGAAAACCTTGGTTATCCAAAAACCTTGAAAATTAGACCAAGAAACAAAAGGTTTGATGGGACTCAAAAATCCAAAAGGATTTTGAGTATCATTGTTGAAAACTTTGCAAAAGTAACCCTATAAATGCTTTTTGTGCCTATGTAGCTTACTATCATTTTGAGGCCTATGATGTGTTTTAGGTGTTCTATGCATTGCATTTGTTATATACATGCATCCAATTTTTTAGGTTGCAATTCTAAATTATTTCATGAGATGTCATTTGGAGCATTTGATAAATCTGCATTTTTGCGAAAGTGTCAAACAATGCTCAGAGGGCTAGTTTGCATTTGAATATCTTACACTCAGTAACATTTTAGAGCTTATCACTTTGGAACTATTTAGCATGCATATCAAAGAACTTATGTTTCATATTTCAAGCCATTTTGACATGTCTGATAGGGTTTTGAGTTTTCCAAAGTTGGTTGTTAATTGTTGTTTTGCTGATGCAATTTGTTCATATATCTAGGAAGCCCTATTTGATTGACTATAAATTTGACCCAAATATGAAAATTCCTTCACCATTACATTGTAGAGACAAAGACATTCTAAGTTCTATATTTGAGCTTATGAAGAATCCAATTGATTAGTTTTCAAACCCGATTCCAATTGCAATTTCTAACTTTATGATGCAAATCATATTCACAGAATGATTGGTAACCCTATTTGGGATTTTATGAATTTGAATTTGCAATAGATGAGCCTAAACTGATTACACCACACTATTCTACACTAAAAATAATTGAAGTGTGATATTTGACATGTTTCCATGAATCTTTCTGAACACTTTTTTATGTGCATTATGTTTGCAAGAATATTTGTTTTGCTAAGTTGCCCAATTCTACAATTCCCAAAAGTCAACTTTGCACACTTACCGGTAATGCCCAGTTCTTTATCATGAGCCTAAATTATAGACTTATACTCTCCATATAAAAGTGTATCTATTTCCCAATTTTTATTTCCCTAAGTGATTGTTTGACTAATTTTCAAAGCCAAATCCAAATGCAAGTATTTATTTCTAACAAGTTGTTTGCATGAAAAATTGAAAGAGGGCAACTTCAGAGGCTAATAATTTTTTATCCAGTGATTATCATGAATTGAAAATCTACAAGATGGAAATATGTGGACCAAAGAGCATGTATGTCGGGTATCAAGGCCTAAACAATTGGATTTGTCAGTTCTAAAGGCTAGTTAATGTGACTATTTGTGTGATCTAACACTTTGCACTAAAGGATGAACAAATTATTTTAAGGCAATAGAAGTGATGAAATAATTAATTACTTCAATTTTTAAGGGTATCTAGATGTCCTCCATAGATGTCATTTGGCTGTAAATAGAATTTTGTATAGTTGGGTCCACTTGGGACACAACTTATTGATCTTGATTTTTCCAATATACCCTGCCAAGTAGATGTAGTGTCAAAATGCATTTTATCAATGGACATTCAAAAAAAAAATTGTATGGAACTCATTTACAAGATGGTGATTATTTCTCTATTCTAAGAAGAAAAATAAGAGCATTTTTGTGTGCAATTTAGAAATGAAGAGATGGTATTTTTTTAAAATCTAAGGATCAAATGGTGAGAACTGTGAATATTAAACTTTCAAAGTTGAGGATCATTTGGGACACTATGTTCCATAAAGAGTTTATGAGGTTTTAAATTAATTATTGTTATGGAAAGTAATGTAGTAAAGGGTCACCACTTGAAAAATGGAAAAAGAGGCATTCATGGGATATCTCAAATAAGTTCCATGGAAATCATTTTTAAGCTTTCCTTCCACAAAAAATGAATGTTGCATTATATCAAGACAATGAACATGGACAACTAGAAATAGAAATTTTTTATGCAGGAATGGTCTCTTTGGTGGTGCTAACTCAGTGATATGAGTTTCTCAATGGTATAGGGCTTCAACATACATGTATCCTCATTCAATATCATATGAGTGTGTGGGATTATATGCAAAGTGTACAATAAAGGATGGAATTGAATGTGCAAGAGAGTCACATAGCTCCACTCATGGAGTTCTACTTCAGTAATGACTGCTAATGGGAACTATTGTTTAAAACCTATTGCATGCAATAGTGTGTTATGCACTCTTTATTAGTGGGAGGAGTATTCATGAATAGAGACAATGTAACTACCATTTGTAGTAATCAAGGCAGAAGCCTAAGATTGCACTCAATATTTGGTTTGTATTGGTCGATTGTCATTGTGTGTGTTTCTAGGTAGCAGTGCTTAAAGACAGTGGAAAATTTCAAATATTTGTGTCTATGCATCATCCTTATTATGACTTGAATGTAATTTGAGGGCCTCCATTTTGAATTCTCTTCCCAATCTGCCCACAATACGTGAGAACATGAGAGAATTTGTTCAAGTGTTCCCTACCATGTAATTCCCAACAGCCAATGGATTATTGTGATTTCTCTCTAGCTATATCTTTTGCAAAATTTGATGTTTTAGTTATGGGGAAGAGTTGTGTTGACTTCTTAAATGGGTGTAGAGTGAGGAAGCACCAACGATGAGCAAGGACTATGGAGATTTAAAAAGCTTTTTTGACTCAGCAAATATAAATCATGACCATGTAGACTATGGGTGGTCAACACCAGGTGGGAAAAACATAGATCAAAAAATGAATGTGGCTTAATTTTATTACCAAGCTGAAAATGAGTCACTGCAAGCTAGCACATAAATGTGTTAGAAAAGCCTCACTATAGACAAGAATGCAATAAGAAACAAGAGAGGCTCGAGATGACATGCCAAATTGTTTGCATTTTGATTTGGTTTTGGCATATAAAAGAATATTTTTAAGTGGATGACTTCATAGTAAAATGATATGAGTATTCACATGGTTGGTTATTAAAAAAACCCCAAACATCTCACTTTTAAAAATTAACGAACATTAAAGGAGAGGATCGAACATATAGGGGGAGATTCACTCTTACAATGGTTATTTCTGTGAAATTATTATCTAGACACCTTTCATGAGATATTTTTTGTAAACCTCTTCCTGGTCTTCTTGCAGTAGGGGAGTGCCCATGAATGTAGATGAATGTGCTTTCTATGCATCATTTTTTTGTTTGATGCAGTGGAGGTTTTTTTTGAAAAAATTTTAACGAGCCTTTTGTACCAAATCTATTGTGGACAAGGCTATAAACTCATTTTCATATACTAGCACATAATACTTAAAATGTTTTAAGCATTCAAGCTTATAGGAAAAATAGGTTGTGTGTGGGCCAAAGAGATTTAGTTTGGTGGACATAAAGATAGATTTTGAAAGAATAAATTGATGACTCAATGGTGACATATGATATGCCTGACCAATCATAGATGGACATGTGGAGGGAAAATCCATAATCGAATAACAAGGTAGTGACTTAACGAGGATGCATGGAATTTAGTCACGATGTTGTAAAGAGGTGGTGGGTCTGAAAATTCTCTTGGTGACAGTTTAAAGATAATAATGAAGGATTGGTGAGTGGTTTTACATTAAATTGTAAAATTTCAGCATGTAATGATAAGTCTAAAGATGATTGGTCATTTTTTCCTATTTTTCATCTTAAAGAAAATGATAATGACAATATTGACATGAATGCTATATGCTTGATAAATTGAGTAGACAATGACTCTTCATGTAGTTCTAACTTTGCTTCATATGTTGAAAATTCTCATGATAGGGAGATGGGTATTGGATTTAAAGTGTTTAACAATGTTTTATATGATGAGGATTTTGATACTGATCAACTCATTCTTTGTCATAATGTTCATAGGTGAGCATTGCATGTAATTATTAACCCACTTTTTGAAGACTGCATTGAATATTCAGATTTAGTTAGTCCTTATTTCAATGATGATACATTGTCATATTTTTGTGAAAGATCATATTGTTCCTTTTCTCATGTTGAAAGTGACTTTTAGGTTGATGTTACATTTTTTGAGTTTAAATATAACAAACTTTGTGATGTGGATTGTGATATGTATTAGCCAATACCTTGCAATGATTTTAATGGTGAATCTTCTCATGAGATTGTTAATCCATTTTTTGAGTGTGAAGACACATTGGTATTCATTTAAAGTATTCTAAGAATTTGATGTTGATGGAATTTGTGAGTACAAGCCAGATTTTTCATTCATATACCAACCAGTTATACAAGAAGAGATTCAAGTTCATGGTATGTATGACATACCTCATGAAGTTGAGGATGATTCCTTCATTTTCTAGCTTGATAGCATGCATGAATCATGTGTTGAAGAATATTTTTCAGTTTAGGTATGATGTCTTTGATCATGTTGATCCACACTTTTATGATGAATAATATTTTGAATTTGATCCTAGCTTGTATGTGCATGATGAAATTAAAGAGTTGGTTTATTTTTGCAATGAGTGAATGAAGGAGATAATTTTTTTATAACACTGCTATGAATGAGACTTCCAACTTACCTCAAGAAGAGAATAAAAACTACGATTATGACATGGGTAAGAAGCTTACATGAAGTTTTGGTGGTCTAGGTCCATCATTTATATAGCTAGAAGTAGATTTCTTGCTTTCAATAAAGTGTTGAATAAAGTTTTGGTGTGGTCTACTCAACCAAGAGATATTGACTTATTTTCGTGCCTGTAATGGACATGCATCCCTAGATAGAGCCATTGTTGGGACACAAAAATGTGAAAAGAATTTTGAGTACCAAATTTGAAAACTTTGCAAAGGTACCCCTATAAATTCCTTTTGTACCAATGTACCCAACTATCATTTTGATGCCTATGATGTGTTTCAGGTGTTCCATGTATTCCTTTTAGTATATACATGCATCTCATGTTGTTAGGTTGCAATTCTGAATTATTTCATGGGATTTCATTTGGAGCATTTGAGAAATCTACATATTGACCTGTGTCAAATAGTGCTCACTTTGGGAATTTTTATCATGTGTCAGGTTGTTTCAATATGTTTTGATATGGCTTTGGGTTTCCCAAAGTTGGTTTTTAATTATTATTTTGCTAACGCAATTTATTCAAAAATCCAAGAAGCTCTTTTTGACCAACTATAAATTTGACCCATTTGAACCAAATTTGAAAATCCCTTCACCACATTGTTCTAGGGGTCAGAGAAATTCTATGTTCTAGATTTGAGCTTACAAAGAATCCATTAGATCAGTTTTCAAACCAATTCTAATTACAAATTCTAAATTTATGATACAGATCATATTCACAGAATGATTGGTAGCCCTATTTGGGATATTATAATTATGAATTCATAATAGATGAGCTTAACCAATCAAACCATAGTTTCCTACACTAAAAATACTTCAAGTGTTTCAATGTGCAAGTTTTTGTGAATCATTCTAAACACTTTTCTAGGTGAATTTCGTTTGTAAGAATCTTTATTTTGCTAAGTTGCCCAATTCTACAATTGCCAGAAGCTAACTTTGCACGCTTTCCAATAACACCTAGATATTTTTCATGAGTCTAAATTTTAGACTTATAATCTCATATAAGAGTATACCTATGTCCCAAGTTTCATTTCCCTAAGTGACTATTTGACTAATTTTCAGAGCTAAATCCAAATGCAAGTATTTGCTTCTAACAAGTTGTTTGTAGGAAAAATTTCTTTAGAGGTTAATGATTTTTTATCTAGTGAACATCATGAAGTAAAAATCTACAGGATGGAAATATGTGGACCAAAGAGCATGCATGTCGGGTATCAAGGCCCATTCAGTTGAATTTGTTAGTTTTAAAGGCTAGTTAATGTGATTGTTCATGTGATATAACACTTTGTATAAAGGATGAACAAATTGTTTTAAGTGATTAGAAGTGATTAAATAATTAATTACTTCAAGTTGTAGGGGTATCCATATGTCCTCCACAGATGTCAGTCGAGTGAAAATAATTTTTTTTGTTGGGTCCACTTGGGACTCGACTTGGTGATCTTGATTTTTCTAGTATATCCTACCAAGTAGATGTAGTGTCAAAATACATTTTATAAATGAACATTCAAAATGTTTTGTATATGGCACTCATTTACAAGATAGTGATTCTTTTTATTATCTAAGAAGGGAAATGCCACTAAGAAAAATGAGAGCATTATTGTGTGCAATTTAGAAATGAAGAGATGGGATTTTTTCAAATATAAGGATAAAAAGGTGAGTATTGTGAAGTTTAAACTTTCCAAGTTGAGGATCATTTGGGAAACTATCTTTCATAACGAGTTTATGTAGTTTTAAATTAATTATTATTATGGCAAGCAATGCAATAATGGGCCACCACTTGACAAATAGTAGAAGAAGCATTCATGGGATATCTCAAATAAGTTTCATGGAAATCATTTTTAGGCTTTCATTCCATAATGGATGAATCTTTTATTCTATCAAGATAATGAACATGGACAACTAAAAATAGAAACTATGTATGCTAGAATGGTCTCTTTGGTGATGGTAACTCAGTGATATGAGATTCATAATGGTATAGAATTTTAACATACATGTATCCTCATTCAAGATCATATGAGTGAATAGTAGTATATGCACAGTGAACAATAAAGGATGGAATTCAATGTGCAAGGGAGTCACACAACTTCACTTATGGAGTTCTACTTCAGCATGACCAATCATGGGAGCCAATGTTTAAAACTTATCATATGTGATAGTGTGTTATGTTTTCTTCATTAGTGTGAGAAGTCTATTTGAATAAAGACAATGTAACTACCATTTGGAGTAGTTAAGGGAGAAGACTAAGAATTCAATCAATGGTTGGGCTATATTGGCTAATTGTCATTCTGTTTGTTTCTAGGAAATGATGATTAAAGAAAGTGGAACATTTCAAAAAAATTGATTGTGCATCATCTGTATTAGAACTGTAATGCAAGTTGAGGGCCTCCATTTATCTCTTCCCAATCTACACACAACTTGCAAGAAGACAAGAGGATTTGTTCAACTATTTTATGCCATGTAATCCCAACAATAAATGGATTATTGTGATTGATCTCCACCTATGTCTTTTACAAAATATGATGTATTAGTTATAGGGAAGAGCTATGTTGACTTCTTAAATGGGTGTAGAGTGGGGAAGCACCAATGGTGAGCAGGGAATGTGGAGATTTAAAGAGCCTAATTTGACCAAGCAGATACAAATTGCAACCATGTAGGTAGTGGTTGGTCAACTCTAGGTGGGAAAAAAAAAGATTAAGAGATACATGTGTCTGGGTTTTATTAGACCAATATGAAAATGAATCACCGCATCCTGGCACATACATGTGTTAGAAAATCCCCACTATAGATAGGAATGAGCTGAGAAATGAGGGAGGCCCGAGATGAATTGATAAATAGTTTGCATTTGAGTTTGGTCTTGGCATATAATAGAATATTTTCAAGAAGATGTCTCTATAGTAGAACCGATATGAGTATTCACATGGGCAAACATAGAAAACCTCAAGCATCTCATTGTTGTAAATCAACAAACATTGAAGGTGGGGATCCAACGTAGAGGGGGAGATTAGCTTTGGCAATGGTTATTTCTACAAAAAAATTATCTAAAAACCATTCATGAGATATGTTTTGTAAACCTCTTCCAAGTTTTCTTGGAGTAGGAGAGTACCCATGAATGTAGATTAGTGTGCTCTCTATGCATCACATTTTTTAATTATGTAGTGGAGATTTTTTGTGAAAACTTGTTAAAGGGCCTTTTGTCCCACATTTATTATAGACAAGGATATAAATTCATTTTTATATACTAGCACATATTACTTAAAATGTCTTAAGCATTAAGTTTTATAGGTAAAATAATTCATGCATGGGCCTAAGAGGTTTAATTTGGTGAACATAAAGGTAAATTTTGAATGCATAAACTAATGACTCAATAGTGATGTAGGATCCACTTGACCAATCATACATGGACATGTGGAGGGTGGATGTAGCATTGAACAAGGCAGTGACTTGACAAGGACACATGGTGTTCAATCATGATGTCATGATGAGGTGGTGGGTCAAAAACTCCTCATTGTGTGCCATCGTGATGATAGATCACTAACTTCCATGTTGCACACAAAATTATTTAAGTTGATTAGATGAAATTGACATGGGGTAGGATGCCAAAATATCATGAATGACATAATAGGTTAGGCATTCACAGTAGGGGATTATGAAAGAGCAACATGTGGCATGTTGCACCTAGCTAGAGGTGATAGGTGTAGACACCTAAATCTGATTACATCATTTAAGTAATCCTATTTACTCATCTCCTAAGATATTATTGACTAAGTAGATTTAATATTTAATTAATCCAATGTGATCCCCTAGTTTATTTATTTATTCAGTTGACTAAAGTCCAATTGATAAATTAAATGGCAACCAAATATATAATTATCAATTAAATCCTTATTATCCTATTATATTAAATATATGTGTAATATCTATTTAATTTTTTTTTTTTAAATTATTATTAAATAAATATTTTCAATCAAAATCCTCAACCCCTAAGTAACACTTAACCCAATCCTAAATCCTTAGTTCTAACTCAACGCAACCCTTCACCCATGCTAACCCATTTAATTACTCAACCCACTTGCATTCCTCTAACATGCCACTTGCTTCCTAATCATCAACCTAATCATTTTTACAACTTTAAGTATGGATTAATAATCCTTAACCCACACAAAAGTCAAGCCTCCCATCCCATCTCTTACACTTCCTTTAAATTCCCACCCACATGCATTAAATTCTCTTATAGAGACTTAATGACACCTTACATCCATCTAACACACACCATCCCCCTAATAACTCTTTTGCACCCCCCCCCCCCCACCCCCCCCCCCCCCCCCGACTTTCCCTCCATTTTTCTCATCCTCTCTCCTTGTGACACTTGTCACAAGGCTATGGATTTGAGAAAGCACAATCCATGTGCTTCTCTCTCCTTTCATCCTAACCCTCCCTTAACTTTTTATAATGCTCTTGTGAAGAATAAAGCTATAAAATAAACCCTTACCATGCTTAAATTTACACTCATATTACATTTCTATCTCTTAGCCATTGAAGGCTTGAGGCACACTTGAGCACACATCTCCATCACTCTGAAAAATCCTCTTCAACTTAGAGCTACCTAGAGGAGTGAGTATTTTACTCTTTTTATTTTTTCTTATGTTTCATGTTGAAGATCTTCTCATAGTTGTTAACCTTGGTGTTCCATTAGTGATAACAATCATAGACAATGTTGGGACTCAAAATTTGAAGCCTTGATGTTGAGTATCATTCTAAAAATCAAGCCCTATAAGCATTTTTTAATATAGGTTTACCTAGTTGTCCATTTGAGGCCTAATAGGTGTTTAATGTTTCTAATACCTTACACTCAGTATATCCACTTGTCCCATGAAGATAAATTTTCATTCCAAATCATTTTGCAAAGTTCTCTTTTGAGAAATGTCTAAATCTACATCTTTGCTTTGGTGTCAAATAGCAATAGGAGGCCTTGCTTGCAATTGAATATCTTGCACCAAGTTATGTTTCAGATTTCAAGTTGTTTTGACATATTTTGACTAGGTTTTGAATCCCTCAAAGTTGGTTGTTTATTGTTGTCGTGTTGATGTAAATTGTTTAGAATTTTGGGTGGCCCTATTTGATCATTTATAACTTTGACCCAGTTAAACAAAATGAGAAAATTCCTTTTGCATTTCATTCTAGAGGTCAAAGACTTGTTATGCTTCAATTGTGAGCTTATGATGAATTTGTTTGATCATTTTTTTAACGTGATTCCATTTGCAATTTGTAAAGTTTATAGGTGTCATAAAGTTCAGATTTCTCGATACCCCTATTTGGGATATTATAACACTAAATCTATGATAGTTGAGATCAAATGGATTTTACCTTTGTGTTCTACTTTGAAATTACTCTAAGTGTGTCAGTTTGCAAGTCTTTACAAATCTATTTGCACGGTTTCCTAGGTCTATTCCGTTTGCAAAAATCACTTTTCTGCCAGTGTTTCTAGTTTGCAAATCCAAGTAGCCCACTTTGATCGCTCGCCAAATGTGCCCAGTTATTCTTCATGAGTCTAAATCACATATTTATACTCTCCTCATGATAGGAACAATTCCCCAATTTTTATGCATATTTATACTCTCCTCGTGATAGGAACAATTTCCTAGTTTTTACACCTTCAAGAGTCAATTTGCCCCATTTTCAAAGCCAAATTTGAATGTTTTTAATTATTTTTTGACACATTTGCTTGCAGGCATTTGTAAGAAGGCAACTTTGATGGTCAATATATTTTGATTGAATGATCATCATGACATGAGATTTGGTAGGGTATATCTTGAATGTAAAACAAAGAATCAACATGTCTGATTTCATAGCCTAATCAAGTGTTTTGGTCAGTTTTTAAGGCCAATCAAAGGACCCCTTGGTACAAAATTGGCAGTCAGCAAGAAAGAGGAAAAATGATTTGTAAATCATAGTTCAATGATTGAGTTCAATTTTGATCTATACCAAATATTCAACAGACCAGTTTGAAGTGTCAGTTGTTTGAAAATGATTTTTTTTAGTCGAACCACCTTGGAGCCTAACTAAATGATACTAGACTGAGAAGAAATTAGATGAGGTCATCCTACTAAGAGTATCCATGGCATCTACAGATGATTAGGTTTGAAGTATTAGTGTGATTAGATGATCCATGAGTTCTATTTTCAAATGCTACAAGTTGGTGCCAGCAAGCACAAGGCCATGGTTAGGTCTCTCCCCTATTTTAGTGGAGATTTAATCATAAATGAACCAGTACAGAATATGGCATAACTGCTCATTATGTGTAATGAGATTGGGCATTAATACAAAGGTGAAGTAGTGATAGTGTGAGGTTTTTCCACTCCATATGAGAGTCCCAATATTTCACTTTAAGATTACATAAGAAAGGTTTATGTTTCAAGAGAAAAGAGGACAGTTTACTATGGGTCTCAATTTTATCTCTATGTGCAATCCATGCAACTTGGGGTAGCTCAAATAGCACATGACTCACTGCCCCCTTTTCTCTTTCAAACCCACCCCTTTCTAAATAATTGTGAAAGAATCATCTACAACATTTTTTCAGCTCTAATATGTACTTGGTGCCAGAAATGTTGAGGAGAGTATAAAGCATAATCACCCATGTTTTGGATTGGAAGAGAGGATGACCACATGGACTACTTAAAATATCTAAGGCTTACATCTAATGTTGGATGGTGACATTCATAGGATAAAAATAACATTAAGAGTGGATTCAAGTTTTAAGAAAGATCTTTTTAGGAATGTCAAATCCTTATTCTCCATTGGGAGTCTTCATTTGCAAACAATGAACTAAAATTTGGAACAGATAGACCATATTTGGTTCCTACAGTCAAAGGGTGGCATTGAGAGTATGGAGAAATCCCACACATGAAGAAGGTAGCAGAGGCAAGGCGGCTAGTGGAGAGACACAAGGTAGCCAGTAAAGGAGACAAGTAGCAATGAGTGTGTTTAGATAGATTTAATTGCTTAATTGAATTTGTGAGCTCTATATTGCACTATTCTTCAAAGTTCTTATTGCATCTATCTATGCAAATAGAAATACGAAAAGTCCTCCATGTGGGGAATTTTCAAAATGATGACCTTGGTGTATGGGTCTATAGAATTTCACTAACTGGTTGTTAATTGATAGAAAAAACAAATAAAAAATAGTAGAGAGACTCATCTTAGCCTTACACCTTACCCATCGAAGAAAGAATTGGTCATGTGTTCCATTTTGACTCCATGCTATCGGCAGACATAAATAAAAATTGAAGAGTGTGTGGGAGTAGGTTTGGAGAAAAAGGCATCTTTCCTCAATTTTGAAGCAACATTCCTTCCATGTTTGCAAGGTGAAGGTCATAAACAGTGCATGGAGACGCCATCAATAATATGGCAGAGGGTGTAAAGCAACAGGAAGGTGATTCAAATGATTTTTAATCCCACATTGTTGATGTCTTGTGTTCTCAACCTTTTTAAATATACCATCGCACTCTATGTAAATGTCTTAAAAGGCACTAGCTTTTGTAAGCCACACAAAGCAAGCTCATGGTGGACCGCAGTCGACTGGAGGGTAAGACAAGCCAAATTTTGAACAAGTGTGCTAATTTCACAGTTGATGTAGATCCTTAGACCGATCAAATTATGACACATGGCATCTAGAAGGACTAGTTGTAAAATGACACATGGAAGAGGCTTCCAGACATCGCACACTTCTTGAGGTGCTGAGGTGGTGGATAGTGCCACGTGTTGTGATGTCACTATGTCATGATGATGTGGCACCAATTGTGTTATGTGACAAAGCAACTGATGATGTGACACGATGACATGGTGTGGTGACAAGGCAATGACATGACACTGCCAACCAGATGCTAATGTGGATTGAGGTGCCACAAGTCGCTATGTCACAATGATGTGGCATAATGCTGACTGGGACAGTGAAATGGTGACCAGTGACATGGCAGGATGACATGGCCAACACATGGAAAAACAAAGGACTATTGAGGTAATGAAATGTGGCACATGGGTGGCAGTTGTCAGGTGACTATGCAGAAATTAGGCTAATCCAGTGATGACACGTGTCACAGGGCTAGTCAAATTAGTTTGACCTAGATGGAAACTTGGAGGGAAAATCAAAAGTTATAAAATAATAGTTTTTTATTATTTTACCTTTTTGAGTGTGTAGGGAAGTTTTAATAAATTTGAATTTAAACCTATAGTTCAAACTTTGAATTTTTGT
The DNA here is from genome assembly GCA_028749045.1 of Cupressus sempervirens. NCBI lineage: Eukaryota > Viridiplantae > Streptophyta > Pinopsida > Cupressales > Cupressaceae > Cupressus > Cupressus sempervirens. Next base: position 446,234,333 of record CM053787.1, read on the forward strand.
CAAATATTTACAAACAAATGCAATTTCAAAGCCTTAATAGGAGTTGGATTTTCAAAATGGGATTTTGGGAATTTCTTATAAGAAAATATACCAGTATTATATATTGCCAGAATTGGGAGAGAATGAACTTTCCATTTCTAGATTTTTTTTTGCACAGGAGGCCACTGGTTCAAGTTATTTCAAGTACCCAATTTTTAGTTTAATTTAGTTGAAACAATTCAGACCTGATTTCCAGTGAAATGGTGAACTAAGTGAATGTAAAAGGTAGTAAAAATGCAATTATGGGTGAATTTTGTTGCCTCCAAGTTAGTTGAATCAAGGTATTATCAGCATTTCATGATGCATTTCAAATGTTTTGGTAACACAAGGGTTTTCATCATTAAGGAAGAGATATTTTGGGTCCATTACAAAATAATGATGAGAATCATATTAGATTTCATGGGTATAAAGATGAGAGATATTTTACAACAACGGGGAATGAAGATTTAAGTGGACACTTGTCACGTCTAGATCAAATTCGAGACTTCATTCATCTCCTATATCTCTCTCTTTCTGATTCATTGTAGGGGTTCCAATCTTAAGTTTTCTCAAATTTGTGAGACCAAGGGTTCCAATTTTGATGTGTTTTAAAACATTGTGATACCATATTCTTCAACATATTTCTCTTGTATGAATAGAAGTAGTTAAGATAATATAGCTAATTCTGATCTACTTAGTAGTTTTATGAATTGTTTTACATGCATCTGAATGTATAGTTTCAAAGAAATGAATACAAATGAGTAGAAATCTCTTAGTTTCAGTCTAATTCTCGTCTCCTATCTTTGTAATCTACAATCTTAAGTGGGTTGGGGACAAAGAACTGAGACCCATTTGCATCCCTTTAAGGTTGTATGTCTAGTATATTTTTTTGTTGGAACAAAGGGTATTTGAGAAGGATATTTCATGAGAATGAGGTCTTTATGAACATCGATGTCTGATTCACAAAGTGATAAGATAGATCTAATATCTTGATGTATGGAATATGTCACCGGTATCATAGTTGTATGTGTGTGATTTATGGAACTTCCCAATAGAGAAGGCATAGATCAGCTACAAGATCAACTTTTTCTTATGCATATTTGGGGATTTGTTGAAATCAAAATTATAATCAAATATATTTCCCTTTAATGTTGAAGGAATTGAAAAGGATGCCCTCACTTAGATTATCAATTTCTTAGGCCATGTTATTAGCTATTTCATGTCTAGGATCTTTGCATGAGTGTTAGAAGATTAAGGGTTTTTATCTACTTTATTAGATTCAAGTGTATGTTCTAGCACTAGTACCATATTAGTGAATCTGAGGTCCACCTGCATAGGTTTTGCAGAGCCTAAAGTAGAAGAAGGGTCTAGCCTTATAGTTGGCTTGGTGTCTGAAAGAGTATGTTGAGAATGGAAATTGGTTGCCCCTAGATGTATCTTGTTCTCATTGGGGTAATTTAAAACTATCACATTTCAAAACACCAACAGGTGATACATTTTGGCACACCCACTAGGACCTCGCAAATGGTTCATTCAATTATCCATTTCAATCTATTTTTCTTGTAAACTAACAATATAATATATTTTTTTGTTTGAGTGTGTTGAAAGTTGGTTTTGTTTCTTGTGTAGGTTAGGAAACACATTTGGAAGGAAAAATTACACTTTGGAGACCTCAAAAAGTGCTCAAAAACCTCTCAATAGTCGGGGCAGATTTTTCTAGGTCATTTTAGCTGATATTTTATTTTCTCTAATGCATCCATGACCTCTTTTAGAATATTTACAACTTATATAGTGCTTAGTGAGCTATAGCATAGCACAGTTGTATGTTTTAATAGTGTATTTAAATAATCTTTCGGTGCATTTGAAAATTGTGTGATCACACTTGTGCAATATTGTAGCACATTTACATCATACTATTGCGCATTTGTTGAATTTGGTTGTGCATTTGTTGAATTTGATAGCACATTTGAAATCACTACAAGTTTTCAATTTTTTCTTGCACCAAAGGACCTAAATTATTGGTCTTAGATTGGTTTTGACAATTGAGTGTCAACACACTTAACCAATTTTCATATAAAAGTCAAGTACACTATATATGTCAAGCCACAGTATGTGCGGAGCCAAAATTCCAATAGGTGCTGAGTGACTTTAGGTGTCGAGCATGATACAGGTGCCAAGTGACTTTAGGTGTTGAGTGATCTATATGTGTCGAGTCACAATTGATGTCAAGCAAGCCAAAATGCTACATGTGTCAAGCAAGCTAGAATCATACATGTGTCGAGCACCAATATCCAATATGTGCCGAGTAACACAGAATTAGCATATAAGTTTGTGCCTTCACAAACTTAGATGCAAACCATTTTTGGATGAATCTCGAAGGATTTTAGATATAAGTTAGAATCTTTTCTTTTACCTATGCAATCAGTATGTAGCCAATAAGAAAAGTAGAGGTTACATGCAACCAATAGGATAAATCCAAAGATTTGAGTGGGAGATAAAGATTTAATATGAATCATGGATTCATACCTAACCCTAAGTCTTTGAAGCCTTCATAAGAAGGCAAAGACCCCTCGATTTGAAGTTGCTAAGCAGATGAATAATTGAGGTAAGAAAATTGCAGAACAGGGCAAGTAGCAGGGGTGTTAAAGACTTAGTGATTGGATCAGCATTGCATATTCAGTTGATCAGAAAAAAGCAAGGGCATTAAATAGATATCAGATCTTAGAGGATCAAGATTAGAGAGAGAAAATCAAGTGCTTGAATTTAGAAATCAAGGTTTGTAAGCTATCAGGTTTATTAATCTAATACTCTCTTGCAATCGTGTTAGAAAGAAAATCCTATGTTGATAAGTTAGCTTAACAGGTAGGTTGTAGAACCTTTGACGAGGTGATAAAATCCTTTAACAGGGTGACATTTGATGTAAAGTGTTGTAAATAATTTAAATAGGTCACTATTGATACAATATAAAGCCTTTAATAAGGCAGACCATCAGAAGTGGTCAAACATTATTGCTAGAGTGATATTTTGTGGGTATCATCTCTACCCCAATTTTACCTTCTCATTTTGGAGGGTTTCTAGGTTACCAAATTTGGTGTTATGTGTTTTGATGCATGTGTTTACTTTATGCTTAACTGATATGTTTACATGCATGTTGAACTATGGATTTCATCTTTTGTGCAGGTGGAGGAGCTTAGGAAACTATTATTTTTACTAACTATTTCTTGCATGTTGTCATTCAAAATTAATTTTTCATTGGAATTAACTTGCATACTTAATCATGGTTTAATCACACTTTCAATTTGGAGTTAACTTTCATGTAATCATGGGTTAATTACACTTTTTATTTGGTCTTATTTACTCATCAAGCAAGTCTTGAATGCAAAGGGATAGAAATGATCAACCTCATCACATTTCAATTTGGACGCTAAAATTGAAAAAGTGCAAATTCTATCTTGAATGCTTCAAAGATTGACAATATTTTGTTTGGAATAAGTGCATCAAAATCACACACTCTCTCAAATGCAATAACAATTAAAGAAAAATGTTATGTGTCACACTTTAATTTGGACTTAAAATAATTTCACCAATTCACAAATGCTTAAGGATCAAAGAACATTACAAATCAACACTTTTCAATGTTGGTGCCTAAAAAGAAATCACAAAATCTTGAATGCTCTAAGGTAAATTCCTCATATTCCTATCTTTTTCACAAGTTTTCACACATGATTTATTAAGTTGACTCAATTTCTTATGTTGATGTATATTGTCAAGTTTGAAAGAACAATACATGTTTAATCAGGAGTGTCTTCAATCATAGATAGAAAATCTAAAAGCTTCAAGGTTGAAATGAGTGTTTGTTGTGTTTGAAGATTTATTTTTCAACATGTCTTTTGAGCTATCATTTATTCATTGCAAATTAGAATAATTAAACACATGATGCATGTATTGAAGTTGTTAGCAATACTATCAGGAAAAATCTAGGAGTGCTTCTACAGAGTTCAATCCTCTGGAAAATGCACATCACCTTTGAAGACAAGCTCAACTAGTAAACCCCTCTGATCAGTATATAAATGAGAATTAAGGTAACAAAATTCTCGATCCACCAAGTTATGGAGATGTGTTCTAATGGTAGTCTGAGGTAGGGAAATGAGTTCCTACAATTTTAGCATGGTCAAAATAGACTCTTAAGTGGGTCATGTGCATAACAACCATTTGGGAGGATGTCATAGATCTTATTACAAACCACTTAGTAGCTACCCTTTTATCCTTTATGTGTTACTCATGGTGTAAAAGAATATAAGGCTTCTCTAAAGTTTCCTGACATTTGTGTTTTCCCCAGTAGAGGCATAAGGCTACTTGGACTTCACCACCAAGAGTCGATGTCCCTGTAGAAGGGGGGCTTTTATTGGTCATACCTTGAATGGGTCATTGACATGTAGTTTGTTGATCAACTCTTTTATTGACTCACCTCTTAGATTGAGAGGGAAATATCACACTAGATCTAGACAAATTCATGACGGATCAATTTGGTAGGTCCAATGAGTAGCACGTTGAAACCAATTTGATCATAGGGTTAAAGTATGCTTGAACTGTCCATATTGAGAAATGACCTCATGAAAAATTTTGTTAAAACATACAAATTTGTTATTATCAAATTCTTTTGCTAATGAGATCACTTGTTTGTCTCCCTAAAAGTTGCTTTGTCCTTTGAGAGTTTCTTGCTCACAAGGTCCTCTCTACTATCAGAATGTCTTCTCTTTGTTTCCTAAAAGGTTGTTAGCAAGTTCATTCACAATAACCCTAGGTCTAGTTCGTTCTATTTTACCTTTTACTTCGAACCAAAGTTATTGTTAGTGTAAATTATTATTATTTACACTTTACTTAAGTTTACTTAGGATAAATGCATTATTTATTTGTTTGTCACCTAGGAGTAAGCGTACTCTTATGTGTTTTCTTGTTGACAACATAGGATTTT